>JZKD02S0355111.1:231369-250221 GCA_000966675.3 Picea glauca | reverse complement strand
TTACCCAAACGGGGCCCACATGACTTTTGGCGCTTCATCTCCTAGGGTTAGGTTTTTGGATGTCTAGGAATTTTGGCATTCCCATTTATTGTAAAAGGGCCTTCAGAGGCTCATTTTAATCATCTTCTTTCGAATGCAAGTAGCCATCACACCTCTTCTCAGAGATAAGATGCCACCATTCTAGCGAGTCTTTCACTCTGTATTTTTACATTCTCTGTACATTTCTATGATTAATAGAAATCATGTATTACTATATATCTATGTTTATGGTTGCATCTCTGATACATGTATGTTATATTATTGAATATCTGCAATATCTCTGTGCATTTCTTTATTATATCTCCCCTCTCATTTTGTGCCGAAAATAATCCGGATCAAGGGGATATCATATGGATCGAACTCAAGGATATGTGCTCATCATAGAGCGCATGAGAACCTCAACATATTTGGTATGACCCATGCCTACTAAATATCAACAAAGGATATTAGTAATCCCCATGGTGGTTACATCACTGCTTGTTCATATATGATATAATAAATAAATAACATCATATGTATTCTATCATATGATCATGAGCATACATATATACATAATGAATCAAGACAATATGAAAATTGCAACTACAACTATGCTAGAATAATATTCAATGGTATGTACAATGGATGCAAATGCCTACCTATTCCTAGTTACCTGCTGGTTGAATGTTAGGTGTAGTCATATAACTAGGGAAACCATCCTAATAATGCCTCATAATACATGCCTTTGTGCTTCATCATAAACCAAAACAATGACATGATAAGAAAAAAAATAACATGATTTAGAGCATGTATCATATCATAGGAAATCCTAAATTCTAGCTCATGGAGGTAGGAGGGAAGGACAAAATTATGCCAAGTTACACTTCTAGGAAAGTGCTCAATCCATCTCAGAAAAGGATCGTGAAAAATTAAAGCCTTAAAATACTGACTAAAAGTGTTTGAAGGTTGGACACCTTGGACATCATCACATATTGAGGCTTGGGAAGGAACTAGAAAGAACCTAGAGGATGACCGACAAGAACCTAGAGGATGATTGTCTGAAGGTTGGAATATCGAGATAACAAATTTCTTATTAAGGAATTCAACCTACCATTCAATTATAAAAGAAGGATTTTCCCTGGAGAAAACTTAAGAAAAGGGACATGTTTCCCAACTGCACCCCTAGTAACATAGCGAGGTAAAGTAATTGAAGAAAGATGGAAAACCTTGTCACAAATGCGATGCTTCAGGAAAGCAATATCCTCATCCTTATCAAGATTTGAGGACAACGGTGGTTGATAATTTTATTCATGGAATAAATCCAATTGCTCAAAGGAATACTCATCAAAATCATAAAGGTATCACCAAAAATCTATAGGAGAACATAGGACTAGGTCACCCTTGAGTGCTTGGGAAACATCTGCAACTACTTCATCTCCTTGTTGCCAAATGTCAAAATTAGTAGTAACCTCATATGATAGTTGTAAAGGAAACATTTGGAAATGACCCTCAATGTCGTAAATGGGATCCCCATCATATCCAATCACATCCCATTTATGTTTCCTAATGTGTATGAACTCATCAATATTATCAACCATGTAATTACCTTGATCATAACTTGAAGGGCTTAAAACATCCAAGGGCTCCTCTAACCATTCTTCACTTTCCAAATCACAAAATAAAGCATATTCAAAATCTTGGAAAGGGAAAGAACTCACTGTATTCACTTCTTGTTGTGCATGATCATCGAAGACTTGGATGAATTCATCAAATGAAAGAGAAATCATCAATGCTTCATCCTCATGACTTGCCCCTACATATTTAGCTTCATAATACAGAGGGTCTAACTTGTCCAAGGATTCCCTTTCTTCTTCACCTTTTGAATCTTATAATAAGGTATCGTCAAAAACCTGAAAAGGAAAATGAATAACCTCATCCTCTTCTTTTTTTGAAGGAGGAATAGTATCGTAGATGGCTTCATGAGAGGGAGGAGCACGAATTAATTTATATGCATCAAATCCAATAATTAAATTACCCAAACATGTGCATCAAACCCCCCTTTACCCATAAAAATTCTCAAAGACGTTATGCAATTTGACAAGTTAGGTTTGGATAAGGTCTCAGGGTGTCCTATTGGGATAACCTCTCTTAATTTTTGGATTTTACATAGGTGGGGTCTAATCCATATCATTTAAGTGTATGAGGTGGCATGGGGTGCATGTAATAACAAGGAAATGTAAAATTTTACCTGTGGGTGCCTTTGTAGAGGTGAGTTGCACCTTATCATAAATGCAATTGTTTCCTATCCCATTCATTTCCTTTGTTGAAATGGACAACTGGCACTGAGAGGGGGGGTGAATCAATGTCAAAAGACTTTGGACAATTTTTTGCTTTTCATAAATTAACTGAACAACATATATTTATTTCATTTTATCAACCAATATATATAAAATAATAAATATTTTATTTATTTATTTAACTTGAATGAATACATAACATCAATATTTTAATATCTTCAACTTCAAGCAACTATGAGAGACCCAACTCTCTATTACAAGACCCATCTTGTAGTTCTCATATCCAATTGGGAAATGAGGAATCCAACCCTCATAACAAGTCCCAACTTGTTGATCCCATATCCAACTGGGATGTGAGGAATCCAATCCTCATACAAGACCCAACTTGTAAACAACCACCAACCTGATATAATGAACCTTCATTCAATCCATTATATATAAATATATATACTTCAACAAATTCAGCTCCACTTATTCTCACCATTATTTCTTGTTTATATAGTCTTCCAACTGGTGTGAATTTGAATCATTACATCTTATTATTTTGAACCATTGTACATTTTCATTTAAATGATAATATCAAATAATATCATTTTCCTTTTCATTATTTATTCATAATTCTTATAAATTAACTCTCTTTTAATCATGACTGTGTGTCATTTCTTTTGTCTTCATGAGTTGATCACAGACATGGATCGACTCATCATATCGTTCTCATGCTTCTACTGTGTTCTCAACTCACCAATGGATGATATTTGATATTTTATTGATTCTCTGTATTGTTCTAGTGCTAACTCTCTATCGAATTAAATCTGTATGAGGCACTTCCTTCAAACCATTTACATATGACCATATGCACAAAGCCATGGGATTATTGTCTAAGAGATGTTCCCCGTACCACCTCTTCTTTCTCTCTTTGTTTCTTTATTCCATATGACCACAGTGGTGACCAGGCGCTAGGCCAAGTGAATTCTTGATCACTTATCAAAATCAACGGTCACGTTTTAATCTCCCGATGAGATGGATGATTGTCGATACTTTGGGATTTTTTCCTTCACAACTTCCATCCTCTATAATCTTTCAAATATCCTGAAGTAGATTTCTCCGAAGTAGATTGGATGATTGATATATTATTTGCACGATGAACGATTCTTGTTCACTTTAGAACTTCGACTATTCGTGGCTCCTAAACTATGGAGTAACAATTCCTCCGAAGCGATTACCTACTGAATAAGTCATATAGCAGTGGTGATCGCTTGTTGTCGGCTAACACCTCTACTTACGCAATCCTTCCACTATACTTGATCAATGGTCGAGAACTCTATCGAACTAGATCAATGGTAGGCATTAACTTTGGCCTTCGGCGCTTCGGGTGATTTCTGATGTTAGAAACCAATTTCCCCCGAAGTACATACTCCTAAAGTGACAGAAATTGCTGACGTCACTTATGACTTGGAACTGACCGAGTGGCTTCCACGTGTCACTTAGATTCATGACTTACACATACATAAAATGACAATTTCATCTTGACACTTGTCATCATCTGATTGTGCCACATGTCCTTGCTGACATGGTTTGCTAACGTGGATCTCCTGATGTGTGTGATACCTATATTCACTTCGTGACTTCGGAGCTTTGTCCTTGGTATTTTTCTTATCCTATCCATCCACTTTACGTGATCCAACGGTCGATATATTATCTGAAGTGTTCCTTGGATCGAACAACTCATGTACACTTCAGGACTTCGGCCTTCAGGTGAATTCATATGTTTTGAATACTTTTTCTCTGAAGTGGTTAGCACTGCAGTTGACCACACTCATCCTTGGTGCGCTCTGAATAGATCAACGGTTGACATGATTTGCCTACTCTTCCTCTGATCCGAGGGTTGATGGAAGTTCATGACTTTATAACTTCAGTTAACTTCGGCTTTCTTACTTCTCATTTTACCCGAAGTAAGGTTACCCGAAGTGTAACCTGCTCACAACTTTTAACCCAAAATGAATGTTTTTTGTTGATAGTGATATTATATTGACGGCTCGATCTGTCTGCGATGTTTCTTTTCCTTGGTTTAAATCCAATGACTCTTATTTTTCCCAAAAAGTTACCTATGATCGGATGGATTTTGGGAATTAGAGTTCTTGGGGACTCTAGATAAGACATTATCATATATATCTACTTCATATCGAATGTTTAGAACATTTTTTGAAGTACTCCTTATATCGGATGACCCACGTTTACTTTGGAACTTCAACTTCGGCTAAAATTACTTCATGCACATTTCCTTCAGTCGATTTTACTCGAAGTGGTCAATGTTGGGATGACCATGCTGTTACACATCAATGTTACTTGATTTGATAAGTGTCGCATGTTCCTCTCAACTGTCGTAAGTGTTGCATGTTCCTCACAATTGTCGCAAGTGTCGCATGTTGTTCACAAGTGTCACAAATGTCAAACAAAACATACTTCCATGATGACAACACCAAGGAGACACTTAGAATACTTCAAAACACATGATTTGGGGGAAGAAAGATGGTTAACTGAAGTCAAGAAAGTCTTACCACCTGAAAGGAGCTCTCAAACTAGGGTTTTAAGGGAGAGCACTCCCCTATTTCACCCTTAGGAGTGTTGGCGCTCCCCCACAATGTGCTGGGGAGCGTTATAAAACTAAATCACCCCTCTGAAGGAGAACTACAAATATTTGAAGCGCTGGTTGTTACCCATGATTTTGGTCGTCATGATGATGTATTGATTATGGTGTACTCAGGCTCTTCATTAGAACTTTCTCCTGAGAAAAGTTACTTTCTTCTCTTACCAAAAATATCTTTTTTTGAGGAAGGTTTGCAGGCTACCAATACATATTCCTATGAGAATGTATGATTCTTGCAGGCTACCTTAAGCCAGGGTGCGAGAAGTTCACACTGTGTCTAACTACTAGTGTGTGAACCCTTTCTAAAGAAGAGAAAAAGAAGAATTATTGAAGCTTCTAGAAGGGAATCTTCTAGAAGGATGAGATGGCATTCGAATGGTTATCTAAGTACTGGCTTTCCTAATATTTTGGGATCATTCCTATCCAAGTAACTAATTCATTCTCTCTTATATATTGAGGGGATTCTCATGGAAGAGGTTAGCAAGAAAACAAGCAAGAGAGACATTGGAGAATTAGTGATTGTGTGAAGGACTGAAACTACAACAGCTAAGGAACTCCAACAAGTTTATCAAAGGTGGTTGATATTCTTCATACAAGTGAGAAAGTGTGTTTCAGAGCTAAGGGTCATTGAAAGGAGACTTGCAAACATCAAGGCTCAGGTTGTAAGTTTTACTTTCTATCAATATAATACAGTAATGTGTCCCTTTCCCATAAAGTTAATTGCACTTTATTGTATAACTCCTTGATCATATACATAGATTAATTGTTGAATGGAATGTGTTTTCTTCACTTCGATTGGTTTGTATTGTCTTGATCTTGACTGTACGAGAGCGTTGGAGCGAAGCAGGAGAAACAAAGACCCAAGGAAGCGATTATAAGGTATGTTCTTTAATCGTACCTCTTAGTATATTCAACAGTTAAAATCTAGGGAAAGAGTATCATTCTGTCCTATTTTGTTCTAGATCCAGGTGGATCTATGGAGATTGGTTTGTGTCCACACTTATAGTTTTATCCAATAACAAAATTGGTGACTCCGCTGGGGATAAAATCCCTTTTTCTTTGTGGCTTTTTGCGTTTTTCTGTGGCCATTTGCTCTAGTTTCATTTTTATCCTGTCTTATCCATCTCCGAGTCTTCAGGATATCCTGATAGACCTTCTGAGTCTAGAAGCCTTTTTGAATTTTGCTCCAATTTTCAAAATTTTTATTATGTTCAGGATTCTCGCACTGCACTCCATTTGCAGCCTGCGAGAATTTGGAGGTTTCACACTCTGCACATAAGTTTCAGTGTGAGAACCTTGCACCTTGCTAAAGGGCCACCCGTGAGAATCATAGATTCTCGCACTGTGTAACACTGCTTGCCTGCGAACAAGATTTTTCAAATTTTTGAAATTGAGTTTTGGTTTTTCTAACTTCTCAGATCAATGGAATTACCTCTTTTGGGCTTCTTGGATCATTGATTGATATGTTTCTTGCTTTAGTTTGCATACGTGAACAATTTTAGGGTTTCAAGGTTTTTCTTGTCCTTTGTGTCTTGACTTTCGTTTCTTGACTCTTATTGGCAAAATCATTCTCTCTGACTTCAGGAGTTGAGTGTGTCTGATTGGTTGAGAACTAGTGATTGGTTGAAGGTTGAGTACTTGGTTTTTCTCATTTGCTTATTGGTTTGAAAGAACATTTTTGTTTGCATTAAGAAGACTCATTGGTTTGCTCTTTGTTTTTGCTTTCATTGAAAGAGTTGATTGGGTTGTTATTGCTTGATTCTTTATGATTTGATTTTCTTCTCTCTCATTGGTATAGTGAGAGTTCTTTTTGGAAAGTGAGCAACAAGTTTTTCTTTCAAGAAATTGTTTTTTAGAAAACATTGAAAATCAAAATTTAGAGATTGTTGAAGTCTTTGAAAAAGACACATCAAGAATTGTCATTTAATAAATGATTGTTTGTATTGGCATATGAAAGGAAATATTGCAATGTAGTACGGGGTTGATCTTGAAAATTTCTCTCTCTCCCATAACTAGGATTCATTGAACAAACAGTGATACATTTCATTTTCATCCTTGCATTATTGGGTCAGAGTCATACAACACAAGTTTCACTTCTGTTACCTTTGAGTAAACAACAGCTTTTAAAAACACAGCATAATCTTAAAATTAATCTAGTAACTCTTTTCTAGGACTCTTGTACACCAACATTTAGCTAGGCTAGTGATTTGGAGTAGAAAGAGAGATACACTCTCCAAAAGCTCAAAACACACAATAGCATATTGAGTTAGGGAGTGTTAAATTCCATTTGCAACATATTGTCCTGGGAAGCCCTTCTAACACAACGATCAAGCACTAGGTCGCATTGGTGTTGGCAGAGTTACTCACCCTGCTTTGTTGACATCAGTGTAGAGATTGCACGTATTACGGGGGTCACTCAGAGGTATACCCACAATGATGAGTGGAAGCCTTTTGAGTTGATTTCGGGCTAGATACCCTGTCCTTGCATGTGGATCGGACTGTCGACTGTTCCCCCAGGCTGTACTATTTTTTGTGGTGACCTTAGTGGAATTTCTCTCTATGTTCTTACCCAAGGTGACTATGGAGGGGAAAGTCTTCACGGTACCTGGAATTGACATTGATCAAAATCACTCGGGCTCCTTGGAGGGTATACCCACGATTATGTGTGGGAGCTTGCACCAGGGTGTAAGTCCGTTAAGAAGGTTGTTAGCGTAACTTTTCCACCCTAGCCCCTCCCCTTCTTGTCTCGTTGTTGCGACGTTGGATTTCATCACCAACTAGTGGCTTAGAAATTAGGAGGTCTTGTCTACTTGGTGATTGCTTCCTAGATTTTGTTTACTAGCGCGTGTTGTTTGTTTCTCGAAGTTGACCATAGGAATTTCTTCGTGGAGCTTGTTACTTGTTCACAATAGCTCCCCCACATTGCTCACGTAGTATGCAAGGTTTATCTCCATAGCATATGGACGAGTCACAACCTTTGCCTACAGCGACACCTGAGGATTCTCCTCAGCATGGTGACACTGCAGTTGTTACCACACCCCAAGTGGAATCAACTGATTCTCTAGAACCTTTCCAAATTACTAATACTAGAGAAGACTATCAAATTCGCCATGGTGAATGACCTTTTGTGCGATTAAATCCTGTTGGAGACGTAATTGTTACCTCTTCTGGATCACCCGTTGGGCCCTTTCCCAGTGAAGAAGGCCAAGATCCTTTTTGGTCAGCAGACCTCCGCAGACCGCTCTTTAGTCCTGAGTCGCCTGTTGTCTCTGAACTTAACCCTCTAGTGTTTTTTGAGACTAAGACGGTCCTGGTGAATACTGATTATCACTTTACTCTTCCTGTCGAGATGGCCCACCTCGCGAATACTACGAGTGTCCCAACCGAGATTAATGCAGCTAATCTTGCTCCTATCAATACCCAAGAAATGCCTAATGTCACTCCGACACTACCACCCGGTTACCATGCGTTGAATGCTTTGTTGAATTCTTCCAATCCAACACCTCCGCAAACCCCAGCTGGTTCTCCAGGTGGTCTTCCTCTTCCTGGGCATCCTATTCCCGATTTTATTCCGACACTCCTTCAATTTCCTTTCGACAATCCTAATCCTAGTGGCACTATACCTACCGTTGCACCGAACTTGCAGATTCTCGTGGGTGGACAAGGTGGTACGATTCCATTTCCTCCTCCCGGACACAATCCACTTACTACACAGCCTACGATTGGCACACAAATTCCGGTTGGAATTCCACCTACGATAGGGGGACCGACCCCACCTTTCAGACAAAATATACCTCCTGCTTTGACCCAGTATTGGAATCAGATGCTACAAAATCTTCCTCAGATGACTGGGGGAAAACAACCTTTTCCCTACTATAGGCCAACCATATCCAGGTATACCAAATCCTATTTTGGGTATGAATGCTCAAAATCATGTCCCCACTCAAGGTTATAATCCTCCGAGTTACTATCCTCTCCAACCACCACCGAATGAGCCAGGGTCTTCCTATTATGGGCAGACTGCATATGGTCCTACTGGTTTTCCAACAGGGCTTCCACCCCAAAGTCACTAGTACCCACAGGTGAATCGACAATACCTTTTCTTGCTACTTTGGATTTTCCAGACTTTTCTATAATTCTAAATGATCCTATTCATCACTCTCTCCAATGGCCTGCTATTCCAGCCAAGCTTCCATCAGACATTCCGAAGTTCGATGGTAAACCGGGAGAGGACCCAAACAATCATGTGATGACTTTTCACTTATGGTGCTCATCTAACTCATTGATGGATGACTCCATTTGCTTACGTCTTTTTCAACGAACCCTTACCGGTTCTGCTGCGAAGTGGTATATTGAATTGCCACGAGGTTTCTTCTCTGATTTCAACATAGTAGCTATGGCTTTTCTTACACATTACCAGTTATCGATCTGTTATGATACTGGGACTGATATTTTGACTTCTTTCAAACAGACTAAAGGCACTCATATTTCAGATCATATCAATGAGTGGCGAAGACGTCAACGTCTCATTAAACTTGAACTCCCCGATCAGTTACTGGTCGAGTGGTTTACAAAGTCATTTGTGAATGAAATCAATAAGGATATTTCCATGGGTGGCGTTGTCACTGAAGAGAAGGCTATAAGTCATGCTCAATATCTTGATCTCGTTTATTCACAAACGGGAACACTTTATGATTTATTACCTGAGTTACCTCGTCCTGGTACTTCTAGCACTTCAACTACTCCAGTTGCCTCACATGCAGCTGATGGTGTGATTGGTTCTGCCCATGCCCAATCACAGTCTGTTTCAAGCTCCAACCCTAAGTCTGCGTCTTCTAATGTACAAAATTCTTCGTCTCCTACCACTTCCGCAGGTAAAACTTCTGAGGTGAACACCGTTCAATCTACCCCGACTGGTAAAAATAAGTCCAAGAAAGGGAGAGGCAAGAATAAGGAGAGAAAAAATAATAATCAAACATAGCAGCCTAAAAATACCCCTGTTGAAGATCGGGATAAGTGAAAACCACGATACCCTTTCCTTATCTATGCTGATGATCACTACACGGAGGATTTTCCATGACGTGCCGAATTCACTAAGTTCCTTCAAGGAACACCTAAACCATCTACACCAACATTCTTGTCCCAACCCTTCCCATCTCAACAACAGGCTCAGTTGGTCATCCATGACCAACCATCTACTTCTACCACATCTTATGTTTTGATGTGTACTGGTGATTCCAAGCCCAAAAACGTTTCCCTCACGACTAGAACCAAAGATTATACTCCGTCTAAGGAGATGGTTGATGAGTCACCTCCTACTTTGGTACAACCCTCTCCACCGACTCCACCTACAAACGATCCTCTTCATCTCGAACGACCGAGCCTTGATACAGTCCTACGACCCCCTAAGGGTGTTGTTCGCAATTCGTCTTTCAATCCTCATGCTCGTGCGACCTAGAACTACAACATTGTAGAAGATCTGGCCCAGGCACCTTCAGCAATGTCAGCCCTTGAAGTCCTTCAGTCTTGTCCTGCACAACGGAAGGCACTGTTGAAAGCTATAGGTGGAATTGACCCTACAGACACGAATTTAATAGTCTTTGACTTGGAAGATCACATTCTGAGGTTACCATCGCAACTCGCGTTCCAAATACAAGTTGTTGTCTCTGACAAGAACATTTGTCGAACTGTAATCGATGAGGGTGCCTCCAAGTGTGTAATGTCTTTTGCTTGTTGGAAAGCCATTGTCTCTCCTGCCTTGAATGAATCACAAAATACTTTGAAAGCCTTCAATGGCTCTAGTTTTAAGCCTTACAGTGTTCTTCCATCATTACCTATTACACTAGAAGGTAAAATGGTCCAAGTTGAAGTGGAAGTTTTCAATGCTCCCCTTCATTATAATCTTCTACTTGGTCGTAGTTGGATTGATTCCATGCGTGCGGTAGTGTCAACCCTTTTCCGTGTAGTACATTTTCCTCATCACGGAAAGGTAGTTACTGTTGACCAACTTGCCTTCTTTAATTCCGATACTCGTACTAGAAATGTGTCGTTTATAGCTAAGACCCCGTCGGGTTATGAAAATATCGATGTAGGCCTTTTAAAGGACTCTTCGTTAATGGGTACTTTCCCCATTCCACCGCCTGATGTTCTATGCCCGTCAGTTGCTTCTATCAATATGATCTCCACCATGCCTCATGAACTTCCTGCGTCACATGACCCCTGGATTGTCCCTGACGCTGGAGATCATACTCATTTCGGCGACATCATGCCTTTTAAGTCCGGTTGAGTCTGCTTATCAATCCATTCAATCGACAACACCTTCTACCTCCTCTCTTGATGAGTTGTCTCCCGATCTTTTCCGTGTCATTTTTCCCACTGACGAGATGGTCATGTCCATCATGGAAGACACCCCTTGGGACTATGGACATCATCGTTCCATATTCTTTCTGGAACAACACACTCTAGAGAACTACCAACGGATTTCGACTCCGTCGACCGTTGTTGTCATTTCCACGGTTCCTGCGACTTCATACGATGTGTTTGCTGAAGGGAACCTCAGTAATATATCTCCTACGATTCCCATTGACATATCAGTTAAACCTGGGATAGTTGAAAATGTTCACATTGGAGCTTTGTGTTCTCTGGATGAAATCATCACCTATACCTCTCTGTTCAAAGAATTTCGTGACATATTTTCCTGGAGTTACGAAGAGATGCCCTGTATTGACCCTGCTATCATTGTACATGAGATAAAGACATACCCCGGAGCTAAACCAGTCTGGAAACGCCTTCGTCCGGTCCACCCACGTAAAGCGGTGGCAATCAAGTTTGAGGTTGAAAAACTTCTCAAAGCCGGTTTTATTTATCTAGTGGCTCTGACAGAATGGGTTTCTAACCCTTTACCAATTGATAAGAAAGGTGGCAGTATTTGTGTATGTGTTGATTATAGGGATATTAACAAAGCCTGTCCAAAAGACAACTTTCCAACCCCTTTCGTCGACCAGATTGTCGATGATTGTGCTGGCAGTGAGATCTTTTCTCTCATGGATGGTTTTTCCAGCTATAATCAAATTAACATCGCTCCCGAGGACCAACATAAAACCGCTTTTATTTGTCCTTTGGGTACTTTTTCCTATAGGAAACTTCTCTCCGGTCTTAAGAACACTGGCGCGACGTTTCAACGTGCTATGTCTTATGCTTTTCATGATATAAAGCATATCGTTCAACCCTATTTAGATGATTTACCAGCTCATTCTTTACGCCGAGTCGATCACCCCACTCATCTCCGAGCCATTTTCATTCGTTGTCGGTTCTATCGTATTCATTTAAATCCTCATAAATGCATTTTTTGCGTAGAATCCGGCCGTCTTCTAGGTTTCATTGTTTCACGTCAAGGGATCAGGGTGGATCCTCTTAAGGTTGAGGCGATTATTAATCTCCCTCCTCTTTCTACATTGCGTCAGTTGCAAAGTTTGCAGGGGAAAGCAAACTTTATTCATCGTTTCATCCCTAATTACACCGAGATTACTCGTGGTTTTACACAGATACTAAAGAAAGATTCAGAGTTCGTTTGGGATACCATGGCCAACAATGCTTTCGAGGCTTTGAAGTTGTCCCTCACGCGAGCTCTGCTTCTCTTTCCTCCTGATTATAGTCGTGATTATTTTCTGTATCTTGCCGCCTCTGAGTATACTATTAGCATGGTTCTAGTCCAAGAGGATGACAAAGGCGATGAGCATGTTGTTTATTACTTGAGTCGAAATCTAACATCTACTGAAATCAAATATCAACATGTTGAGAAACTGGCTTTGGCTGCCGTTCAAGATGTTCAACGCTTTCGGCATTATATTCTCTCAAGGAAAACTACCATGATTTCTCATTGCAACCCTATGCAACACATTTTGACACGTCAATTGCTAGGGGGCAAGTACTCCAAATGGATTGTCATACTCTAGGAGTTTGACTTGGAATTTGATCATGCCACGTCTAAGAAATCCTTAGTTTTTGCTGAGTTAATATGTGATTTTCCTCACTCTGCCACGGAAAATGTAGTAGTAGATTCATTACCCGATGAATCTATTTTCCTAATTAGTACTGACGATCTTTGGTATGGATATATCATTATATATCTCCAAACCCAGAATTTCCGGCCCACTTTGTCTAGCACTGAACGACGTCGCGTCCATTATCAAGCACGCCAATACATTATTCTCGGCGATACTCTTTACCGTTGGGGTATTGACTCTGTTTTTCGACGTTGTCTGACTTTTGACGAAGCCGAGAAAGATCTGAATGACTGACATTCTGGAGCATGTGGTGGTCATATGTCTGGGTATGCTACTGCCCAGAAGATCTTACGCGCAGGTTATTTTTGGCCTTCCTTGTTCAACGACTGCATTACTGCCATCCAAAAATGCCATGCCTGCTAGACCTACAACTAGAAAATTCGGTCACATCCTGCTCCTCTTCATCTTGTAGTATCAGTTGGTCCTTTTGCAAAATGGGGCATTGATTTCATGACATGTCACCCTCACTTGGTCGGGGGGCATGGTTACATCATTGTAGTTGTTGATTATTTTACAAAATGGGCTGAGGCGATGCCGACATTCGATAATACTAGAAAGACTGCAGCGTTGTTTCTTTTTAACCATGTAATAGCTCATTTTGGTGTTCCTCAAGCTATCGTTACTGATCGCGATAGTCATTTTAGGAATTTTATGATGTCTGAACTTACGGAAAAGTTGGGTCTTCGTCATGATAACTCAACACCCTATTATCCCAAGCTAATGGCCAGGTCGAAGCAATCAACAAAGTTCTCATAACTATGCTTCGACAGATGATAGGAATTCATAAAACAAGCTGGCACATGATGTTGTTTTCGGCATTGTGGGCATACCAGACATATGTTAAATCCGCTACGGGGTTTACGCCTTTTCGATTGGTCTATGGTGTGGAAGCCATTCTTCCTATAGAATGCGAGATACATTCTCTGAAGCTAGATGTCGAACTCTTACCCAATACTTCTGCTGAAGAAGAACGTCTATTGTATCTGATGCGATTAGACGAGACTCGACGTGACGCCACTTTAGTAATAGAAACCCAGAAGAAACGTGTCAAGTCACAATATGACAAGCATGTCAAGCCTCGCGTTTTCTCTGAAGGTGATCTTGTTCTTCTCTATGAACAGGATCGAGATGTCTTAGGAACTGGGAAATTCGAACCAATGTGGCAAGGTCCTTATATTGTTCCCTGAGTTTTGGAAAAAGGAGCATATGAGCTGGTCGATTATGATGGTATCCCTTTGAGTGAACCTAGGAATGGGTTGTACTTGAAGAAGTACTACACAAATCATTTGTGCAACGTACTTGTATTTTATGTATCATACTTTGTGTGTGTTACTTTTAGTTTTCTTTTAATGTTATCTGGTCTCTGCCCTTATGTGACGTTATGTTTGATTGCCAGATGTCAAAGTCTTCGCTACCCTATATTGGCTTCGCTGATGGTGCTAGACGTAGTACTCGGAACCTAGCATCCTCTGCGTGGGCAATCTATGCCCCAACAAACGAGCTTATATCTTTACGAGGTGTATGTCTTGGACGTGCAACCAACAACATCATAGAGTATAGCACCGTCATTGAGTTATCGGTTGATGTTATCTCACTTGGAATTCGTTATTTGGTTGTGTGATTTGACTCGCATCTTGTAGTACTACAATTAAGTAATATCTACTTTATTCGAAGTCCCACTCTGTTACGGGTATATTTGCGGATTCGCCTCTTGGAACGATATTTTGATCACATTGAATATCAACATATTCCTAGATGTCTTAATACATTAACATATGCATTGGCTAATTATGTATTGGACAAAAATTTGAACCATTTATAAATCAAACACATCAAAATTCACACATCATAAAGTAAACCGGTAGAAGCCATCTGTATATATAACGATCAAAAGAGTTTGTTTTTTACAAAATTTGTCCGAAGACCAAAATATCAAAAATTGAAGCTTATAGCTTCTACAAAGTGACGTCACAGATGACATTCATGGTAACACACAACTTCTCTAGCAACTCTATGGAGCAGTCGACCCATAGCTGCTGATACCCCTACAGTGTGACACTGATCGTGTCGTGGAACCTCTTCCAGAGTCATATCTGGAATGCCTGCTGTCAGACCCTCTAAGTTCTGTTCCACCACCTAGTAATCTTCGACATACTGTGGCATTGCTGCTGCTACCTCTCCTCATCGCTGGATAGGGGAGGTGTCAGGAGGCCTATACAATCCAACATCTGTGTTATCAACAAACATTTTTGTGTTAGTCTTCGGATAAATATATAAAACCAAAAACATTTGAATATGACAAAAAAATCAAAAACATTTAAAAAGAGAAAATGCATGTACTTCTTACCTAGGTCACCCCACTGTGCATCCTCAGGTAGTGCTAAATCCATATCTCCTCTGAAATCCAACCTAGCATAGGTGTAGTCATCGACCATCAGCATCTGGTTTTGGAGCCAACCAAAGAATATATCGTCATATTTGACGATTGGTCCTGCCACGTGCCGGGCCATGAGACGACACCACCTCAACATCCTTGGATCTATAGGACCCAAGAATTCCTACTCAACCTATATTATAAATACGGGGACCCTCTTGAGAAAGAAGGACACCAGCAAAGAACCATACCCAAATTGTTTCAATTCACCTCGCCTACATTTTGTTAACTGTCTTTTGATACTGTGCAACACTACATTAGCCCAGTTAAATACTTGGGGCTTAGTACACTCGATGGCGTACTGGAAGTAGCTCTGTAATGCCATATGGGGAGAAGAACTCCCATCCATCCGAGAAATCATGAAAATAATAGTGCAGAGAGTCAAGTCTGTTACTCCCCAGATCGCCACTTTCCCTTTCTTTCTTTCGGCCTCGGGTACACAATATTGATTGCTGTATTCACTCATCTTTAATCCACCGCCTCTACTACCCGTCAGACTAACATAATACCCATGCCTGGATAATCTAGTCAAGAAGTATATGTCCTCAATGTCAATGGATAATGTGTGAGATCCTACATTGAAAACTTGTTGGTCTGGGTCCCACATACGGACTAGATACTCCAGTAATCTGACTTGGGCTCTCATGCCCGGGATGAGAAAGTATTTTAAGAGCCCACAATATCTCAGTGCAGCTATGGTGGGAGGATGATTCTCAACATTTGCATTATCCTCCTCAAGTTCTCATTCTCTCCACTCAAGCACCATGTTTGTAGCTATTTATCTGCACAAGGAACATAGAAGGAAGATTAGTGATGTGGTTCATGATCTAAATCTTTTTCATTGGCTAAATATTTAAAAACATTTTGAGTTCTGGGCTGCTCACAGGTGCCTTATTATACACAGTGTGAACACCTCGCAGGTGGCTCAAGGCTCACCTGCGAGAACGCATCATTCTTGCAGGTCCCGTATGGGCCACTTGCGAGAATGCCTATGCGTATGTAGGGTTCAAAAACCAACTTGAAAATGAAGAAATAACCAATGAAATCAAAAATTTAAACCAGGAAAATATCAAGAATGAAGAGCTTACCTTAATGCTGCAGGCAGCTCGTCAAATGATCTCCTGTAGCTCTCGGAAGTCAACACCGAATTCAGAGGGTAAAAGGGGTTTTTTGGAACTCAATAGTGAAAATGTGAAATGGTATGGTAAAAATGTGTATTTACTCATTTAATTTACTTTTTACTATGTCATTTTTGGGTTTTTATGTTTATCTATTGTTTAAACCTAATTACTAATATCAAGATGAGTATAATGACTTGCAGGTGTGTTGACAGTGATTATTATATACAAGGATATGGACATATTTTTCTTCGTAATGGTGTGTTTTTTATTGTTTTTCATGGTTTTTACATAAAACCTCGAGCATTGTTTTTGTCCGTTCTTACGCTCGTAAAAACAAGAGAACGTGATTGAGCATAGTTTTATCACTTTTTCGGTCTCAACAAGGTTATACGAAAAAGGAACCCCCCTAGAGTCCTCTTTAAGCTCTTTTCAGAATCTCTAAACATGAAAAGATTGCCGAGCGACCTTGCTATCTTCACGCTCGCTAAAGTATTTGAAATATGCGTCTGGTGAGCGATAATTTCTCTCTTTTTTGGTCTCGTCCAGACTATTTTATGAAAAAGGAACGAAGAGAGTTCTCTTTTAGGTGTTTTTCCAAACTCTATAATCTTGAAAAACCTTCGAGTTTACTATCTCTAGACTCGTTAAACAAACATTGACAGACCCGTGATGGGACCGAACCACTCCTTCTTAGGGTTCGTTAAACATACTCTGAGGGAATCGTCCGAAGGGTGAGCTTATATCAACAAGCATATGTGATCCTCTTCAAGCTTGCATAAAAATAAAGAGGTACTTGCTAGAAATGGTGGGGGAAAATTTGGGAAAGGGATATGTTTCATCTTTGTATTGATTGGAAGTAAGTGTCACTCTTGAACATGACACCCCCTATTCATCATTTGAAATCGGTTTGGGAAATCCATTTGTCTCTCATTCGACTTGCTACAAGGTCATTCATGTGTCATATTTGAGTCAATACTGCCAAATCATTGGTCATGTCATTCATATGTTCAAGAGAAGTCCATCCAAAACCTATATTGAGTCGGCCATCTGCAGTTATCCATTCTCTCCGTGTCGGCCTTCCCTGTGTCCAGTCCAATTTGCAACATGATCTGTTTCACCTTCAAAATCTGTTACTCATTTCGTGTCATTGATGGGGGATACATCAAGGCCCTCCTGTGAAGAGTTTTGTTCTTTCAACTTCAGCTCATTATCTAGAATCAAGACTTAGAAATTATTTAGTACCTTGGAACTTGCATGCCCCAATGGCAGGTTTCCTCGCTTTCGACAGTGGGTTTACATCATTGACCCCTGATCGAAAGATTCCACCGAATCTTCGACATCAACTCATTTATTCACACTCGATGGATTGTACTATGGTACCTTGGGAGTCATTGACATTAATGGTGATTTCCCTCGCACTTGTTAACAGTTACATCAATGATCGGTAATCAAGTGGTTTCTACCATGTTCGACTTCAACACATGTAATCACATGGTTAGATTCGTACTTTGGGCGAAAAGATTGAAGACCCTAGGTATTATCTTTGTGATCCAGGTTGTGATGGAGTATGTATAACTTGCGACACATAGATCTACTGTGTATGTTTCGTGGCTATGTCGTCTTGCGTCATCTTGATTTGAAATTTCTCGCATAGATCCATAGTGTATTCCAGTGGCTATGCTATATTTTTGACGGCATGGATCCACAGTGTATGATTGGTGGCCATGACCCATGTCTACAATGTCATTAGTCTATGATCTGAGTATGGGACTGCCTACCTCAGAATTGATATATATAATATTCTGCAGATGCTTGGGTGTTTATAGGTTTCTGATTAGATGTGCTCTTGGTTCTCGACACACACATGCAGCTTACAAAGTCTATCGATTTTCACTGGTTCCAATCTCATACTTTGGGGGGCATTATGTTACCCATGATTGTTTTCATCATGATGATGTATTGATTATGGTGTACTCAGGCTCTTCATTAGAACTTTCTCCTGAGAAAAGTTACTTTCCTCTCTTACCAAAAATATCTTTTTTGAGGAAGGTTCGCAGGCTACCAATACATTTTCTTGCGAGAATGTATGATTCTCGCAGGATACCTTAATCCAGGGTGCGAGAATTTCGCACTGTGTCTAACTACTAGGGTGAAAACCCTTTCTAAAGAAGAGAAAAAGAAGAATTCTCGAAGCTTCTAGAAGGGAATCTTCTAGAAGGATGAGATGGCATTCGAATGGTTATCTAAGTACTGGCTTTCCTGATATTTT
>JZKD02S0355111.1:182819-202394 GCA_000966675.3 Picea glauca | reverse complement strand
TGTGGCACATTATGTAGATCAAAGAATTGCTCCATCTGAAGTATCCATGTGATAGGGTCCTTACCATCAAACTTCCTCATATCGATCTTAGGAACATGGTTGGTCTTCAACCCAAAGTTGGAGTTTCTCCATTCCTTATTCACCTTCCTTATGTCCTCATCATGAATTTCATGGGATACATTTTCACTTTCAGCAGTCCTCTCTATTACGAAAATTTTCAATCCTTCCATGATCTCCTCTTTTAAACCATCCATCTTAGTATTTATTTCCTCCGACTTAGCTTCCATCTCTTGTAGTTCATATTTTTTTATTGTCTTCTTTTGTAAATCATTTATGTCCCTGTGCATTTCTTCACCTTCATCAAGGGTCCAAGTAGGATTGTCTGGAGGCTTATTTGGTGTAGAAGCTCCCTTTTTTGGTGGCATGTTGGCCAAGTATCACTTTAAACCTTGATTTTGAGGTGGTTCAACTAGACAATCTTCCTTTTAATGTGTCTCCAAAACTTCAACCCTTCTGAGTATGAAATTTTCTTTTTTGTAGGTCTCTGATATTTCTTCCCTACAATGCCATAGGTCTAATCAAAATTGGATGTGCCAAGTGGAATTTACGATAAATTCCCACAACTTGCTGATTTTTTGCCTTTTCAGGAGATGTCACTTATATAGCCTACCCTACACAAAATAATTGATATACAACTATGAAACTCGTACAAAAACTACTACGTTCTGTCCACTATCTAATGCAACTGGTCTCACTCAATTTTGATACTCTAGGAAGACGTTATGATTGTTTTCCCCGAAACACATGATTGATACTAGTCAATAGGACTAGTCAGATACCTTATCTTCCATAGGGTGTATCTACAAATATAAGATGACCCAGAAGCTGAAATTGTTATCACATATACCTTACTAAGTTTTGTGAATATCCTCTAGATTTTAGGGTCTGAAATGTTACAGAAAAAAGTTTATAGCAAACATTTCACAATGACTCAATTTAGGATGATTCCAGAACCCTATCTTAGAAAGGTTGTATATTTGAAAGTATAAGGCCTCAAGATATGAAATTTTAACCCAACGTACCTTGATCCATCTAATAAATATCCTCCAAGTCGTTCCTTTTGAATCATTGTATAAAACAAGTTATAGCAAAAATTCCAAGGTGTCTTAGATGTAGCAGCGAAACCACAAGACCTTGAGCTCTAATACCATAGGCTAGGAAACAAATATCAATATAGCATAGAAAAACCTCAGAATAAGTACTCAACACCTTGAAAAAGAGAGAAATTCAGATAATAAGCCTCTTCGAGGGGGAAACCTCCTTATGCCCACATAAATGTTCAATTACAAGATGATTCGAAATGAAAATGTCTCCTTGGTATATATAGGAGACTAGGAGGTATAATTACAACTAATGGACAAAAGACGACATAAATAAAATAAAATTACTAATGTAATATGCCCCAATTAAGGGGTAATGAGCCACTATTTAGTTCTTAACAAAAGGTGCGACTATGAACTGATGTCTTCAAGTCTTCTACATGATCCTCCAAAGGTGCAAGTCTACATCGTGTGAATAAAGGAGTTGAGGTCGAACACAATGAGACTTTGTTTGATTATTGGTAATTATGGTATACCATTAACAAACGTGAGACAACCTACCCATAATGAAAGTAGGTATCAAGGAAACAAGTGCATTCTTACAAGTGTGAATAAAGGTGTCAAGGTCGAACACTTGAAGAATCCATCGATCAGGAGAAATTGATGTATTCCCAATTGTCGATGGCAAGAGAACTTGCCACTAATGATTGTAAACCTCTAGGTACTCAAAGGACTCTATGTATCATTTCCAGAATAGATGGGATGAAGTTGATGGAAGGAGACTCGCTGAAAGGAGATAATTGAGGTATCTCTCATCATTCAAGACGAGGTTGATCCCAATTATTTTTGGCACGAAATGAGAGCAGAAATATAACAAGAGTCACAAATATACAGTAATACACGATTTCTATTAATGAAATAAATGTATAGAGACTGTAAAATACATATTGAAAGACTTGCTAGAATGGTGGCATCTTATCTCTGAGAAGAGATGTGATGGCTACTCGCATTCGTGAAAAGATTATTATTACAATGAGGTTTTAAGGGCCTTTTTAACATAAGTAAAATCCAAAACCCTAACCCCAGAAGATGAAAATCCAAAAGGTTTGTGGGCCTCGATGGGGGTAGTTCAGTTTAGATCATGAAATATCAATTATGAATTTGAATTGTAATTTATAGTTGACATTGATCAAGAATTAGAAGTTTGCACATAGTGAATTTGAATTAGGTTTTTTTTTAATCACGAGTTCATGATTTTATAGATTTGCTTGAAGTAGTGATTTTGAATAGAGTGTTTTGAGCAATTGATGATTGATGTATAAAGTTTAGAGATCACAAGGATTTTAGAAATACTTAGTGTTTCTTCTATGATGGAAAAACTTTCCTTAGATTTCCTTATTCAGACCTGGAATTGGTTGAATTTGAAGTCACAGTGAAGCCATGACAGATGGAGCAAATTTAGTAATTAAAATTCACAATTCATGAATTGATTTTGGGTAAATTCGTTCCAGAAATGTCAACCCACAATGATTTATTGTTGCAGAGGTTGAACTGGTGTTATCGGGGTGAAATTGAATGAATTTCATAGTTGCAGAATGTCTATGGTAAATTGGGGAAAAACTTAAGCCAAAAGCTCCAATTTCTGCAGTGGAATTCATGAAGAATTGATGTGCATAAAAATGAATGTGCACAGGTGGGTGCACTAAATATGCATGATGCACAGTAAAAGATGGTGATATGTAAAAATTGGGCACCGCGAGGAAAAATATTGGCGTGTTGGTGTGCACGCTAAATTTTGGCGTTGCGCGACAAAAATGTTGGTGTATAGAACCGTGCGCTAAATTTAGCATTGTGAAGTGTGCATACGCATAAGAAGAGCGCACAGTGTGAACACTCATAATAATGGTGTGTGTGGTGTGTGCATTATTGGCACAACGCATTGGAGTATGGTAGTTGTGCGCGCAATGTGGGTATATGTTGCCGCACAACAATTTAGTGAATGGTGTGTGCACAGTATTGGTGCGCGGTGGGGTTTACTAAAGTTTAGCATGGTGCGGTGTGTTGAGTGAAATGTGTACAAAATATCAGCACGTGGAACAAAAAATGCGCGTGGTGGATATTGGCGCATGACATAAAAGTAGTGCACGCAAGTTATTGGTGCGACAAAGAGGTGATACACAATGGTTCTAAAGTGAGTTAAGAATGATTTACCTTGTGTTGTTTTTGCGCATCATAAATATGGGTTTAAAGGTTGAAATTGTGCATGCGAAGTCATTCGGAGGGAGAACAACAGCAGAAAACCAGTGATTTCTGCGATGTTTTATATCATTTGAATGCCATACTTTTGCAATGCGTTTTTGAGGCCCTTAAGAGCATTTTTAGCAACTCAAAAACCACGAGACAAATGTGTATCAAAGGCATGTTTTGTCTTTGCAGCTCAAATGAAAGATCTCAAATAGATCTTTCTAATGGTGTAAATTGTTCGTCAAACAGAGCTTTTATGAGAAAGTTACATCACAAACAGTGAAGGGTAAATTTTAAGACCCCACTAACTTCAAAGAGCCATAACGTCCTGCTTCTGAATCAGATTGAAGCACACGAGCAGTCAATGAAAATATATTGAGCCATAGAAGATATTTTTATATCCGAATTAAATTTATGGGAATGTTAAAAGTGTTAATATGGAAAATAAAGTACATGTATCATATCAATTATAATATGGTATTTTGGCCTAGAACTTTAGCAGGTTGTAACTAGCAACCAAGAAACCAAAAAGAGATGAAACTTGGACATAGTGTCCATAATATGTATATGAGGAAACCCAATTTATATCCTATGAAAATTCCAGAGGATTAGGTGCATAAATGCATATTTGCAGCGCAGAGTTGCGCCAAGTTGAAAAACGAACATAAAAAAAACATTAATGGGCAATTTTTAAATAGCCATAACTTGTTGCTCAAGACTCAAAATTGAGCATGGGAGCTGGCATTGGAAATTGGAATCTAAATATCCACCCAGAAAATTGATCTGGGAATTCAAATTTCTAGGGAATCAGAAGAAAGAATTATGATATGTATTATTCAACTAGAATGGTTCATATTTTCATGAAATTGTTGAAACAGTTAGCCTGCCAAAGTTTTGTTGGCTACACATTTTGTAGAGTTAAAAACAACTAAATCAAATCAAAATCATCACAAATTCCATAGTAATGGAAGAGGCACAAGGGAATTATAGTCAGGAGGATGAGATCAGAGGGATGGATGTCCATATGGGCATTGAAGGAACAAACTCCAATGGACATGGAGATGAAAGGAATGAAAACATGAATATGGTAGAGACCATTAAAATTTTACAGAAGGATGTCCAAAGCCATAAATATTATAATGAAAGGCTTATGAGAGCCAAGGAGCAGCAGGATGAATTCAACATGAAGTTATTGGAGATATTGAACAAAATATAAAATAAATTGGATAAGGAGAGTGGCTCAAGCAAATCAGGAAGTTGCAGTCCTTCTGATGAGAAAAGAAAAGAAATAAGTGTTAGAAGACATCACCATCACTCCCCAAGGCATTCCAATAAGAGAGAAGGAAACACCTCAATTACATCCCCTTTCATATATCATAAGAGGTCTAGGGTGGATGAGCTACGAGGAGAAATGAACAAAATCAAACCTCCTACATTTGATCGTGAGCACAAGAAAGATGAATATGTAGAGACATGGTTGTTGGGCATGAGAAAGTATTTTCAATTGCATAACTATTCTTCTCATGGAAAAGGTAGAATTTCCATCTACCAACTCAAGGGAAAGGCATCCATGTGGTGGGATGAACTTGTATAGGTGCAACAGATTAAAGAGAAAAGTGCTACTTGGAGGGAATTCAAGAAGTATTTTGAGAAGAGATACTTGACTAAGAGATATTATGACAAAAAATGAAAGAGTTATTTGAAATCAATCTTGGAGTATGACCATAGATGAATATGAGAGAAGGTTTTTAGAACTGTTGAAGTATGTCTCTTTCATCAAGGATGAGGCAGTTAAGATTCAGAGGTATTTAAGTGGATTTTCATCATTCATCAGTGAAAAAATACAATATGATGATCCCAAGACATTGGAGGAGACCATAAGGCAAGGTAAATGCCTTTATGATCAGCAAAAAGCAAGGACAAATTTCCAAAAATCTTGGGAAGACAAAAAGAAATTCAAGGTAGATCAGAGGAAGAAGGGATCTAAGCCTCCATTCTTTAGAAATAATCCACAGGGACAACAAACTCCTAGAGAGCCCAGAGAAATTGAAACAGGGGGTCAAAGGCCAAGGAAACCACCTATTCAATGTTGGGGTTGTAAAGGAGATCACATGTACAAAGATTGTCCTCACAAAGGTGAAAAAGGGAGAATTTTTCACAATGTACAACAAGCTGAAATAGTGGAGGCCATGGGCATAAATGTACCCAGGATCTATGCAGCCCTAGACAACAAGCAAGTAGAGTATCAGTCACATATGATTGAAGTGGAAGGTATGATCAACAACCAAACCATTGTTATTTTAATTGATTCAGGAGCTAGTCATAGTTATATAGATCCTAAGATGGTGGAAAGTTTTCATTTTCCAAGAAGCAAGCATGGGAAATCTTGGTTTCTACAGTTGGCTACAAGAGCCAAAATAAAAGTTAATGAGATGGTTAAGTCATGTCTTCTGGACATGAATGGAATGAACACCAGGGCATATTTTAACATCTTTCCTTTAAATTCCTATGACTGTCTAATGGGGATGGATTGGTTGGACCAAAATCATGCCATCCTAGACTCTCATAACAAGCCATTTATTTGCTTGGATGAGGAAGGGACCCTAAGGAAAGAGCAGGGAATTCTCAAGGCAGTAACCATAAGAGAAATTTCATCTTTGCAACTAAAGAAATGTTACAAAAAAGGGTGTCAAATATTTGCAGCACATATTGAAGAGACACCTAAAGATTAGGTGCCAAACATGGAAAATCATGCAATCCTGGAAGATTTTGAAGATGTGTTCAAGGAGGTACCAGGACTACCCCCAAAGAGAGATATTGATTTTTCTATAAATCTAATGCCTGGAGCAGCTCTAGTGTCAAAGACTCCTTATAGAATGAGCACATCAGAGTTGAAGGAGCTGCAAATGCATCTTGAAGAGATTCTGAATAAGGGGTATATATGCCCAAGTGTGTCACCTTGGGGTGCCCCAGTCTTGTTCGTGAAGAAGAAATATGGAGCATTAAGATTGTGCATTGATTTCAAATAGTTGAATAAAGTGACTATAAAGAACAAGTATCATCTTCCAATTATTGATGATCTTTTTGATCAATTGAAGGATGCAAATATATTTTCAAAGATAGATCTCAGGTCAGGATACCATCAAGTAAGGATTAAAGAGGAAGATATCAACAAGACTTCCTTCAGGACAAGGTATGATCATTATGATTTCACAGTGGTGCCATTTGGGTTGTCAAATGCACCAATTGTTTTCATGTGCTTAATGAATGGTGTTTCCCGAGAATATTTAGACAAGTTTTTCATTGTCTTTTTGGATGACATTCTTGTATATTCCAAGACATAAGAAGAGCATGAACATAATTTGATAATGGTGTTGCAAGTATTAAGGGAGCATCAGTTGTATGACAAATTGCGCAAGTGCTCATTTTATCAGAAGCAAATTCATTATTTGGGGCATATTATTTCAAGGGATGGGATAGCAGTGGATCCTTAGAAGATAGAAGTCATTAGAGAGTGGTCAGTGCCAAAGAATGTGACAGAGGTTAGATCATTCATGGGATTTGCAGGCTACTATAGGAGATTTATTAAAGGATTCTCAAAGATTTCACACCCAATCACTTCCTTGCAAAGAAAGGGTGTGAAGTTTTAGTGGACATTGGAGTGTGAAAAGAGTTTCCAACAATTGAAACAATTGTTAACACATGCTCCAATACTAAGGATTGCAAAACCAAATGAAGACTTCATTGTATACAAAAATTCATGTAAAGAGGGACTTGGTGGAGTCCTCAGTCAAAATGGGTTTGTTATATGTTATCAATCAAGGAAGTTGAAGGAGAATGAAAGACACTATGCCACTCATGATTTGGAGTTGGAAGCCATAGTGCATGCCTTGAGGAAATGGAGACACTACCTCATGGGGAAAAGGTTTGAGCTAAGAATAGACCATAATGTTTTGAAATATTTATTTGATCAACCAACTCTAAATGCTAGGCAAACCAGATGGTTAGAATTTCTGAGTGAATATGACTTTGATATAAAGCATATCAAGGGAAAAGAGAACAAAGTGGTTGATGCACTTAGCAGAAGAGTACATGAATTTCATGCTACAGCCATTAGCATGTACCAATCAGATTTGAAAGACATAATTGAAGAGGCTGCCAAATCAGATTTGCAATACAAGGAATTAGTGGCAAAATTACAACAAGGTAGTTTGCAGCAGAAAATTGAGGAATATAAGCTAGATAATGATGAAATTCTCATGTACATGGGAATAATTTATGTACCAAATTCTCAGGAATTGAAAAATATCATATTGAAGGAAATGAATAATGTACCTTATGTTGGGCAGCTAGGATATCAGAAAACTACTGCAGCTGTCAAGAGCTAATATATTGCCTAGGAATGAAGAAAGAGGTTGCTGATTTTATTGCTAGATGTTTGGAATGTCAAAAGGTAAAGGCTAAGCATAGGCACCCAGTTGGTTTGCTACAACCATTACCCATTCCTAAGTGGAAATGGGAAGTTGTAACAATGGATTTCATCACCAAAATTACCAGAACAAACAAGAAACATGATTCTATCATGTTAGTGGTGGATAAGCTTACTAAAGCTGCCCATTTTGTTCCAGTTAAGCTCACTCACAAGGAAGAAAACATCGTTTATGTTTGTATGAAGGAAATTGATAGATTACATGGCATACCCAAGACAATTGAGTCTGACAGAGATCCAAAATTCACCTCAAAATTTTGGAATGGATTATTTAATGGACTTGGAACAAATTTGAATTTTAGTACATCTTATCATCCAGAATCAGATGGGAAAATAGAGAAGGTGAATCAAGTGATTGAAGATATGTTGATGATGTATGTGATGGATAAACCATAAAAATGGGAAGACTACATACACTTGGTAGAGTTTGATTATAACAATGGGTACCAAGCATCTCTAAAGATGAGCCCATTTGAGGTACTTTATGGTAGAAAGTGCAACAAACTAGTAAGCTCTAATAACCCAGTAGACAGAGAAGTGGTTGGGCCAGATTTGCTCAGGGAAATGGAGGAGCAAATGATAAAAGAAAAAAAAAAATCAAAGGTTGCCCAAGACAGGCAGAAAAGTTATGCTGATAAGGGCAGAACTCACAGGGAATTTAAAGTGGGTGATCATGTATTCTTGAAAGTGAAGGCCAACAGAAGTTCCCTGAAGTTTGAAAATTGTTCAAAGTTGGCAACTCACTATTGTGGGCCGTTCGAAATCCTACAGAAGATTGGTCTAGTAGCTTATATGATTGTATTGCCTACATCTATAACTGTTCATAATGTATTCCATGTATCATTTCTTAATAAATATATACCTAATGCCAATCATGTTATTGATTGGAATGTGATTCAGGTGGAGCAAGAAGGCACTTTTCAAGTGCATCTAATATGCATTATGGACCAGAAAATCAAACAGCTCCGGAATCAAGCCATAGGGATTGTAAAGGTCCAATGGACCTGGTATGGTCCTGAGGATGCTACTTGGGAGCATGAGGATGCAATGCGGGCAGAATAACCGCATCTTTTTTAGGATTTTTAAAATTTTGTTGTATATGGGTACATGATGCACTGAGGACACTGCATAAATAAGGGGAGGGGATTGTAATATCCCTAGGCCGAACCCGATTTTAATGTAAATGAAAATGTACTTAAGTTGGTGAGTTGTTTGATATCATGTTTGTATGCACATTTCATGGTATAGTGTGCACATATACTACATAGTAAAATGAGGAATTGTGCACATTCCAGGATACCGTGCGCAACATCTTAAGTACGCGTGATAGTAAGTCCAGCAAACCTTTGTGTATATGTTTTGTTTTATAGGCTAGTGAGCCAGTTATTATAAGCTAGGATGCTTATGTTTTGATTAGGCCGGAGAGCCTAGATGTTAAAGTCCAGTGTGCCTACTTTTGTATATATCTCATAATTAATATAAAATACATCACTACGCGAAGACCGACCACGATAAAAGAGACGGGGGACTAAAATCCACTTGTTAGGGAAAGGGAGGGGCCTAAAACTTAAGAAAAAGGGGATAAGCTAGGGATCTTAAGCCAAAAATGAATATTATATTAATATTTCTTAAATCATAAAGTATGGATAATTATTTTATCCTAAGTTCTAAAGTTGGGGACAAGTGGGCCAAAGTAGCTCCCAACATGACAAGTGTCAAGTTGGGGACATGCATACATATGGTTGGGGCTTAGTTCATTTCCCAACATCTTTTCCATGATTCATTCCATCATTCAGTCATCCAGTCAATCATCCATGAGCATGCACACACCCATTGAGCCATCCTTCGTACCATCATCACTGTACCTAAACCTGTATCCATAGCCATTTTTGTGTCGGTGTATCTGGTTAGCTTAGGAGTTGGACTGAAGAAAAAGGTTGTCAGGCCCATGGGACATTGAAGAGGCAAGTTGTCAGGCCCGTGAGCAGTTCTCTGGGTGAGAGAATTGCTGGGAATTGATTTCATGAAGGTGCTTGATCCAGATTATTTTCGGCATGAAATCAGGGTGGAGATATAATAAAGAAATGCATAGAGATATCGCAGATATTCAATAATGTAGCAAAAATTTGTCAGAGATGCAACAATAAATACAGATATACAATAATACACGATTTCTATTAATGAAAGAAATGTACAAAGACTGTAAAAATACTGAGTGAAAGACTTGCTAGAATGGTGGCAGCTTATCTCTGAGAAGAGATGTGATGGCTACTCGCATTCATAAGAAGATGATTACAATGAGGCTCTGAAGGAATTTTTACAATAAATAGGAATGCTAAAAATTCTAGACATCCAAAAACCTAACCCTAGGAGATGAAGCGCCAAAAGTCAAGTGGGCCCCTTTTATGTAAGTTAGTACATCAACTTCCTGGGGTCGTAACTTTTGCATACGATCTCTATTTTAGGTGTATAATAGCTCGTTGGAAAGGTATCATAGAGGAGATTCATTTTGGGGGCTCAATCATGCCTTAGGCTATCATTGAGAACCTCAATCTTGAAAAACCTTCATTTGGGCCCTCAAAATGGCCCCGGAAGTTAAAACCTGCTAAAAATAATAAATTGTCAAAATTGCCGGAAAACTGTTTTGAGCCAGTTGGAAAAGGTGGGTGGCCACCAATATCCACCTGGATCAATCGCCCTCCTTAGGAAGAAATGGTCTCCATTGCGTTGAGTTCTCGGGGGAGAGGGAAAATCATTTGCTGACTTTGCATCTTGGTGAGTTGCTTGCCTTTTTGGAGACATTGTGTTGCTCAGTTTGTGGAAGTCTGTCATGAACTTGTTGAGAATGAGGTTGTTCAACAAGTTGAGCTACATGAGAGGATAGTGTGAAAAAGTAATCTTCGCACTTTTTTGCAACCTTTTCGACCTACTTCTATTGGATAGAAGGTGCTTGGGGCGAGGATGTAGTGGTTGTAGTGTCCTTCTGTTCCCCCTTCAAACAGACTATGAAGAAGCTAGATTTTTCATTATGATATACTACCTTGCGACACTTTTTAGGTGGAACAGTAGTTGGAACTACCTCTGGTATTCTGTAGAGATGCCCCCCCAAAGTAACAATGACACTACGGGGTCAAGACTCATAAACAAAATGACATCTCCACATATATGGTTGGCCCAAGAGGACATCACAAACATACAATGGGGCAACATCACATAATACCTCATCCTTGAAGGGTTGGATTCTGTATGATAATCGACATTGTTGGCTGACACAGAGATCTCGTCCTTGGTGAAGCCACCCGATGTTGTATGGCTGAGGGTGTGGTGTTGTCGACAATCCCAACTGTTTGATGACCTCTACTGAGATGAGGTTCTTTTGGCTTCCGCTATCAACAATAAAATGCAGTGGGGTCCCCTTCACCCACATATTTGAATGCAAAAGGTGCTCCCCCTCTTCTGGATCTGTTGGTTCTTCTGGTTGAATTGTTGCGGTTGTGACAATAGCAGTGGGGCCTGCGTCAATGATCTGTCCTTTACCAATATTTTCAGAATCAGATTCTGAATCAGGGTTTGGCTTCTTGTCTTTTATCTCAGCCACCAATGACTTTTTTGAGTGACATTCATCGGTGTTGTGCCAGGGGATTTTGTGGAAATCACACCATTTTCCAGTGTCCTTCTTTGTTTTCCCATGACCCTTCTTTTCCTGTGTCTTAGACTGGTTTTCAGGAGACTGTTTATTAGGGTTGTCTTCGTCATACTTTGTTTATTGTGGATTTGCATACCCAAACTCTCGTTTGTTCAGGTGCTTAAATTTCTACCCAATTTTAACAACATATCGATAAGAAGCACCGAGTGATGATATGTCTAGAAAATCCATTTCAGTTTGGATGTATCTGTGTAGAGCCCCACTGTATTTTAGAACAAAATGTCGCTTAGAGTCTTTGATACCCAACTTGGTGCACAAGGTATGGAAGTTATTGGTGAACTCTGGAACTACTTGGCCCCTCTCTTCCCACAGTTTGGCCCATCTCATGTACTAGTCCTCATAGTTGCCAACAGGGTAATACTGTTCTTTTACCACATCCACAAAAAAATCCCAAGTGGGATCGGCCCCATATATTCCAGATTCCTCTATGGAAATTTGCTCCCAGTAAGTTTCCCACCAATGTTTGACATGAGGGAGATATTTAAGGAGTGAGAAGGTGATCTTTTCTTTGTCGAAAAAATTGTGAACAAAGAAATAACCTTCTAGCAAAGTAAACCATTTTTCTAGGTCTTCTGCATCTATCTATCCTTCAAATACAGGAATATCAAAATTGACTTATACCTTGAAAGGTGAGGTGCCTCCAAAGTGGCCGCTTGATGAAGATGCGCCTAATGCTATCGGCAGGCGTTGAAGGATGTGGGAAAAATTCTCCATCATTTTGTCCCTCTGTCGCGTGAGAGCTTGTTCAAGCAACAAATTGATAGGATCGTCTGCTCCGTCGTTTTTCTTTTATTCCGCCATTGAGGTTTTCTTGGGTGTGCTAGAGTGATTGTCTTCAAGAGAGACAAGATCAATACCCAACTTGCTATACTCAGACCTCTTCGGGGACATGCACTGAAAAATTGATAAAGAGCAGCCTACTCTGAAACCACTGATCTGGATTATTTTCGACACCAAATGAATGCAGAGATATAATAAAGAAATTCACAGAGATATCGTAGAAATTCAATAATGTAGCAGAAATGTGTCAAATATGTAACCATAAATACAGATATACAGTAATGCATGATTTCTATTAATGAAATAAATGTACAGAGACTGTAAAAATACAGAGTGAAAGACTCGCTAGAATGGTGGCAACTTATATCTAAGAAGAGATGTGATGGCTACTTGCATTTGCATGAAGATGATTACAATGAGGCTCTGAAGGCATTTTTACAATAAACAAGAATGCCAAAAACCCTAGGCATCCAAAAACCTAACCCTAGGAGATGAAGCGCCAAAAGTCACGTGGGCCCCGTTTGGGTAAGTTAGTACATCAACTTCTCGGGGTCGTAACTTTTGCATACGATCTTTGTTTTAGGTGTATAATAACTCGTTGGAAAGGTATCATAGAGGATATTCATTTTGGAGGATCAATAATTACTTTGGATATCAGTAAGAATCTATATATTTAAAAGAATTCATTTGGGCCCTCAAAATGGCCTCGGAAGTTAAAACCTGCTAAAAATAGTAAATTGCCAAAATTGCCAGAAAATTGTTTTGAGCCAGCTGGAAAAGGTGGGTGGCCACCGATATCCACTTGGATCAGTGCTAAACTTCAGCTATAGTGCTCTGAGACTTCCTATCTAGCCTATTTTTGACACCTGGAAAGGAAGTGGGGAAACTGAAGGACTGTTGAGTAGAGAAGGAGCACACTTCCTGGGTGGGACAGGCATGTGGGGAATGAGGGACTGTAGTATATTAGTTTGATTTGGCACCTGATACAAAGTAATTCCTGGTTTCTATGAGCCTTTATCCTGGTTAGGAATCCCTTTACCCAGGTGGAGTTTAGTCCTAGCTCAAGGGTGACTCATTGTTGAGAGTGATGAACAATGTGGTCTAAGGCTAGGAGGTTCGTGGAAGGTCTAGAAGAAATTGGTGACATTATTACCAAGATAAGTGTCAATTGTGTGATAAATTTACATGTTGCATTGTTATTTATGTGATTACTTTTATGGGTTATCATATGTGCGATTATAACTTTGTTTATTTTTATGGTTATTTCCTGTATATGCTGCATGCATATGTTTACTGTTATTTCAGTGTGAATCCATTCATTTACACATGTATTTTGTATGTTTTCATTTTATATATAATGCTTCCACAAGAGTTCTGTGTGTATATATTTTAATTGCATACAGTTTGAAAAATTCATGTGGCATAGCTCAATTAGATGTTGGGTATGTTATAGTATGTTCTACAGAGATAACGTAAGAGTTCTATGGCATAGCGTGGCTCGACATGGATGGCCGAGGACGTTACAAAATTGATATATAAACCTTTGAGAATCCTTCAAAATGGATAATATGAAGCATATCATATGTAATATTGATGAAAAAAGGATTTGATCATCGCAATAAAACAATCAAAACATGAACCCAACATTACCCCCACACCTAAGGATTTGCATGTCCCTCTACAAACAAAAATGAATCACCCGACATAACTAGACTCATGAAGGAGGGGGTGGATTGTATTTAGAAGCTTCTCCCTCTTGTCCTGGAGATTTTTCCTTGGGACTTTTACGATGTTTCAATTGAATCCAGAGGCTTTGATTGGTGGTTGTCATTTGATCAACCAATCGTTGGAGAAAATTCACTTTTGCTTGCAATACTGCACTGTCATTATGTAGATGCCTATCCATAGTTTTTCATTCTTCCAACTGTTGAGGAAAATGAGCATTTTCTTGTTGTAATTTCTCAATAATTGGGGTATGGTAAGATGGTTCAAAAGAAGAGGGCTTGGATCCCTTGATAGATGTAGAAGGTATATCAACTTTGGAAGTTGATGTAGGCATCTGGGAGGTAGAAAATAGAGTTTTTGAGAGAGAGATCAGGTTTATATTTAACTTCTTTATCATGCTCAAACTCTTCTACAGAAACTTCTCTGAGTATTTTATGGGGGCTTTCAAGATCAAAAGACACTTGGATTGGATACGAAGTGCTTGGAGGTTTTACATTAGTTTTTCCACTTTCACTTTTGGTACTTCTTCGAAAATATTCCCCTTTGAACCGATTGGATCCTCTTCTATTCGTAGGCACTGAAGGAAAATCTTCTTGAAATGAATCTTGTAACTTCTTAGGTTGAGGATCAACAAGTTTTGAAGGAAATGGGGAATTCTCAGTAGGATTTTTGGTTTTCTTTCCCGATGAGGCTGTAAGGGAATCAACAATTTTCTTGGCCTTTTGTTCATACATAGAGATAGTTTGAGTTGGAGGGTTTGGATTCTTTGGAGAATGAGGCTTAGATGGAGTAACAATTCCTAAATCAATTGATATCTTGTTGGTATTGACTATGATATGGGGGTTTGAGAATTGATAGAGGAATTCATCCCATGTCTTGCCCTGTTTTTTCAAATCGGTTATGACAAGCAATTTGATAATGTTGTGGTGGAATAGACTGTTGTGAGGACTGGACAAGTTTTTACGTAGTTGGGAATAATTTTTCTCAAGACTTTTCACCAAGTAGAAAGGAAAATTCGGGGGCTTATTAAATTGGAAATGAGTTAGTAGAAGAAAATGGAAAGATTTGAAGACATAGTACCTACCTACACAAGTGATAAGCTTGGTAATTACAATCAGGGGATTAATAAATTCATCCTTGATCCATTATTTGGAGTACCCTTTAGCTCCAGAAACATTTTGAAATTCAGGCTTGAATACTCTATTGTAGCTTGGAAATGGAAATTGATGGTGTTTGAACCATCGATCCCCAACCCGTGGCAATTTTGTAGCTGAGGAAATTGACTCCTCAGAGACCAATAAGGCTAGAGAACCTATACGCTCCAGCCTCCCATAGAACCCGAGAGATAATTGAAATGAGACGCCATCATCGTGGCCCTGCAGATTGGCCAAGAATGGTCCCCACCCTATGCGAAGGAAAATCTCTCTACACTCTGTGAATCAAGAATGGCCATAATCTTGGCATAGGAGGAAGGTTCATAGAGTTTAGGCATGGTTACAGTGCAGAGGATGAGTAGAAGAACAGAATTTGGTAGAGGGTGAGCGTGACACATCAAGCAGTGGATGAGTGGAATGGAAATTGGGGAAAAACACCCAATTTTTAATGTGATTGAGGTGGAAACGGTTGAATTTGTGAGTGAATTCATCACACAGGATTTCCATGTGTGACTATGATTGTGCAACATTTGAATCTTGAATGGTTTAACTTGGAGGAAATTGCAATTATGTGTGAATTAGATCAATGATCAAGTCTTCGACTTGGACATTTGATCATAAAAAATTATTAAATTTTTTTAATTTAATTATCAAAGTGAATTATAACAACATACCATTCAATTCATCTTAACTTACTAGTGAAACATGTGTATCAATTTGAACAATCTTTTTTTTCATGCAATCATGGTCATTTATAGTATATGCATACCTCATTTGATCCTTCATATGACACTTCCTTCGGTCATTCAGATGGCACCCCATCCGGTATTCCAAATGGCACACCATATGGAACTCATGTGCAAGTAGAAATTATCCCCATTATAATGGACGTTCACCCATAGCACTCATCTTGGGAAATTTCTGACAGTCATGGTGAATAGGAGCATGGGCATGATAACTATAAATAGAACGATCCATTGTTAATTGCCTTTTCATCGTTCTTGTAACACTATAAAATAATTTGTTCCTCTGTTAAATAATTTGTTCCTATGTTCATAAGTGTGTAACACAAATCTGTAGTGAGCATTTAACAGACTATATTTGACACAAAGAACCAGTTAAGAAGTCTTTCATTAAAAATGTACAATAGGCTTATAACACACAGTGATGTTAGTGGTGTGTTTGTTTCATCACCTGGGTGAGAAAAACAAGGTACTTGCATGTCTAGTTGGGCCTGCTAGACAAGACAGAGGTTAGTGCATGATTTAAACAATCCAAGAACATGAAATAAACAAGTAAACAAACCAAAAACTACTAAAGAAATAAAACTAGAATGCATAAGAAACTTTGAACCAAAAACAATCAACCAATGTCAGAGATTATGCCACCAATGGATAACCATATTAGTTGGCAAAACATCATAGAGAAATGAGGACTTATGAGTCCCCACTTCCTCCTTGGGAGGGCTCTTGAGTTCCCTAATAGAGAGATCTTCTTACAATGGTAGAAAATAAATCAAATGATGAAGACATCAATGTCTATACCCTTAAGAGGTTAGTGGAATGGCCTATTGGAATGTTTCTACAGTTCTCTAAGGAGAAAAGAAGATTATCAAGGGAGGATTGAGGCAGCATAACAATACTATGAAAATATTAATTTCTTAGTGCACCCATGGCCTCCATTTATATCATGTCTTCCAGACAATATTCAACTGATTCTTAGTGTGAATAAGGGGCCCTTTAGGGAACCCTTTGGTCCTTGACAAGCCCCCCATTTGAATTAAGCTCAGATCCGAGATTCAAATCAAGTTGGGAGTTGATCCATAAGTGGCTGAGGAGTCGACAAGAAGCATAAATGCATTGTTCATAGGAGTGCACACCTTTTCTTTTACACAGTCGCACATATGGTGCATTGTGCACTCTACGGACTTCTTTGGCCTACGCATTGTGCATGCACTTCCTTTAGTGAGTTAGATCATGTCAATTTTTTCCCATTTGTATATATTTTGCCTCTTGGAAATTCATTTTGGTGCTATAGGTGAACTAATAGTTTCTTAGAACTGCTATATTTCTGTAACCATTTGTGTGCAATGTTGTGGATGAAATTTCAGTGATAACAGATGCCCCCTGATGTGTGAGGCTAGGACCATACATTTAGCCAAAAAACATAAATGTTTCTTATACTAAGAGTTCCATTGTAATGAAAAGTGTCAATAGGAACTACAAGAGAAATCCGTCGGAGGGAGAGGGGAAACAGTGGGACCCAAATCTTTCTCTAGTTAGAGAAAATAAAATCTATATACAAGTGAGGCGGGTATGCCCCATGCTCATATCATGTAACTCAAAATGTAAGACAATAATTGAAGTTGTATGTTGATGTAGACAAATGCAGTGCCCTCCGGGGCGGTTTGATAATGACATATGACAATTCTGATGGTGAACATACTCTGAAAAGAGGCAAGGATGTCTGTAAGAAGTATTGATAACTCGTACTAATTGATGGACTAACAAATTCAAAGGTCTTTGGCTGTTATAAAACAACTGCAATAGTTGCATAGTAATACCCACCGTAACATGAAATTTTGTTGAAGTAAAAATGTTATGGGGGTCGACGACATCATAGAGAAATGATGGTTCTCTATGTGTCATTCAAGACTCCTCATTGTAAAGGTAATGAGAGTCAAGATATTGTCACCCTTCTGGAAACTGTGTTGATGTCGACAAAAAGGGAGATGTGAATCTAAGAAGCAAAGGGATTCATGAAATCCACGGAGATAAGATCAAGAACTGATAGGGAACATGGATGAAGTCAAGACGTGGTGAGACTCAAGAGTGCCCTTGGTTGGGAGATGTTGGGAGGATGATTGGAGGCAACCATAAAATTATATCTAATGTCAGGGGGATGACTAGACATGGGATTAAGTTGTGCCATAGGTGTGAAAAAAGTGGATAAAATCAGAGATCAGGGGTACATGGACTATGGGATACCCGGGGAATGTGACTATGTAGGCAGCGGGACCCTGATCCCATGGCTAAAGATGGATTAGGAAACAAAGACTCTTATCTCCTGCAACTGAGTGTGGAAGTTTGGAAAAAGGGACTATATATGGTTGTGGGGCCCACAATGAAACCTCATTTGTACCTGCTACTATAGTGAATTGACGAGAGTATTTGGAGGAGTTTCGAAGATTACAGGAGTTTGAGCCGACCGATCCAAGATTTGCGAGAGTCAGGTTAATGGTCTCATCCTCCTATAGAGTAAATAGTTTCTAGTTTTGAGGTAGGGGTCGTACGGATGGTCGTACTAGGGTAGGTTTTAGGGGTGGGCCCACAAATGCATGGGAGAAGGAAGGATACCCATGCTGAGATACACGGGTATAATTCCATCTCCCACACATGATCTATGACTTTTCTGGAAACAACAATGCATAAGGGCATGCGGGTGGGAAGGACAGGCACGCATAAGATGCATGCCTGTTGGAATTAGAGTTGTGCATTGTGTGAGGTTGTTTCTCAAACATCTCTGCATCAATGCGTAGCTGTGTAGAGAACAGGTGTGCATGGGTGTGCACCTATGGGTGTGACAATTGTGCATTGGTACATAGCTATTTCTCTGGCAGCTATGCATTAATGCGCAATTGTGTGAAGAATAGGCGCACATATGTGTGCGTCTGTGGGAGTGAAATTCGTGCACTGGAGGCGAAGCTAAGGGGTTTTGATTTTTTTGATATGATGAATGATGAGTTTTGACCAAGTGTTTATGTGTGAATGCAAGTGATCAGTTGGTGAGAGGAGGGTCATCATGCCATTCCACTGGAGGGAGCAAGCCTGGGAGCACTTCCGAGGGGCGATGAGAGAGGAGCCTGGTGTTCAGAGACTCTTGGGAGCCTATGGGCTACTCAAGTTCTTCGAATTCCCACTGATACGGTCACAAGATTACCTTCTTCAGTATATTATATCGGTGTGGAGCATTAATCTATAGTTCTTCATTGTGACGGGGCAACAACTGACACTCTCAACTACTGAGGATGTGTACTTTCTGACGGGGCTCCCCTTTCGGGGAATGGCCCTACCTGCTGACCCCCAGTTGTTAGGGGATGTGTAGCTGATAGATGTGGCATGAAATTATTGTATGGGGCTAAACCTGATGTCAGGTTTGATTGTCTAGATTGAGGTGATGGATACGCTCTTGCATCAGTGCATTGCATCCATGGTGGTGAGGATCTATGAATCCTTAGCGTGTAAGGTAGCTAGAGAGGTAATGGGGGGGCCAGAGGGCCCATAGTGATAATAGTGGAGGCCATTCAATGTAAGGTGGACTAGGTCCACTATATTATTAAATAAGGCCCACTATGGTAGTTAGATATAATAAATGGGT
>JZKD02S0355111.1:168196-182769 GCA_000966675.3 Picea glauca | reverse complement strand
ATAGGAGGATGCCCCCTCGAAGAGACAAGTGAACAAGAGAGGATCCCTTCCATAATAGGATCCATTGTATGGTGTTGCCCTACCTCAAGGGTTTGGTAATAATAAAGTGTGGTTTATTTTATCTTGATCTGTGGATATATTGTGTATTTATTATTTTTGGTGATTATATTTTTAGATCTATTCATATTCTTAACAATTGGTATCATAGCACTTTCATTGACAGACATTGTAGGCAAATATTTTTTATTTTTGCAGATTTTTTTTCGTAGAAGAAAAAAAAGGGCCGCAACATTCCAGAAATGTTCAATATATTTATGTGAAATATTTGGAGAAATAGGTTGTAGATATGAGTTCCTCTCAGAAAAACTCCCAAGTTTAAAAAACAAATCGTTTGAAACGGAGTCCGGGAAGTCAAGATATTGAAGTTTTAAAATATGCAATTTTTTAGTTTTTTTTTTTCCGCGGACGACGACGCGATTTTTTAAATTTTTGTAGCATATGGAAGTCGAGTTTTCCCAAAAAAATTATAGATATGAGTTCCTCTCACAATTTCACCCAATTTCGAAAAACAAATCAGCCGAAACAGAGTCCGGGAAGTCAAGTTAGGAGCATTTTAAATTCAACAGTTTTTCAGGGTTTTTCCGAAAAATGTCGCGATTTTATGCAGTAATTTATTGTTCTATTTTTGGGGGGTTTTTTCGTTAAGGCGGTGGGACTGCAGAGTTCATAAATTTTCATAGGGTTCTCATATGGTTATTTCTTTTCAAACCCTCAAATAAATTCTACATATTACTTAAACATTCAAAGCCCAATTGTTTGACAGATTGAATGACCTTGTAGATGGCCTCACAAACGGCCTCAATGACAGTTTTTGTAGTCTTCAAGATTCATTGGATGGAATGCAGGATAGATTTCTTATGGTGGAACTCAGGGATGAATACAATCAAGAAATATATGCTTGGTATGATTTTTAGGCCAATTGCGATGATTGGTATATGGATAGTTTTCATGTCTAGGATGACAACCACTTCCATTTTTTATTTGATGACTCTACTCCACCGTCTGTAGAGAATATCAATGTCCCACATCATGAGATAGTTACTAACATCCAACCTGCATATTCTAGAATGGTATTGTTCCTTCTAGATTCATCTTTTATCATCTCCCACTATGTGGATGGATATTCTTATTTGGATCCACATGATAGGTGTCAGTATTGGGAGCATCATTTTCAATTGGTTATTGGGTGTCAATATCTTCCATGTCGGTTTCACATCATCAATTAGACATGAGACCCTGGTTTACAATGGCGGTTGGACTACTTCATAATGGTGGCTTCCATTTCTCAATGGGAACCTGGTTCTCTAGTCTACTTTATCACTATGGTCCACACTTGTCCATGGGACCCTGGTATATGGTTGTACATCAAGCATTAAGGACAATGCTTTCATAAAGGGGATGGAATGTAAGGTAGCTAGAGAGGTAGTGGGGGGGGGGGCAGAGGGACCATAGTGATAATAGTGGAGGCCATTCAATGTAAGGTGGACTAGGTCCACTATATTATCAAATAAGTTCCACTATGGTGGTTAGGTATAATAAATGGGTAGTTAGATATAATAAATGTAAAAGGACTTCTTAGAAGGTTCTACTTCTAGAAGCTTCCTCCTCTAGAATGTTCTTAGGTGATGGTAGCACTATATAAAGGAGTTCAAGAAATGTAATGGGACATGAAGAGAATTATTGTATAGTGATTTGTATCTCAATAGGAGGATGCTCCCTCAAAGAGGCAAGTGAACATGAGAGGATCCCTTCCATAATAGGATCCATTGTATGGTGTTTCCCTACCTCAAGGGTTTGGTAATAATAAAGTGTGTTTTATTTTATCTTGCTCTGTGGATCTATTGTGTATTCAGTATTTGTGGTGATTATATTTTTAGATCTATTCAGGATCTTAACATAGCGACCCAATGGATTTATGGAGGTCAGATGAGGATTATGGAGAGGGTCTTAGATGGTGACTTCTTTTCTTGGGGGATGACAATGCGCTCCAGGATGATGGGGAAAATTCACGAGTGTCGGACCACCGACTCAGGTGATTATTCCTTTGGGTCCATCTTGGTGGCATGGTTTCTGGAGAGGGTGCCCATGTTGTGCTTGAAGGTTTTTCTACCGCCTTCAGGGCCACAAGAGTCGTGACAAATGTGGTTGGCTTGGATTTTGGCACAAAACGGAGGGGGAGAGGGTGGCCACTACTTTATGGCCACGTTGGCTCCTGTGTGGCGTCACATGTCAAATATCATACTTAGATTCCCATATGTTGGGATGAATTTTCGGCATGACCTGGACATGGAGCTGCCTCCTGGAGAGGTCTAGGACCAGAGAAGTATGTTGGTGTATTTATGTTTTTTTATTTTCATAGTGTAGCTTTTGTTTAGATATATATGGACATTGATGTTATCTTTGTTTTTTTGTTTTCATATGTGGGGCATTGAGGTAGAGAGGTGGATTTGGTTGGAGATCCGACTCTCCATAGACCAGTGAGACCATCATGGGCAGAGCCGTGGGTAGGAGAGAAACATCGGAGGGATAATGTTGGTGCAAGGCCACCTGGTAAGGTGAGTGCCGAAGAGAGATGTAGGTTTGATGATCCAAGTGTGGGGCCATCACATGCTCCACAGGTAGAGGATGGTGGGGGGATGGAGGATCTCCATTGCCAGTTTGAGGAGGTGTTCCAGGGTTTGTTGGAGGGCATGTGGTCACACATTCATGATGAGAGAGTCCTGGAGAAGTGTGTGGGTGTTCCGACAGAGTGACGGACCTTGATCCACCGAGCAGCTATAGCAGGTGCAGCTATGACTGGTCGACTACCCCTCAGACCTAGAGGACCCCCACCTAGTGGGGCGCCTCCCACCGATAGGGGACCCGGTGGGGGAGCTCAAGTGGAAGCATGAGTGTTGTTTCTGTGTTTTGTATTTATATAGACATGTGCGCCCATTTTGTATAGAATAGTTGATACCCATTTTGTATAGGGAAGGTGTTAAGAACCAAAAATCAATTTAGCATAGAAAAACCTTGTAATAAGTACTCAACTCCTTGAAAAATAGATAATTTTAGATAATAATCCTCTTTGAGGGGGAAACCTCCTTTTACCCCACATAAATGTTTAAGTACAAGATTATTCCAAATGAAAATGTCTCCTTGGTATATAGCGCCATCAGCATAACCGATGTGGTAGGCTGATGGAAGATGCATATGTCAATAACATGGATGGTAGATCAAACATGAGGCGTGGAGGTGAAAAAGAAGACTACAAACTCTACAAATGTGTCCAAAGAAAAAGCCTAGGGTAGAATGACTATGCTCAGGCATAAAACTTCTTTAAGTATAACCCGTTGACGGGTTCTTTGAGGGGATAGCCTTCTAGAGAGGTCAGGATGTATGCACCTTTAGTGAGGCAGTGTTGGACAATGTAGGGTCCATAACATAATGACTCAAATTTCCCATGACTAAGAGTATCATGAGAAATTTCGTAGGCTAGGATGAGATCTCCTTCTTTAAATGAGTGAAGGTTGACATGGTGGTCAAAGGTGGATTTGGACCAGTTTTTAGTTGCCTTATTGTTTTGTAATGAAGACTGGCGATCTTCATCCAATGAATATAAGGTTAGCAAGCGCTGCTCCATTGGAGAATTTTCAGGTGATAGCTCGATGGTGGTGCACAACGTGGGAATTTCACACTCGATGGGGAGGGTGGAGGATCCCATGGATGAGATGAAACAATGTAAAATTGGTGGCATATTTGACTACCATGTGATAAGTTGATAATTTTAAAACAACATATGAGGCCAATGGGTCTTATGTTTGTTGACAATATGTTGCAACATGGTTTTTAGGACTTTGTTAACAACCTCAACCTATCCATTGGAATGAGGGTACTATGGGGAGGCAAACGCATGGGAGAAGCCTAAATTTGAGGAGAGTTCAACGAAGATCTCATTCTCAAAGTGCTTATCGTGATCGGATGCTAATTGTAGTGGAATTATGAAACGGGTAATGACATGGTTGAAGGAAAAACACGTTGTTGTGTCAATGGTATTGTTGAAGGTAGGCATGGCTTCAGCCCAGTTAGTAAAGTAATCTACTTCCATGATGATGTACTTGTGTCCATTACTCGATGGGGACTTGCAAGTCATGAAGTATATGCCCAATTTGAAAAATGGGCCAGCAGTGATGACTGGGTGTAGAACATTGGGTGGTGCTCGTTCTTTGTTTGCATAGACCTGGCATTTGTCGCATTGCTTGACAACGTGGATGCAGTAATGAAACAATGTGGGCGAGAAGTATCCTTCTCGAATGATTTTTTTGGTGGTGGACATACCTGAGAGGTGGCCACCACAAGCACCACTATGGAAATCGTTCAAGACTCTATTTGCTTCGTCGATGGTCAAACATCGACGGAGTATGGTGTCGATGACCCCACGTCGATACAAAACTTCACCTATGAGGAGGTACTGAGGGGCCTGATGGCATATACAACAATGATCATCTCAAGAGAGATGAGACCCAAACTTTTGTTTCTGAAGGTAGATGAGGAGGTCTCCATACCATTGGTCATCCGAGGGGATGAAGAAGATGTATTCGTCAGGAAAATCCATATCGATGAGTTTGGCGATAACAAGTGATTTCTTTCTTTTTGGAGTTGATAAATCTAGGTCATATTCATGAAGGATGACGATCCATTGGAAAACAATCCCATTGATCAGTCGTCGACTAAGCAAGTATTGCATGGGGTTAGAGTCTGCCACAACTTTGGTAGTGCAAAGAAGGATATAATATGCAGTTTTTGGACTACAAGGACAACTATAAGTGCTAGTATCTCATCATGATTGTATTTCAGGTGTGGTTCTGAAATATTTTTACTAATGTAGTAAATAAAATGCTCGTGTCCGTCATCCCCTAGTTGGACGAGGACACCTACTACTGAGACAGTTGAGGCTGACAAGTAGAGGATGTAATCGTGATCATAGTCTAGAGGAGTAATCAAAGGGGCATTGGATAACACTGCTTTTAAATCATCAAAAGCAGTTTGGGCATGTTCATCCCATTGAAATGGGATATCATGATGCAGTAAGCGAAGGAAACCATCCGTGCGAGTGGCGTAATCTAGGACAAATCATCATAAAAAGTTGGTTTTTCCTTATAGGCTCTGCAATTGGAACAAATTCCTAGGTGGTGGAAATTTTTTGATATCTTGGACCTTGAGGGGGTCCACTGTGATGCCGTGTTGGGAGACTATGAACCCAAGGAGGTGTTCGATGGTGACACAAAATACATACTTGAGAGGGTTCAAGAGGATATTGTACTGGTTACATCGTTGAAAGACAACTCATAAGTCATATAAATGTTGAGTTCGTTTCTTGGATCGAGTCGTGAGGTCATCCAAGTAACTGAGGATTATGCAAGCAAGATCATGGAAAACATAATTCATGGCCCATTGGAACGTATCACCTACGTTTTTTAGTCCAAAAGGCATGACATGACAAGAAAACATACCTCATGGTCTAGTAAAAATGGTTTTATACTGATCTAGTAGATGGATTTGGATTTGATTGTAGCCAAAGAACCCATCCATGAAGGACAATGTCGCGTGGTCAGCACAGTCATCGATAATTTGGTCGATGAAAGGCATTGATAAGTTGTCTTTGGGACAAGCATGATTGATATCGCAAAAGTCAGTGTAGACATAAATAGTGCCCTGCTTCTTGTTAATGGGGATGGGGTTGGAAACCCAGAGGTATACGCGATGGGGTATATGAACCCTGTGATGCATAACTTGTCAATTTTGGATTTGATAGCCACAACTTTGGATGGGTGAAGTGGGCATTTATTTTGATGGACTGGGGCGACATATTCCCATGTGTTGATGCGATGTTCGACAATAGAAGGATCGAGGTCGGGAATCTTCATATATGCCTAGGAAAAAATATCCCAGTATTCCTGAAAGAGAGCTTTGTAAGTTGTGAGTTCCTCAAGGGAGCATGTTGCACCAATGGTGATTTCCTCTATGATTCTCGGTTTGATGGAAATGTCGATTTTGACAGTGGGGGAGATATTGGCCATGTTTCCTTCTTCAAAAGAATCGGGTGCAAGGATAAGGTTGTTGAACCAGTCTATATTCTTCGATGGAATAAAATCCTTGGTTTTGATTGCGCATATGGAGGTTTGGCTAGGAGGGTCAAATTATTCATGTGAGAGAAAAATCACTTTATTATGGAGCACATTCCATAGACAATTGGGGGTAGTGAGTTCCTCTAGGATATCTTCGTCACAGTGAAAAATGCGAGAATACAGGGGATCCATGGAGGTGACATGGGTGACTGTCACTGTGAGATTGTCCTCAAGTGGCGAAGAGGTAGAGGGGATATCACAACCATGTTGCAATGGTTCACTTGAAATAAACCAAATGTATAGACACTATGGGGGGTAAACTGTGGTAGGGGGTAAGATTTCTTGGGGGAAATGAACTGGAGAATTGGGAGGATTTGGGGGAATATATTTAGACAGTCCATCCATGAACCATGGAGGGGTGGGAAGTGACTCAAGTTCAAGGGAGGTGATGTGAACAATATATGGGGAAGTGATTTGGGGAGTCACTTGCATCACATGAGGTGAGGTGGTTGAATTATTTTGAAGAAGGGTTACTTGATGACGCCTATATTCAATGATCAAAGGACAATGGTATGTTAAATGAGTAAGTGAGTCATAAAGAGAGCAAGGTATTCTCATTTTTTCGGGGACTGAGGTAGTGACATAGTGAATGTCAGTTACGTGGGTACCCAAAAGTGGTGGTGGAGGGGGATCTTGCTTAATGGTTTGGCATACTCTCGTTAGCGTCTATCAAAACTGAGGTAGAGATGGGAAATGATGAGTGTAGTGGCCATACTCTGAACAGATGGCATGAGAAAATTTGGTTCGAAGCCCTTTACTGCCTGTAGTGGAGGATGTGATGATAGTACTTTGTGTGCTTGGTGAAGGGGAAAGCGATGTGGTCGCTTGAGGGAGTCGGATTAGATTTCATAATTCAGGAAGAGAAGGACATCCCTCTCTTTCACGGAGTTCACAAGGAGGTTGAACTTGGGGAGGAAGTGGAGTGGTGGGATCTTTCATCTTTCGTCTGTCCCCAATCGTACCAATGGTTTTGATGATTATGGGTGAGGGTGGCATGGCCAGAGTTAGTACTGGAATCTACATTGGGATTCCCTCTAGCTGAGGAAGGAGGGATGGTTGAGGAACCATCACAGGAGGGTGTAGATACCATATAGGGATGGTGAGCACCATGTTGGGAAGGGTAAGCATCATGGCTACTTAAAATGATTGTACTTCCAATGGGGGTTAGAAGAAGGGAATTTGAGTGATGGCTTGGGGGATTGTCTCCCAGACCAGGAATTTCCCTAGGGGGAGGGGGAAATCGAGGATACGTGGTGTAGTAGAGTTCTCAAGTAATCCCTGAGGTAAAATCTCTTCAAATAGTGGGATGTCGAGGTGGGGAGAGGCCTTAGTGGGAGGAATGGTGTCTCTGGTGTTAGTTCCATTAGAAGATATGACACACACTTGTGTTGAAGGGTGTATGAAAGGTGGTGCTCCATGGTATGCCCCCAACAATGATGGGTCCTTGGAAATTTGGGGGACCATATCAATGAGTGATTAATCATCAGAGCTAGTGTGTACAAGAGGTAGGATTTTATCAATGTTGGCGGAGTGGTTAGGCTCGTAATGTGAAACTTGGTCGATGGTGACGATTTTCCTGTCGTGGGGGCACATCATTGTTTGAAACACAAAATAGGCCATTACCTTCATAGAATACATGTAGCTATGGCCAAATAAGATATTGTAATCAAGTGGGGCATTGATAGACTCAATATCTATGAGGATGGTTTTTCCCCCAGTTTGACGGGGAAATTTTGAAAGAGCCCTTTAGGGGAGGATGGTCGACCATCATCAGCTCTTAAAGTAATGGAAGATGGTACTAGCTCAGGGGTGCCAAGTTTCTTCCATAAATTTTTGGACATAATGCATGTGGATGCACCTTCATCAATGATACACTGATGAACCATGATGTTTCAAATCTTGATTGGTATCTGGAAAGCTACCAAAGCGGGGAGATGAGGTTCCCCAGTATCTAGATCAAATGTGATGAGTCTAGTATCAACTAGGTCAACTGCCCCCAAGGAGGAAAATAAATATTTCCGTTGAGTTGGATAGGTTTGGAGGACCTCCAATATAGACATGGTTGTAGGGGACTGTGCCAAGTCATCGATCAAACTGTAGTTGAGTGTTTCCCCAGCCTGATGGTTGTTGACATTTCGTTGTAACAAAATGCGAGGGATATGAGTGGGGGGTTCAATGTTAGGGAGTAGAATCATCAAGGGTTTTCCAAATGTAACTTGATATGCTTCTGAAGTGGTGGGAGTAGATTTATGGGGTGTGATGTATTGACTACAATGCATTTGCAGAAGAATTTATTCTTCGCTAGTGAGGACGCTATTGTGATCCATTGGATTTCTAGGGTTTTGATATTGTCCCATTTGTGGTGGGGAAGGATGTACCTCCTGTTGGGTATTAATCACACCTTAGTGTGGAACAAAGTTTTGCAACATGGCCCGAGGTCATTGTTGCAAATAATATTGTGGGGTCTGTTGAGGGGCAGACAACGTTGGAGGATGTGGTGTGTTCATGGATTATTTTTTCTATTTGAAGTCGGAAATTTGGGCGAAATGGTGAGTGTAATGTCCATGCTCACCACAAAGAGTGCAAGGGAAGTTCTTCCAAAGGTTTTTGCTGTTGTTCCTCCCTTGGAGTTTGTTTTTATTGTCCCCTTGGGGGTTATGGTTACCCTAATTTTTGTTTCCCCCAATAGGTTGGTTTTTTTGGGGGTTATTTCCCCCTGGTCCTGGGTTATTATTGTTTCAGTTTTTTCCTTTCTTCTTGGAATTATTAAAATGATGGGTTGGATTTGTTGTATTCAACTGTTCAAAAGTATGAAATTGTTGAATGGGAGATGGATGAACAAAGTTAACATCAGTGTGTGGTTTCCCATGTGGAGGAGCAATCAACTATGGACGACCAGGAAATGGAAAATATAGGTTGTTTTGTTGAAACGATCCATAGGTCACATAGGAATATGAAGCTCTTTCACTAGTGCTCAGGTTATATGCTGAGGTAGAGGGGGAACCTGAACTTGGTTGAGAGGTCAGGCACATGATGGGTTTCGGCGAGGCTCCACTCATGGGTGGAGGGGGAACAATAGGATATGGTTGTTGGTAAGGGGGTGGAGGGTAATAATATGGCCCTCCATATATCGATGGATATTGGGGTGTACCATACATAGGTGGTGGTTGGATGTATGGGTTCTGGTGTGTCGTGGTACCAATCAACCCATCCGTCACATGAGACATCCCAGGTTTGTCTTGGAAAAATGGTACAGGTCTTGGTGCATCGGGTATTATTGTGTATAAGTAACCTGACTAATTAGGTTGAACTATTGAGCCTTGTTGATGGCTTCCTCTTTGGATTGGAGGAAGGTGGATGCCACATATTTGGCAAGTATAGAGACGAGCGATTTTAGAAACCAATCGAGACGTTGTTCTTTTATGATTTTTTCTTTACATAAACTACGTCGCTGACGCCATTGGTGAATGTGGGAGGAAATATGTGTAGTTGAGGTTTATTTTCACTTGGAGAGAAGTTCTAGACCAGTGTCATGATGAACTGGTAGTTAAAAAAAGGCCAAGAATTCTTTCCTTTGGCCAAGGATTGAAAAGTCACGTGGGATCCTGATTTTTCGTCCACATACCATTTCACAAATGGACCAGTGAGTGTGCGTTGAAATTGTTACACATCAATATTACTCGATTCGATAAGTGTCGCATGTTCCTCGCAACTGTCGCAAGTGTCGCATGTTCCTCGCAACTGTCGTAAGTGTTGCATGTTGTTCACAAGTGTCGCAAATGTCAAACAAAGGATATTGCCATGATGACGACACTAAAGAGACACGTAGAATACCTCAAACACCTGATTTGGAGGACGGAGGATGGTCAACTGAAGTCAAGAATCTCTTACCACCTGAAAGGAGCTCTCAAACTAGGGTTTTAAGGGAGAGCGCTCCCCTATTTCACCCTTAAGAGCGTTGGCGCTCTCCTACAAGTTGCTAGGGAGCGTTATAACACCAAATCACCCCTCTGAAGGAGTGCTACAAGTATTTGAAGCGCTGGCACTCCCCTTGAGCCTACTAGGGAGCGTTATAGCACCCTGATGCCTCTTTTGAGGGAGCGTTGTCTAATCTGGGGTAGTGGTCGATCTGTTGAGGAGAATAAGGGGAGGATCTTTCAAGTTTGGAAGGTAGTTGCATTCGAATTCTTGGTTCAATCATGATCTTAGGAGAAGATCCCTAATCTAAGGAGGGAATTCCTCAACCTACCCTAAATATACCTCAAGAGGTTAAGCCTCTCTTAACCTATATAAGTAGGCTCTATGATGGTGGAAAGGGGGGAGAATTGCAAGCATGAAACCTATGATCTCATAGGAAACACACAGTGAACTAGAGGAGAGTAATCAGTGAAGCTTCTATCGTCCAGGTCGTGGATCTTTTGAGCAAGGGTTAGACAAAGGGGACTTGACAAAGTTGTCGCATTCTCATCTACGATTGTAAGTTACTGTTGTCATTGTTCTCATTAATATGACACGCTTGGCCTGTTTCTTTCTAGTTTGTGTATGATCTTACATGAACCTATCTCTAATAGATAGATCTATTTTCAAGATAATATCAATAGAGTAGGAGGTGTTCATACTATTGGTTGTCTACAGGGCTCATCGAGAAGCGAAGATTGGATATCAACTCAGAGCGTGCAGGGACAAACATCGGTAAAAGGTACTTTTGTTCTCCCTCCTCCTCATGCATAAGTTTGTATAGATCTGAAAGGAAGTCAGTTTCCACATTAAGTTTCTTCTATGTTAACAATTAAGAGTCTATCTCTCAAGAGGAGATATACCTGTTCGCAGGCAGATTTTCCTTCAACAGAAACTGGCGACTCCACTGGGGAGCCTCGAATCGAAACCTTTTTGTTTTGATTTCTCCTCATAGAACTTGTTTTACCCCTTGATTGTTTTCAGACCTGGTTCACCCCTTTTTGATTGCTTTCATGAGATGATTGACTCCCTACCCTATCACACTTAGCTTGATTGACCAGACTAGATTGCAATTTTTTGATTTTTGACATTTTTAGGAGATTTTTTTAACCTGGCGCCTCTGTGGCTATGTTAACAGAGCGCCAACACTCCCTGACTGCCTTACACAGAGTGCTATAATGCTTGGTTCCCTTTACACCAGAGCGCCAGCCCTCTTTTGGCCAAAAACCTTTCCAGAATTGATCTTCTCAGGGTCTAACCTCTGTTTTCCACTTACTAAGCCTCCCTATAAGTCAATGCTTCTTCCTTTTCAACTTTGACATCCTTCCTTCTGAGGAACAAACACCTTGTTGTTTAGATTTTGTAGATTTCTTCACTATTTTTTGAGTTTTTCTATTGTTGGGAGTTTGAAACCCATGCATTGTTTTTGCCTCCTTTTTGACTGAGCGAGAAACTCTAGTGAAACACATCAGAAGCCTACGAATATTTTCATTTGGTTTTAGTTAAGGTCATTTTTCTTCGACATTTATTTTGGTGTGAAGTTCTTTATTTTCTTTGTTTTTTCTTTTCTTTTGCTTCTTGTTTTTTATCACAACGAGAGAGTGTATTGTTTGTATGAAACCTGCTTGTGTTTGTCTGAGTTTCCTTGATCCAAAAGGATAATTGGAAGGAAAAGTGTTGTTTCAAATTAATCATTATTCACATACAAATAATAAAGAGACATCTTCATGATTGATTTTTCATATTAGAAGGTATTTCCAAAAAAGTTTAGCACCACATCGGATTTGATTGAAGAAAATTCGTTTGAGGACATTCCTTATTAGTGCTTGTTAGTGAAAAGAACTCTCTCTCTCTACCTTAAATAGATGTTCATCGAAAATAAATGACTACTTATCATCTTTGATACATTTTTGGGGACTTGAGTTATCATTCCATCCGTTTCACTTCCATGCACCCCTTTTGAGTAAAGAACAACTATAAAATGAACGCTAATTAAAAATTATCTAGAACATTGTCTTTTCTAAGATCCTCCACCAACAATAGACTAGGACTAGTACTTTGGATTAGGCTGTGAGCATAACTCTCCAAAGTTTCCAAAACAAACATTAGCATCCTGAGCTAGGGAGAGTCAAATCCAATTGTCGTATAATTCTACCTGGGATCCCCCTCTCACACAGGGGTTACGCACGAGGTTGCATTCGGGAGAGCTATTGATATTATCCCTCCATGGTTTGACTGATTGTAGTGGTCAGATCGTATTATGGGGATCGCTTAAAGGTATACCCACAATGTTGAGTGGAATCCTTTCAAGTTGATTTCGGGCTAGATACACTGCCCATACGTTCGAACTGGACTATCGACTGTACCCGACCAGGGGCTGACTACGAATTGGTAACCGTAGTGGCCATAATATTTAGGGCCTTACACAAGGTGACAGTGAAGGGAAGTCTCACTGTACCTGGAGAAGACATTGGTCAAACTCAGTTGGGCTCCTTGGAGGGTAAATCCACAATTACTACATGGAAGCTTGCACCAGGGTGAAAGTCCGTTAAGCAGGTCGCCATTGTAATTGTTCCACCATATCCCCGCCCCTTATTGACTTGATCACGCGACGTTGGATTTCATCACCAACTAGTGAGGTCATCGAGAGAAGGTCCTATTTTCTTGGTTATGATTCTTAGATTCTATTGGCGTATGTTGTTTCTTTTCGGTAGTTGGCCATAAATATTTTCCGCCGACTCTTTTTCGCCAACATTGACCCTCCACACCGTTTGCGGAGGCTACAGGGACTTCCTCCAGAAAATATGGAAGGGAACACCCCTTTACCCCCTCATTCTAGGAGGAATATCCTCAACAGAGAGAGGTTCAAGACACTACAACCTCCCAAGAAGAAGTTCCCACTCCTTTAGAGAATTTTCGAATTGTTTTAGAGTCTCCGGAAGCTTTCCACATTCCAGAGGGATATGAGCGACGTGTTCTCCAACTGAATTTAACCGGTGAATTTGTCATCGTCAATCCTTCTGACATTCCGACTGGGTCTCATTCAAACCCTTTAGTCGATGACCCCTTTTGGACCGCAGACATTGTTCGAAGTCCACCACGCATGGTGCGGGATCTTTATGGAGCAATAATAGGTGTCGACGCGCCTATTACCTACACTGTACCCTTAAATAATTTTACTGGTACTACCATTTTTTCAGCCACACCGTTCGTTGGTCTGAACACATCATCTATTGGCCCAAGGTCTACTTTTTCTCTCCATACGACCCATTCTACAATGGTCCCTCACATTTTGACTATTCCTGTCGGTAACGCGGTGGTTAGCCAAGCTGCAATTGGAACACCAGTAACACTTAGACCTTCATCGTCACTCCCTTTTGGGTATAGAGAACTGAATTTTTCCACTACCACTACTACTCAAGTTATGCCAGGAAGTTCTATACCTATACAACAACCCAAAGGGAACAATCTTGGTGGTCCTAATCCGTTCAGCGGTACCGGTCAGTCATTTACGTCTGGTTCTCAAATTCAGGGAACTCTACCTCAAGCTGGGGGGCATCCTCCCACCGGAGGACAACTTCCATTTGGAGGGAACCCTCATCCTAGGGGGTAGCCTCAATCTGGATCTTACCATCAACCATATGGACAAAATGTGTCTACCACACCTAATCCATGGAATATCCCTTTTCCAGAAAACCCACAGTTCTAGGGGGGACACAATTCTCAAGCTCCACAACAACCTCCTTATGGACAAACACCAAATCCAGCTTGTAATCCTCAAAACCCATCCAGTTATCCTCCGCTCACACATGTTTCTCAAAACACCTCAAATCCTGTGTACCCTAGTCAACACCAACCTTACACAAGAGGACCCACTAGTTACAAATATCTGCATAACCCAGTGTATGGTCCTACCGGTGTCCCTATGCCACACCAGTATTACCCACAGGTTAACCGACAACTACCTTTCCTAGCAACTCTGGACCTTCCAGACTTGTCTCAGTTAACGAATGATCCTATTTTTCATTCTCCGGTTTGGCTAGCTATTCCAGCTAAACTTCCTTCCGATATTCCAAAATTCAACGGAAAGTCCAAAGAAGACCCAAACAACCACGTGATGACTTTCCATTTGTGGTGTTCATCCAACTCCCTCATGGACAATTCTATACGTTTGCATCTTTTCCAATGAACGCTTACAGGTTCTGCAACAAAGTGGTATATTGAACTACCACGTGCTTCCAGATGCAGAGGTGACGAATATGATGATGTTGAGTGTCGGTCAGGAGGCCGATGACAGCGGTGTATTCGGCTTGGTTATTGGTTGCTGGTCCTAAACATATGCCGTTGGAGTGTAACATTTCATGTGAAGGGGTGTAGAGAGCCCAAGCA
>JZKD02S0355111.1:145474-160723 GCA_000966675.3 Picea glauca | reverse complement strand
TTTTGGCCCTTTTGATGTGCTGTGGAGTTAATCCTTGTGCCATGGATGATTGTTTTTCTGTGTTGATGATGTTGAGTTCTTGTCGCTCTGTGCGGACGAAATTTCAGTGATAACACCCATGTCTCATTTGTGGCGATGATCACTACACTCGAGACTGTCCACATTGCGATGAAGTGGCCAAACCTTTTAAGGGAAATTCACAAACCGCTATGCTTACTCAACATTTTCCACAGCAACAGTCTTTGGTTTCTCAAACCCGCACTCCAGGGGGTAGTTCCAACCAATCCCATGATAAGGCCTCGACAAGTGCCCACATTTACATGTTTAACAGGATTAATCTGACCACTCGCACTGTGACATATGACACACCGGTTAAACCTGATAATCCTAAGACTACTAACGGTTCCTTACCGGACCCCTTTCCATATTTCGTTAGTCCTCTGTCTACTAGCCCTCCATCCGGACCACTCCAGATAGAGAAACCTTCGTTTGACTCCATTTTACGCCCTCCTAAGAGCACTATCCAGAAGTCTACCTTTAATCCTGGTTCACAGGCTGCCCCAAACTACAACATTGTTGAAGATTTGGCTCAAGCACTGTGTGCTATGTCTTCTTTGGAAGTTCTACAACACTATCCCAGCCAATGTAGAACGCTCTTAGCTGTCATCGGTGCTTTCAATCTTGAGTCATCTAATAACCTCATGTTTAATCTGAATGATCATCAACCCTGACTCTCTCACCAACTAGCTTTTCAAATTGATGTTGTTGTTCACAATCAACAAATCCACCGAACTATTTTGGATGAGGGAGCCTCTTCCCTTAACAAATCCCCTACGATGTTACGTGCTTTCGATGGGTGAGGTTTTCATCCTCACGAACTGTTACAATCCTTAGTCGTTCAGTTGGGCGACAAAACTATTACTGTTGATGTCGAGGTGGTCGATACCCCCCTCTATTACAACCTACTACTTGGAAGAAGTTGGTTCTATGCTATGACTACCATCACCTCGTCAGTGTTTTGATGTGTACAATTCCCCCATCAAGGCAAAATTGTCACTATCAATCAACTCGATTTTTGTACCCCCGATGCTTGTGCCCCTGTCACCAAAAACATTCCTTTATTGGGAGACCACCCAATTGCATATGAAAGCATTGGTGTTGGATTATTGAAAGATTCTATCCTCATGGTTACCTTCCCTACACCACTTCCACCCACCACGCATCATATTGCAACTGTCAATATGATCTCGACTATGCCTTATCAATCATTGGAATCATCTGATCCTTGGATTGTACCTAGTCCTATGGAATTCGATGTGCTCGGTGAAACTACGCCACTTAGCCCAGCTGAGGCCACATACGTAGCTATTCGATCTGCCTCTCCCTCTCCAGACAACCCACATTTATTGGCACCTGATGCCTACTCGATGCCCTCATGGTTGGATTCCCTATCGTCTGCAATTGATTACATTTACCAAATTTTGCCTTCTGACGAATCTATTATGGAAATTCTTAGTATTGACGATCTACCCTAGGATGATAACCATCATTGATCTTCTTTTCTTCTGCCTTTGGAAGAAATTCACCAAGATATACACTTTGTATTCCCTCCTGATGTTACCAATTCTCTGCAATCTCCCATCCTCACACAAGATACTCTTTCTGAGGGGAAAATGGGTAACATCTCTACTACGATCGTTATTGATATTTCAATCAAAGAAGGTGTTGTGGAAAACATTTACCTCAGTGCTAATTGCACACCTGAAGAAGTGGTCTCTTATACCGCTATGTTTAAAGAATTATGTGATGTCTTCGCTTGGAGCTATGAGGAAATGCCAGGGATCGACCCTTCGATCATCGTCACGAAATCAATACTTACCCTGGTGCGAAACCTGTTCGACAGAAACTTCGCCCGATTCATCCCAAGAAAATCGTGGCTATAAAGGCAGAAGTTGAGAAACTTCTAAAATTTGGCTTTATCTATCCTGTCCCTTTGACAAAATGGGTCTCCAACCTTGTTCTGGTTGCCAAAAAACAAGGAACCATCCGTGTTTGTGTTGACTATCGGGATCTCAATAAAGCTTGTCCAAAGGAAAACTACCCTATGCCCTTCATCGACCAAATCATCGATAATTGCGCTGGGAGCGTAATATTCTCTTTCATGGATGGCTTCTTCGAGTATAACCAGATTGAAATTTTACCTGTTGATCAACACAATACAATCTTTATCTACCCATGGGGAACTTTCGCCTATCGAAAGCTACCTTTTGGTCTCAAAAATGCTGGTGCTACTTTCTAGTGGGCCATGTCGTATGCTTTCCATGATATCAAGCATATCGCAGAACCTTACCTCGACGACTTACCTGCCCACTCATCCAATCAATCTGATCACGTTGATCACTTACGAGCTATTTTTCTTCGATGTCGTCTCTACCGTATCCACTTGAACCCACATAAATTCATTTTTGTTGTCAAATCCGATCGACTCCTCGGTTTTATTGTTTCCAAATATTGGATTAGGGTGGATCCCTTAAAGATTAAGGATATTATATCCTTACCCCCACATACTAATTTAACCCAACTCCAAAGTTTGCAAGGAAAAGAAAACTTCCTTCGTCGTTTCATTTGTAACTACGCTGAGATAAATAAAGGATTCATGCGGTTGCTCCAGAAAAATACCCCTTTCATCTGGGATGACATCGCTCAACGGTCATTTGATGCTCTCAAGCATACCCTGACCCACGCACCTTTGTTTCACCCTATAGAGTATACAAAGGACTACATGCTTTACTTAGTCACCACCACTTCCACTATTGCAATGGTTTTAGTTCAGGAGGACCCCAACGGTGAGGAACATGTGATCTATTACCTGCGAAAGAGTCTATCTAGACCCGAACTCCGATATTCACATGTAGAGAAACTGGCTCTGGCAACCATCATCGTTGTCCAGAGATTTCGCCATTACATCTTACTATGCACCACCACGGTAATTGCGGACTCAAACCCCATGTACCACGTCTTCACACGTCAAGTGCTTGGGGGAAAATAATCTAAATGGATCATCATCCTTCAAGAATTCGATCTTGAATTTACAAATTCCAAATCCAAAAAGTCCTTGGTGTTTGCGGAGCTTATCTGCAATCTCCCCCGTGCTGATGAAAACATCAAACCTAGAGATTCTCTCCCCGATGAAACTCTTTTTCTCATCAGCACCTATGATCCTTGGTACGGAGACATCCTCCTCTACCTCCAAACCCAACGTTTTCATCCTAACACTTCCCGTGAAGAGTGTCGACGTATTCACCACCATTCTTGTCATTACCTTATCGTCAACGACACCCTGTATTGTCGTGGTATTGATACTATCCTTCGCCAATGTTTGATTCATGCAGAGGTTGAACACATTCTGAACGATTGTCACCTTGGTGCTTGTGGCGGTCACCTTTCTGGGATGGTCACAGCCCAAAAAATCCTATGCGCCGGCTATTTTTGGCCCTCGATTTTCAAAGATTGTATCGAGGCAGTCAAAAAGTGCCCACCCTACCAAGTTTTTAACAACAACGCACATACCCACCCTACTACGCTGCATCCCATTATCGCCATTGGCCCCTTCGCCAAGTGGGGTATCGATTTCATGCAATGTAATCCTACCTCAGCCAGGGGGCACAGTTATATAATCGTCGTCATCGACTAATTTACCAAATGGGCTGAGGCTATGCCTACCTTTCTGAATGATGGTAGTACCACAACTCTGTTTCTTTTTAACCACATCATAACTCGTTTTGGTGTACCATGCGCCATTTTCACTGATCATGGTGCACACTTTAAGAACCAGATGATGAGCGAATTGCATGTCAAATTGGGTTTTCTCCATGAAAACTCATCCCCATACTATCCTCAAGCCAATGGACAAGTTGAGGCCATCAACAAGTTCCTTAAAACCATGATTCAATGCATGGTAGGGGCAAACAAGACATCCTGGTATCTACAAGTTTTCTCTTCTCTCTGGGCTTACCGTACTTTCGTGAAAACTGCAACTGGATTTACTCCTTTCCAGTTGGTGTATGGCATCGAAGCCGTTTTACCAATCGAGTGTGAGATTCCATCTCTTAAACTTAAAGTAGAACTCCTACCCCATACTTCTGCCAAAGAAGAATGTTTCTTATATCTATCCAAACTGGACGAAACACATCGTGATGTCGCTCTCATTAACGAGGCACATCAGAAACATATTAAAAATCAATACGAAAAATCCGTCCATCCTCGTACTTTTGCAGAAGGAGACTTAGTCCTTGTCTATGAACAAGCTCATAACAAATTGGGGACATGTAAGTTAGAACCTCTGTGGCATGACCCTTACATTGTGAAATGTGTTCTACACAGAGGCGACTACAAATTAGTCGATTATAATGGAATTTCCCTAGGGGAGCCCTTGAACGGGCTTTACCTTAAAAAGTACTATGCCTAGATCACCTAGCATGTGTACATTATACATTATTGTATTTTAGTTTGGTGTGTCTATTTCTTTCGCATGCTCAAGTCTTTACCTTTGCCACTCATAACTGCACCTTGTGTTTTCATGCATAGATGACGTATTCCTTTCCTATCTTTTTTGGGTTTGCGGATGGCACTAGTCGACACACCCAGAACATTGCTTCAGCAACATGGGTCGTTTACCAATTTGACGAGGTGGTGAGTTTAGGAGGTATTTGATTAGGACCAGCGACTAATAACATGGCAGAATATCACACTGTCATTGGAATCTTGACCCAAGCCTCCTCCCTAGGTATCTCTCGTATCATTGTTAATCTAGACTCCCAACTCATGGTATATCAACTCAATTGTATATACGTTATTCGTAATCCTATCCTACTACGTCTCCACCTACAAGTTCGCCATCTTGAACGAATGTTTGATTGTATCAAATACAAACATATTCCAAGAGAAATCAACAATGTTTCGGATTCATTAGCTAATTACATTATGGATCGGTATCTCGCCCATATATAAGATTTCATAAAAGAAAGAAAAATTGTACATCACATGTAAATTAAAACACACCACATTAAAGGCATCATCATGTACAAATCATTTGGAATTGTAAAAACTTGGAATTGTATATATATACATAGCTTGACTAAAATGTTTTGATTATATCAAAAAAGTATTTAGAAGAGAAAAATGTTGGGTATTTACACCCATACAACATCGCCTGACAAGTCATACAAAATAAGATCACCGGAGAGACTCTAATCTCCCTACACTACATTGTGTTGAGAGTAACATATCACTGCGTGCACTATGCATCTCAGTAGAGAATTGACATTCTTTGGCACTCCCACAGTGTGCCTCTGCAGATGTAAAGGCACTTCTCCCCTCCGTAAAGGAGGAATGCCCATCGTGAGGCCTTGAAGTTTTCTTTCAACCTCCTAGAGACCCATCACTGGTGCTCCCAGATCTGCTGCAACCGGAGCAACCCCACGACGTGCTGGTATCGGTATCTCAGCTGGGTGCACTGCTCCCTTGTCTGCATGTTGGAAACAATACATCTTTAAAAAAACTCTTATACATACCCCAAAAAATATATATATAAATTAAAAACTTAAAAAAACAAAAACTAGACAAGGTGTTGCTTAGTCTCTTACCTGATGCATCCAAATATTCCCCCGCGGGTAGAATCAAATCCATGCTCTCGAAAAAATCCACCTCATCATACGGGAAGTCTTCTATCCAGAGATACTTTCATCTCATCCAAGCGAAGAAGTCACCGGTGAAACGGAACTCTGACTCTGCTACTAGCCTCGGAGACAGACTAGTCCACCTCTCCATCCATGGTTCTTCCACTGGTCGCACTGCCAGTTCTATATAAGACTGCATCTGGGGGATGCACTCTAAGAAAAATGAGACCAAAAAAGAGCCATATCTGAACTGTTTCTGCCCCATCCTACACCGTAAAACCTGTTCCTTCACATTCCGAAGGAACCCTGCGCTCCAGTTAAACAATGTTGGCTCCAAGCACTGTACGCCATAAGCTACCTATGATCTCGACACCAGATGTGCTCTAGTACTTCCTGTCACGCTTGTGATGGAAAACAAAATGGATTGGAGGGGTAACTCTCGGATATCCTTGATAGGGATTCTACCCCCACCAGTCTTGCTCCTAGGACACAATGATGTGCCAGATACACACCCACTTGCTCAGGAAGCACCCTCTGCCTGGAAAAAGATATAGGAACCCCTCTTTTCGAGAGGCCAGTCAAGAAATATACGTCTTCCAAATCGATGGTTAGAATCTGTTTTCTGATCTGGAATCCTTGCTCCGCGACATCCCACAAGTTGATCATGTGCTCAAGCAATAAAATCCCCTTCTTCATTTTTTACAATTTGAAGAATTTCAGTAAGCCACCAGCTCTCAACATGGCCCGCATGCGAGGACTCCGCAAGGAAGCCAAGTCATCAATATCATGCTCTCGTTCTTTCCACTCGATCATGGTCGCCGAAATAACCTACAAACAAAAAACAAAGAATTTGATTATTCAATTTTTTTGGCAATTTCGGCAATTTCTTAAACAATTTAAGAACTTGAAATATAATGCCCACATTGTTCAAAAAGACCACACCCTCTTTTATAATCATCACGCCCTCTCTTTACCATTCAATAATCATCACGCAAGAACAAAACGTTTTTAAATGAAAACAATCTCCATAATGGCTGCGTGGGCATATTTTGGAGTTTTCTATGACTTCTTTAACAAAAATGACCCATCTTCTCAAGTATCAAGGCATTGGCATCTTGGCTATCACTTTATAAATCATTTTTGCAAAAAGAATGTCTTACTCCCATCATTTTTAATAGAGGTTGATTTGATCTTTTTTGGAGCGATCTAGGGATTCATTTTTTAAATTAAATGCTGCTATGAAAATGAATATTAAACCATGTAATTGAAAGAATGGGAGATGAAGATCTACCTGGTCCAAACGGCAAGAGAAACGGTCAACCGTAGCTCTGGTCTCAAGCGAAACAAGATCCACCTCCAAAATGAGAATCTCCACTGCTACAAATCCTTATGCAAAATGAAATGCTAAATGAAGTTTTTCTTGTATTAATATTTATGGATTTCCATTTTTTAAGGTATAGTCATTTATGGGTTTCTCTGGCAATATAATGGCTTCACTAAACCACTGGATTGCAGTTTTGAGATTGCACGTTTCCTAGAAGTTCTGATCATTTGTTTACCTTGTCACATCCATGAGCATAGTCTTAGTTCGTTTTCAAGCTTGAAAATATAAGAACGCACCGGGTAGACTTTTATCTCTTTTTCGGATCCGCATGGACACACGAAAAAGGAACCCCCTGGATTCATCTTTAAACTCTTTTCAGACTCTCTAAATATGAAAATATCGTCGAGTGACCTTGCTTCCTTTCACACTCGTTAAAAGGTTCGAGACGACGTCTTTCGAGCGATAGTTTATCTCATTTTCGGTCTCGTCAAACTACTGTACGAAAAAGGAACTGAGAGAGTTCTCTTTTAAGTGTTTTTCCAGACTCTATAATCATGAAAAACCTTCGAGTTTTATGTCTTTGGACTCGCTAAAACACACATCGACAGGTCCATACGGGATCGAACCCTTACTTCTTCTAGTTCGTTAAACAAAGGAAGATGAACTTACCGAAGGTGAGTTATATCGAGCATGTGTTATCCTCCTCGAGATCATTAAATCAAAAAGAGGTACTTGTCTATCTGGATGGGGGAAAATTTGAAAGAAGCAAGCCAAGCAGTCTCTTGAGAACATTACCAAATAATTCTTAGAGTCGCCCTTGAACACGACACTTTGTCATTTGCACTCATTATAATCCACTGAACCTCTGCACTGAGCCAATCCTTTGAGTTTCTTTCACTCCTTTGGGTCACCTGACGTAAGTCACAGCATCCACTACATCATCAAGTTTTGTTCCATGTCATGTTTTTGTTGTTGTGCCTCAGTGTTCAAGGGAAGTATCTGCCTCTAGAGTCAACCATCACAAATATCTTGTCTCAAAACCCGTGTCAGTCCATGTTCATTTGATCTACCAATTACACCTCTATGTTTGTTTCGTGTCACTGATGGGGGATACATCAAGGCCCTCCTTCGACGAGCCTATTTCTGTCGACCTCAACACATTATCCAGGAATTAAGCTTAGAAACCAGTTAGTACTTCAATACCTGCATGCCTCAATGGCAGGACTCCTCACATTCGACAATAGTTTTACATCATTGACCTTTGATTGGATGATTCCATGGATGTTCGACTCCAACTCATCCATTCACATTCGTTGAAATGTACTAGGGTACCTTGGGAATCATTGACATTAATGGTGATCTCCCTCGCACTTGTTAACGGTTTACACCATTGGCCGGTAATCAAGTGTTTTCTTCCATGTTCGACATCAGGACATCTATTCATGTGGTTGGATTCGTACCACATTGGGATCGGTAAGAAGACCCTGGGTTGAGTGATCACTTTGATATGTACTTTTCCCAGGTTGCAAAGGAGTTTCCCTTGGACAAATGATACATACACTGTTACATAGATCCACTTTGTATTGGTTGTGGCTATGTCTTGTCATATCGTAGATCCACTGTGTATTCTTCATGGCTATGATCAATCCAGGTCATCAGAGTATAGATCCACATTGTATCCTCATTGGCTATACCTTTTCATCAATACAATTATGGATCCGTAGTGTATTTTATGGAGGCCATATCTTGCAAGTCTTGATCACCCAAGCATAGGTATGCCTGCCTTGGGTTTTGAAACATTTCATGATATTTGTTGGATGTTTGTGTGCAGCTTCCGTCAGGTTCTTCGAGTCTATACCCTTGCTTGAAAGTATACAAATCATTTCAGTTATCAGTTCTCATCTTCTAACTTCATAATTTGGGGGGAAATCTGTTACACATTAATATTACTCGATTCGATAAGTTTCGCAAGTGTCGTATGTTCCTCGCAAGTGTCGCAAGTGTTGCAAGTGTCGCATGTTGTTCACAAGTGGCACAAATGTCAAACAAAGCATATTTCCACAATGAAGACACTAAAGAGACACTTAGAATACCTCAAACACCTGATTTGGAGGATGAAGGATGGTCAACTGAAGTCAAGAATCTCTTACCACCTGAAAGGAGCTCTCAAACTAGGGTTTTAAGGGAGAGCGCTCCCCTATTTCACCCTTAGGAGCGTTGGCGCTCCCCTACAAGATGCTAGGGAGCGTTATAACACCAAATCACCCCTTTGAAGGAGTGCTACAAGTCTTTGAAGTGCTGGCGCTCCCCTTGAGCCTACTAGGGAGCGCTATAGTGCCCTGATGCCCCTTTTTAGGGAGTGTTGTCTAATCTGTGGCAGTGGTCGATTTGTTGAGGAGAATAAGGGGAGGATATTTCAAGTTTGGAAGGTAGTTGCATTCAAATTCTTGGTTCAATCATGATCTTAGGAGAATATCCCTTATCTAAGGAGGGAATTCCTCAACCTACCCTAAATATACCTCAAGAGGTTAAGACTCTCTTAACCTATATAAGCAGGCTCTATGATGGTGGAAAGGGGGGAGAATTGCAAGCATGAAACCTATGATCTCATAGGAAACACACAATGAACTGGAGGAGAGTAATCAGTGAAGATGCTATCGTCCAGTTCATGGATCTTTTGAGCAAGGGTTAGAAAAAGGGGACTTCACGAAGTTGTCGCATTCACATCTACGATTGTAAGTTACTGTTGTCATTGTTCTCATTAATATGACACACTTGGCCTGTTTATTTCTAGTTTGTGTCTGATCTTACATGAACTTATCTCTAATAGATAGATCTATTTTCAAGCTAATATCAATAGAGTAGGAATCAGTCGTACTATTGTTTGTCTATAGGGCTCATCGAGGAGCGAAAGATTGGAGCTCAACTCAGAGCGTGCAGGGACAAACGCCGGTAAAAGGTACTTATGTTCTCCTTCCTCCTCATGCATCAGTTTGTATAGATCTGAAAGGAATTCAGTGTCCACGTTAAGTGTCTTCTGTCTTAAGAGTTAAGAGTCTAGCTCTCAAGAGGAGATCTACCTATCCACAGGGAGATTTTCCTTCAAAAGAAATAACCTTAAGAAGATGGAGTCATCCATGATGATGTTTGAAGAGCACCATAAGTGGAAGGTCATGACATGGTTGGTGAGGTCTTCCCCAAATTGTCCTTCAAATTTTGGAATATCTAAAGGTTATTTGGTAGGCATATTGGGTCATGTGGGGTCATGTAATATAGGATCATTCGTGAGTTTTCTCAAATCAGGAATGTTGAGAGACACCAAATATGGCAAGGGGGGTGGAAGTGGAGGATTAGGTCCATCCATGGTGTCAGCAGGTGGTGGACCTGACCCTTGAGGGGGATTTTGTGGGTTTGTACTTCTCCCTTGAGAATACGTTTTCCCTCTGCCTCCTTGTGAAGGAGAGATAGTGGATGGATGGCCTTGGGAATTGGAACCAAGAAAATATAATACCAAAATAGTGGAACTCACAGGGGTGTGAGATGGTTGACTCGATGAGTTTGCAAGACTAGGAGCTCCTCCTAAAATAGGATTGAGATTCTGCAAGCATCTGGAACAATGGGGATTCTTTGGATCCCCTATGATGTCCGACTAGCAAAGTGAATGTGTGAAAATGGCGATGAGAGAAATAAATGAACAAGAGATTTGCATAATTTGGACCTTCACAATATAACTCACAATTTCATGTAATCAAATGAGCATCATACATAAATGAAATGTAAATAAGAATACATTTGGGTAGGTGGATTTTTTCCACGTGGGAGAAAAAATAAAACAAATGCTCCTATCCTAAAAGATGTATCGTCCTTCCTCTCAAATAGCACTGTAGCTTCCAAGAGCACTCAATAGTGGGGTTTGAAACCACTGGAAGAGGAACTAGTGAAGGATGAAGTAATCAGTTATAATGAGGCATAGAGGGTGCATATCCCGAAAGAGCTAGTGATATTTCCCAATAGCCACACAAAATTTGATCAAGGTGAAATTGCAGCCCAAAATTTCCACCTTGGTAGATGTCCTAAATTTGGCCACTAGGTACCTCGGTCAAAGTGCAACATTGTGATTTTCGGCCTAAAACATGGGTAACGTGATGGATCCCTTTGAAGAGTTAGGTGGCTCAAGGGGGGATGCATAGAACAACCAGACCTCGTCCGTCAACCCTTCACGAGTATCTCACTTCCTTATGGTGTAGGAACACTTTACTTGGAGGATTTTAAAGTTCCCTATTTCTCAAATTCTAATGTTTGAAAATGTGAGAATGAGATAATGGGGGATTATTTGGATACCTACCCTCGAGATCCTACCTAGACTAAAAATTTCTTTTGGCACCTCCTGTGGACGAAAACTTAGTGAGTTTTAAGAAAAAAATTAGATGTGGTGGGATGAGAGATTTGGGATGTAAACCAATCTCGTTTGAATTAAGTGGGTGTGGATAATTTCTTCAAGAAATAGTGGGAAATTTTAGAATTCCTTTGGAGAAAACCTAATTCAATATCCACAATTCAAGAGGAAATTATGTGAGTGAGGAATGACTTTATGTGTGAGAAAGTGATAAAATGTGCCAAATTTTAATAAGTTAGGTGTGAATTTGCAACATGTGGACTTCCTATGGTCCTTACGAATCTTTGTTACCTATCTTACTAAGTGTCATTGGTACAACCTTGAAAAATTTTAAAATCCCTAAAGAACTAGCATGTGGACATATGGGTACTTACCAATCTTGTAAACTCCCTAATGTTGTTTATACTAAGAAAGCTTGAAAAAATATCCTAGACTGCAAGCATATGGCCATATATGGGCATGTTACTTTGATATTTAAACTCGCCTAGTGATGTAAACTAAGAAAGTACTTTCAAGAACCTATCCTAAGTTTGCAATATGTGGGCATGGATGGTCCCTTACAAATTTAAGATGATTTCAAAAAGAAACTAAGAGGATCCCTAGTGGGGATTTGTCCTCTCCTGAAGATTTTGTTAGGGGAGGAAAAATGTCCACTTAACCCCCTCTTTGATTCTCAACATCGCTCTATGGTGCAAGAGAAGAGCATACTCAATGATCAAAGTTGATTTTTGGTCCCAATGCAAGTGTATTTATATGTCATAAAAAATAATCTCAACATAAATTTTACAACCTGAACAAGCCATCCATGTGGAAACCAAAACAAAAAGAGGAAAAAATATGGTTCTTTTTACCCCCTAAGTGCTTATGTTTAGCTAACCTTTCATATGGGAAAGGAGTCTAAGTGGAGTACATTTACAAATTGCATGAAAGAAATATTTTGAAGGCTAGGGGCCTTCAAATCATCACAAAAACTCTTACAAATTTGAAACTCTAGGAAGGCCCATGGGTTACAGTTCAGATAGAGACACAATGAGTGCACAGTGTGCATAATGCGTAGAGAATAGAAAACCTTTTGTCACACAGTGCACAGAGAACATAAGTACTTTGGGCGCACAGTGCACTGAGTGCGTGTTTGTGGGATGAAATACACGTGCACGTTCTGATATGCGTCGGGGGGTTGGGGGGGGGGATTTTGAATGAAATTATCCTCCTCCAGCTCCAAACTTGGCTCTTGACAGGTAAGGCTAGGCTGGTTTTGGTACCTGCGAGACAAATGGGTCAAAATAAGTTCTCTCAAATCCAAAATATGGTGAAAATTGATACCTTTCCCCAGTATGGTCGGCAATCTATTGTGTCCTTTTCGTCACTTGGGTGAGAAAAACAAGGGCACTTTCATGTCTAGTTGGGCCTTCTAGACAAGACATGGGTTAGTGCATGAGTTAAACAATCCAAGAACATGAAATAGACAAGTAAACAAACTAAAAACAAATAAGGAAATAAAACTAGAATGCATAAGAAAATTTGAACCAAAAACAATCAACCAATGAGGAAGATTATGCCACCAATGGAGAACTATATTAGTTGGAAAAACACCATAGAGAAATGAGGACTTATGAGTCCTGTTTTCCTCCTTGGGAGGGCTCTTGAGTTCCCTAATGGAGAGTTCTTCTTACAATGGTATAAAAGAAAGAAAATGATGAAGAAATCAATTCCTATTCCATCAAGAGGTGAGTGCAATGGCCTATTGGAATATTGCTAACATGATCCAAGGAGAAAAGAGGATTCTCAAGGGAGGATTGAAGCAACATAGAAATGCTACAAAAATATTAATTTCTTAGTGCACCCATGGCCTCCATTTACAACATGTCTTCAAGGAAATATTCAACTAGTTCTTAGTGTGAATAAGGGGCCATTTAGGGAACCCTTTGGTCCTTGACAAGCCCCCCATTCGGATTCTTCTCATATCTAAGCATCAAATCAAGTTGGGAACTGGTCCATAAGTGGTTGAGGGGCCGAAAAGAACCCTAAATGCATCGTTCACAAGAGTGTGCAGCGTTTCTGGTACACAGTTGCACATATGGCTCATTGTGCACTCTATGGGCTTCTTTGGCCCATGCACCGTGTGTGTGCTTCCTTTAGTGAGTTAGAGCATGTCAATTTTTTCCCAGTTGTATAGTTTTTGCCTCTTGGAAATGTATTTTGGTGCTGCAGGTGAACTAATAGTTGTTCGACACTGTTGTATTTATGTAACCATTTGTGTGCAATGTTGCGGACTAAATTTCAGTGATAACAGTCAACAGTATAGAATTTATCATTTTAATAAAAACAATTGTTGATATAATAGCCTAGAATATCATGAAAACAATATAACATAATTTTTACAGAGATTCTACTTCCTCTTCTCATGTATTATAATATAGATGGCCAATGTTTATCATTTGTCAGCTCAAGAAACCCCTCCCCCACTACTAAGTATTGTGACACCTCACAATAAAAAATATAGGGAACAAGTCAATTCTCCCATTAACCTAAGTTTTATAGATTGCCAAGTGTAGAGATAAATTTCACACATTAGTCTAACGAGACGGTTAAATTATGGACCCACCTATAGGACAAAACATTCTACATATAGTTAAGAAGAGGCAGGAGAGGGAGTCTTAGGATAGTCCTAAAGCTAGTTCTCAATGGAAGATTTCTGGAGTTCATTGACCTTTTCTTAACCATGCATACTTCTTTTCAACTTTGTCTACAAGTAATATCATACATCAGGACAAGTTTTAAATATTCATGAATTTTATTTAGTGTTTGTTAAATCATCACCCTCGCTAGGTAGAATGCCCTGCTGCCAGCAAGCATGTTCAGTACTCCAACACGTTTTCCTAGTCATACCACAGGCCAGTACCTGTTTCTAGTAGACCTATTCAGTATTCATGTGGGTTAGCCTCTTACACCCTTTTACAACAGATACTGGTCCACCATATTTTAAGATTTCTATATAAATATTTCTTTTTCCAAGAAGATGAGGAGACAAATCTGAAAAAACAATATTTAAGACTGGGATGGTATTTATGTTAGAGGATGACTCTTCTTTATATATGTTGGATTACTGAGAGGGGGGTTGAATCAGTAATAGAGCAATTTAATCCTTTTTAACCATATAATTCAAGTGGAATATCAATGTATCATTATCATCCAATAACTACAGAGTAGATAAGAAATGAACAAATTAACAATCATACACATACACAGTACACCAATGTTTTACGTGGAAACCCAAAGTGGGAGAAAACCACAAAAATCGTTTTCTTATATGTCTTGAAGAATTACATTCATTTGAAGAACCACCTTCCTTTGTTTTCTAGCTGCAACTGGAAGGAGGATCCAACCCCTGGTTTCTCAAGATACAACTTGAGGGAAGCTCCAACTCCCCAATTCTATGGCTACAACTAGAAGGAGGCTACAACCCCCTATGTTCTCTGGCTACAACCGTAAGGTGGCTACAACCACATGTACTTTCCCCATCCAATTTCCCCGACATAGAAGTAGCATGATGAAACCAATGTCACACTATCACTGTGAGATATACCATAGTACAAATGTACCAACTTGTACCACTGACCTGCATCCAACCTGTACAACTTCCATGTAATCAATCTATACTTGAACTAAACATGTATCAACAAAATAAAAGAGGTACATGACTTGTAGTGCTGAGTCACGCGTATGTACGTGCCCTATTGATTATGCAGCCCAGGTATGTACGCGACCAAACTATTATGCAACCTGCGTATGCCTTCTGAAAAATAGGTTTTTCTTTCTTCTGAAATTTTTTGACCCTCTACAACTTCTTT
>JZKD02S0355111.1:105158-124944 GCA_000966675.3 Picea glauca | reverse complement strand
ATTTAAGTGGGGTAAAAGGAGGTTTCCCCCTCGAAGAGGCTTATTATCTGAGATTATCTCTTTTTCAAGGCGTTGAGTACTTTTCCTAAGGTTTTTCTATGCTATATTGATGTTTCGTTCTTAACAAACTCTTATGCTATTGTTCATTTCTCATTGGATATAATTGAATGACTTAAGTATAAGTTGAAAAGGTTTTTAAATTGTACTTGATACTAATTCACCCCCCTCTCAGTATCAACAATACACTATCATCCCACGTACGCCTCAGTATGTACGTACCCTAATACACTATTAGCCAGTGTATGCCTCAACAAATAAGGTTTTTTAGTATTTGTTGTAATTCCAATAATATTTCTGTCAACCCTTCGTACTACCTCAGACTTTCGCAACTTCAGATGTATCAATGAGTACTTGCAATAAGCCTCACACAACAAAAGATATTCTATGTGTTCAAGTGTTATTAAATGAGAGAGCCTTGCCTCTTATTTATACTTTCATGTAGCATTCAAATTTTGTTATTTTAGGGAGTTATCCATTAACTTTATTATTTAAATAATTTCTTTTGCAAACACTTTGACTTTTAGGGGCTTCTAGATGACTCATGAGGGTTCTCCAACTTCACATGGCCATAACTCTCTAAACGTGAGGAGTTATGTGATGTTCCACATACCACCAGAAATGGCATTACAAGTACTATCCATCTAGGATAGTTTCACTAACAAATTCACTGACCTTAATCTCAGTTTTCCACAATCAATCATGTGTTCTCTAACCATACTTCTAGGATAAATCAATACACAAAGCATCTTCCCATGAGGGATTTCACCATAAGGTGACCACTTTGGATTTCATCCATTTGTACTTCTTATCAACCATGAAAAGACAATAATGAGTCATCTTTACATTAAACAAACTTGGGTCCATTACCTAAACCTTTGTGCTAGTGTAATTTGCTACCGAACTTTCTTCAAGGGTTGACATCAATGAAAACCAACCTTAATCAAGACTATATTCCTTATAGATTGTCCTGATGTAATGGGTACTTAAGTGGACATAGCCTATCTAAAGATATGGTATAATCAAGTATTTTTAGTGTATAATGGATGGTACCATTGGAAAAGAACAGAAAGGTATCTTTAGGATTGACTCACTTTCTTCTTTTTTAAGTTATAGTGATGTTTCCATGGCTAACCACTAATCAGACCTTCTTTCTACTCTTTCATAAATATACTTACTCACCTACTCAGGGTTCTTTGGGAAATTGTACGAGTAACCTCTAGGTTTGATATTCAAGGTGTCACTTCCTTATATCCTCTAGTGGTGGAGGTTAAGAGAAACTGCCATTAAATATGCCTTAAGAAAAAGGAAGATAGAAATCTTGTTAAAACATGGCTAATTCACAACAATTGATTATTCAATTAATTCTTGAGCAGACAACAAAGTTCAAATATAGAAATATCTTTTTTTGAAGGAAAATACTTCATGTTTTGTCCCCTTGAAATTGTCCACTCGTGGTGAAATAAATACCTGCAGAAATCTCTAGAATTGTTATCAACAAAAACACACTTCAAATTATTTACATATGTACAATCAAAATTAAGAAAAAATTTCAAGAACAGGGGGAGGGAGAAGAAAATTCCCCATCCATTAAGGCCAATGCCTTTTCAATTGACATGACCTATAGAAAATCTTCTTTGGAAATGGGTCTCTGGTAAAGTTTGATTCGGTTTCCATTCACTACGAAAGAGACTTATCCATCGTCAATTGTTTTAATTTTAACAACCCCATTATCATATATGGTAAATACCTCATAAGGACCCAACCACCGAGTGGTAAGTTTTCATTTAAAATTTTTAAATCGGGAGTCAAAAAAAAAATACTAATAACTAGGTTGGAATTGTTTCTTCTTAATAAATTTGTCATGCCACGTGATTCTATGGTTTTGAACTAACATTGTTTGTTGGATAACATATTGCCTAATCTTATCCAACTCATTTAATTGTATGGCTTGTTGTTTCTATGCCTCATCTAGTTTTAATCCCAATTGTGCAGCAATACAGAATTCCTTGGAATTCTATTGGTAGAAGTACTTGTTTTCCATACACTAGCTCGTAGGGGGTATGCCCAATGGTGTTTCTCCAGCTGGTACAATATGCCCACAAAGCCTCTCGAAGTCTATCAACCCAATCCCTATGGTGTAACTGAACAGTGTTGGTTAAGATAGTTCCCAAAACTTTGTTTTTGGACTCTACTTGACCATTATATTGCGGGTGATATGGAGAAGAATTGCAATGCTTTATCCCATATTTCTCTGTTAATTTCTTCATCAACTTGGAATTGAATTGGGTTCCCTAGTCTATAAAAATTTCATGAGGAACACCAAAGCAAGTAAAGATGTCTTCATAAATGAATTCAACAAAATATTTTTCGGTATCCCTAAATAAGGCTTTTGCTTCTACCCACTTGGTGACATAATATATACAAACCAACATATATTTGTTTTTACGAGACATGGGTGAAATTGGTCATACAAAATCAAGGTCCCATTTATCGAAAGGTTTTATCATAACCTGGGCACGTAAGGGAATTTCATTAGTTGATGTGGTTCTTCCTATCCTTTGATAACTATCACAACTCCTCACATATTTGGAAACATCCTTAAAAATTCTAGGCCAATAGTAACATGAATGTAACACCCTATATGTTGTATGTTTGTCGAAAAAATGGCCACCACATGGTCCATCATGACAACTTCATAGTATTTATGGTATCTCATCTTCTCGGACACATATACGAATAATCAAGTCTAGTCTAGTACGGAAAAGGTCATGGCCAACCCAAGAGTAGTTAGCACTTTGCATGATAATTCTACACTTTTCATGAGGTGACAAATGAGTTGGCAACTTACTAGTAGCCAAATAATTTTCCATGTCTGCAAACCATGGGGTATTTACAGAGAGGGAAAATAGATGCTCATCTAGAAAACTATCATCAACATGAATATCATCATCCTCATGTTTTATTCATGAAAGAAAATCAATTACTAAATTCTCCTTTCCAGGTCGGTCAAGGATGGTGATATTAAACTCTTGCAATAATATGAGCCACATAGTCACTCGACCATTGGTAATAGGTTTATTCATGAGAAACCTAATGGAATATTGATCTATATGTACAAATACTTTGTATCCTGTGATGTAATGGCGAAATTTATTGATGGCATGGACCACTTCCAAGAATTCCTTTTCGGTAACTGTATAGTTTAACTCAGCATCAGACACATTCTTACTCACAAAATAAATTCCATAGGACTGGTGATCTTATTTTTTCCCTAATACTCCTCCTATTGCAGTATCAGAGGCATCAATGGATATGTGAAATGGAAGGGACCAATTGGGTCCCCTAAGAACTAGTGTCATAGATAACTTAACTTTTAGAGTTTCAAAGGCAATTTGACACTGGTTGGTCCAAAGAAAATCAACATCTTTTATCAACAATCCAAACATGGGTGCAACAATCTTTGTGAAATTTTCAATAAATCGTTGGTAGTATCTGGCATGTCCAAGAAATCTTCTTACCTATTTTTGAGTCTTGGGGGGTGGAATTTTGACGATTAGCTCAATATTAGAAGGATCCACTTTAATCCCTTCAGATGAAACGTGATGTCCTAAGAATACTCCTTCAGTCAACAACATTTTACATTTTTCATGGCTTAAGAATAGGTTCATTTCTTGATATCTGATAAGGACTTTCTTTAGATTATCTAGGGTTTCCTGGTGACTATTGCCATATACTGTAAAGTCGTCCATGTATACTTCCACACAATCACGAATATGGTCAACAAATATCCCTAGTACTACTTGTTGAAATGTGGGAGGAGAATTACACAATCCAAATGGTAAGACCCTATAGGCATAGGTTCCCTAAGGACAAGTGAAAGTAGTCTTGTCTTGATCCTCGGGTGCTATGAGAATTTGGTTTTACCCGGTATATCCATATAGGAAGGAGAAGTATTTTTTCCCTAACAAGGTATCTAAGACTTGGTCAATGAAAGGAAGGGGAAAATAATCCTTTAGAGTGGCCTTATTAAGTTCCCGTAAATCGACGAAAATTCTCCATTTCCTCATTACTTTCTTTGGAACCACTACAAGCGGGGATACCCATTTACTGTCAGAGATTGGATAAATAAATCCGACATTCAATAACTTATGTATCTCCTCTTTTACTATATCCTTGAGTGTCGGGTTCATCCTCCTCTAGGGTTTCCTAATAGGTGTTACTTCTTCCTGGGTATATATGTGATGAATTCATGTATTAGGGTGTATACCCTTCATATCAGTGTATTCCCGGGTGAATTCCCCTGATTGTTATTTAAGGACATTTACTAACTTTTTTTGTTGGTCTGCATCTAGTCCAGAATTTATATGTAGGAATTTCCCTGGACTAATCTCATAGGGCATGGTATAAGATCTGGAAGACTCATTAATCTCAAAAATAAAATATCTCAAAGACAAAGTTGATGGGTCCAACTTTTCCTGAAATTCTTCCCCAAACATCTACTCTAATTGGGGGAAATATTGCGGAAAATCAACACACGTGATAGCATAAATAAACTGGTTTAACACATTTTCCATTGTTTTCTCCTGAAGTGCCTAGGAATGATCACTCGACAACACGGGTTCTTCGCAGTCCTAATTCTCATATGGACATTCAAGCCACCATATATTCTCCATGATAGGTTGAGATGGTGGGTATATGGTAAGCTTATGTATGGAAAGTCCATTTGATATGGTCATTTCACCTTCTCTACAGTCAATAAATGCATTGGTTGTGGCCAACTAAGGTCTTCCCCAGATAACGGGATTCCCTTTAGTAGAATCTTTTCAATTAATGACAAGAAAGTGTATTGTGTATTTCAATGAGGCTAATGTAACTATGATATCATCTAATATTCCTTCAGGTACAACCTTTGTCTTATATTCTAATTCCAAAATAGTTGTGGTGGGTCTAAGAAGAGGTTTTAACTATAATTCCTCCAAGGTAGTAACAATCATAACATTAATGGCTTCCCCTAGGTCTATGAGAGTGTTTCTGATGGGAACCTTATTAATCGTTATTGTTACTACGGGGTTACCTAGGTTCCCATACTTTGCGACCCTAGGCTGCTCTGATATGTATTCAAAGAATTCTCCTGTCAAATGTACCGTTGGAGGATTCTTCTGCTTCCTACCTGGTTTCTTGATACACAATTCTTTGACTACCTTACTGTAAATTGGAATTTCCTTTATGGATTGGAACAAGGGAATTTTGACACATATATTCTTCAATTCATTTAAAATGTCAAATTTCGTTCGAGTGGTAGGTTTCTTAATCGCTAATCTTTCTGGATAATGGGGGATTTTGTAATCTGTGAAAATTCATTTTGGGAAAGCTTTAGTTACTGGTCTTTAGGAATGATAACATCCTCCCACTTAGTATCATCTATTGGTTTTTCAGGAGTTTCATCTTCTTCTTCTTTCGGAATGACTACTGAAGACCTCTGTCTATCCATAACTTTTCCCAACCTTAGTTGAATCTCCTGGAATGGAACATGATAAATAACATATGTCGGGAAGGTTTTCATCTCAACATTGTGAAGAGTTTGACTTGGTTTTTTATTGGTATTTGGCACTAGTTGTACCGATAATAATGTCAGCCTTAGGGAGCTTGTATTCTATTATTTTTGGGGTTGTTGTGGAATAGGAGGTAAAGGTGGGGGAACAAAACCTGAAAAAAGTTGTGGGATGTTCAGTGGAAACTGGGGGTAAGGATGAGTTTGCATAGGGACAAGTGGATCTTGAGTGTTTCCTTGGGTATGCCCTCCTCTCCATCCTTGTAACCAAGGATGGTGATACTATGTAGACTAGTTTTCCCAATTCGATGAGTTCCACTGTTGTGATTGTTGATAATAGGGTGGAACTTGAGTTGGTAGATCCAGGTATGTAGGTTGACTCCTAGGCTGCCATGGCCTCCTAGGTGAATAAGAGGATTCCCCAAGATCCCCACTTATTTAAATGGCTAATAAGATGGGATGTGATGGGAATTTTTCAGTTGGGTGGTCTTCAGTCTAGAAGCCACAAACTGAAATATTATCTAATGGGCATTCCCTTAAGGAATGCTTCCTCCTGCATCTTGGACAAAATATGCATGTTGTTGCATTCTCCTCTTCCTATTTATTTTTAATCTTTAGGGTGTCCAAGAGGGAACCTATTGTACTTAATATATTAGTTTTGAATTTCTCCAGTAGGTTTCATATCTCTACCCTTGTGATACCACTTGAACTAATTGTTTTTAGGTTTCTACTATAAGGATCCCAAACACTCTTCCCCATTTTGGCTCTACTCCTCGAGTAATTCCTACACATTTCATAGATCTCAATAAATGGTTTATGGGAGATGTCATCTGATGCCATCGGGTTAAGTATCTCTAGGTATTCTTCTGAAATAACTTTAAGGAAAAGATTCATGACTGTATCATCTAGGAGGTCGTGGTACTTTGATTTCTGTGAGATATAAGAAAATTTTTCCATGTAATCCTCAAGACTCTCGTCCTCTAATTGTTGGATATTAAAGACATCATTACGAGAATCCTTGGACTTGCAGTAGTTTTGGTATTTTTTAAGAAATATTTCTTTCATGTCTTCCCAAGACCTAATACTGGACTCTCCCAACCCCATGAACCACCTTAGTGAAGAATCCTTGAGGGTGGTAGGAAAAAGTTTTAATTTCTAGGTATCTTGCAAGTAATTGTAGCTCTTACACAAGATGTCAAACTCAAATAGGAAGGTATCCATGTCTTCACTATTTTTACCGTAAAAGGTGGGAAGTTTCGAGAGTGGAATGTTCTTCATGTTGACATTCTGTGTGGTATCCAATATTTGGAAACCTGAAGGTGGTTTCAATTTGGTTTCCAACTTCTTCTCCCTCGTCGTGTATTACATGGTTGTGATCCTCCTGATCATCCATACTGGCTTGGTTTCCAAGGAGAGAGTATCTAAATGGTTTTATCCTTGAAGATAACAAAGTATCCCAAGGTTATTTCCGAGGAAAGGTATCCCTTCGATCGAAAAATTTATCTATTGTTTGGATTCCTGGGACTTTACTTGATCTGGTTGAAACCATTGGTGCCAAAGTTTCTGTTTCGACTTGGGAAACAATTATATTGGTTGAACTTCCAAAAAGAGCATTCACCTATTTAGGTTCAATGATATCTACAAATTTAGAGTCCCTTGATGGTGGTGAAAAAGAAAAGGTTGTGTTGGTTGTTTTTGATGAAGGCTTGAGTGGTCTTACCTCATGTCCCACTACTATTGATGTTTCAATTTTTTTCTCTATATTTCTCCTGGTTTTGGTCTCTTCAGAGACTTCTTTATCTCTTTGGGTTTAGCTAACCCTTGTTTTTCGGTATCGATCTATGAAGTTTATGGGTGGAGTGTTCCTTCCCCCAAAATGGTTAGAAGGAACCTTGATCATAATTTTTGGTTTGGTTTTAATGTATCTTCCCTTTGGGTCCCTAGGTTTGTTCATGAAAGAAAATAAAAAGAAAAATTGCCATTGGGTTTGGAGGAACCTACTATAATAGATGCACAGGTTCTTACCTCTCGTCTTAAAGTTCCACCGCCACCAAACTAATGCTAAGGTTCATAAATTATCTACTCCCTATCTATTTCCTACCTTAAGACAACTCCTCGGCAACGACGCCAGAAATGATGGGTATTCTATATGCACTAATTCCCTCAATTAAATTGTCAACTCAGGGTAAGTAAACTTATAGTTGTGGCATTGTATGAGCCAAGGAAGAAAAACTAACGGAAGTATTATCTAACTAAGGAGATGGTCTACCCTAGGGATCAACACTCTATCAATCTACTTCCTAAAGAGATTATTTTTCAATTTTAGTTAATTAACAAATTCTATGTTAAGTAATTATAGAATTATGAACTATTTACCCTAAGCAACTTCAAACAATGAATTTATGGCCTATTTCTAAATAAGAAAATATCAATCTATTTTAAAGCTAGTTAATATTTTTAATCTCTTTTTAAGTAAGCAACAACAAGTAAGTTATTTCTGATTTATTTGATCTATCTATCTCTGAGAAAGTAAACAAGTAAACAACTAATGTATCAAAATTGTTTTGACAAGTGAACTCTATTCTTAAAAAGAACTCATAACTATTTATATTTCGCGAAGAATAAATTTTAATCTACTTAATCAAAAGTAAAGGCGTTATGACTGTATTCAGATTCTAATTGATCAAAACTATTTCTAGATTGCAATAAAAAGAAAGAAAGTATTCAAAGGTGATGATTGTGTCTTCGGTGTCGAATAACATCATGATGGCATCTGACTATTAGTGACAATTCAAGGGGGATTAATTCAATGTTGACTTCTACAGAGAAATGGAAAGTATGAATGAGGAAATATAAGGAAATTTTTTCCATCATAGAAGAAACACTAAGTATTTCTGAAATCCATGTGATCTCTAAAATCTATACACCAATCATCAACTGTTAAAAACACTCTATTCAAAATCACTACTTTAAGAAAATCTATAAACTCATGAACTCATGATTAAAAAAAATCCTAATTCAAATTCACTATGTGCAAACTTCTAATTCTTGACCAATGTCAACTAGAAATTACAATTCGAATTCATAACTGAGATTTTATGATCTAAACTGAACTAATTCTATCATTAAAAATCATATTTCGAAATTAACTAAAATGATTTTAGAAATCATAATCCAAAATCTATTTCTATCCAATCATGTTAAAGCAAAATCAATAAACAAAATAGACCTACAAAGAATAATTGAAATGGAAATTAAATCTGTCGCAATTAAAGCTATCAAAAATTAAAACCACTAATCTGTCAAATCTTACAAATAAACTAATCTTAAACTAATGCTTTGTCTACACTAATGCTCTATCTAAGTTAATGCTCTGTCTAAACTAATTCTCTGTCTAAACTAATGCTTTGTCTAAGTTATCAGAACCAAAGTAATTAATCAAGACTTCAATGAAACTATCTAAATTAGTATCTTGAAGGATGATTTATAGCTAAGAAGGAAAAAGACACAATACTACAATTAACCAACTCCTATAACCTGCAAACAACACATAACCATGGACGTCTTTATATTATCTACACAATTCAATCAAGGAATCTGCAATTAAGGAAAACAAATTATATTAACAAGTTATAATTGACATATACACAACAATTAAAATTGAGAAATGCATGCAGTAAAGAAAAAATTGTGAATTCTAAATAAGAGATAAGATGAACACAAAATATATATTGATATACACAGTCACCCAGACTAGTGGTGGGCCCCCTAGCAGGTCGTGGCTACACTCCAACAAGAAAACACATGTGCTAAATCAATGCAATACTGTCATTAATCATAAAAACAGAGTCTGGAACAAAATTGCAGATAATGTATGTATTAAACAATAAAATTCTTCCTCTTAATCATGCCACAGGTAGTGGTATTTATAGATGATTACAGCTTGAGAGGTCAACCACTGGAAGGGTCGACCTCCTCTAAAAACAACAAACTCATTAAATGAGTTATAAGAACAACATATTCTAGTAATTTCATGAGCCACTCAACGATCACTACAACCTCCCAATCCAAGTTGTGTCAAGCTATGTAGTTGGAGGCCATGAGGGGGCACAAAACCCAGATCCATGATTCGTCCACCAAAGGCCGCCAATGTACCAACCGCCAGCTCGAATGTGCTCTGAGTGCCATATCGTGTGTCGGATGGAGTGTCAGATCGTGTTATGGATCAAGTGTTGAATGAAGTGTCGAACGAGGTACCGGATGGAGGATAGGACCTTGATTTCTCCTTGTTGCAAGAAAACCATGCATTATACCTTCATAAACATCGAACTGAGATGAATTGATAAAAAAACCTTTACAAAAACACCAATTATACATACCTGATGAAAATTCTTGGTGAATTGATATATAAACCTTTGAGAATCCTTCAAAATGGCTAATATGACACATAACATATGTAATATCGATGCAAAAAGGATCTGATCATCGCAATAAAACAATCAAAACACAAACCCAACAATCCTCTCTTCATATTCCACAAAGTATTAACCTTATCATCTGCTATTTCCATCACACAAAATGAAATTTTGTGCCTTCTTTTGCAAAATCGCCTGCTGCAGGTATTTCTGTAGCGCCATTGTTTTTCCTGTGAAGAGTGCTACGGGAACTTCTTATAGCTCTCCTTTAAAACCATATCTTAATATCCTTCATGTATTTTCTTTCCCATCTTACAGCCAATTGTTACTCAAGGAAGATAATACCTCGATCTCATGAAAAACAAAAAGGCTTTTATCAAGCATCCATCATCATAAGTAAAAAAATAGGTTTTGCATAAACACTTGATATCTTCAAATTGAAACTTCTCCCTGGAAAATGGATTCAGTTGCCTTAGCTAAGAAATCAAAATTTTTATGTTTTGTTTTCTTTGTTTTATAACGAGTTGCCATTCTCTTTGACTTACCATCTTCAGATCCGGTCAAAGGTTTTGGGCCCTTCTTGCTCTATTTACTCTGTTTTCTTGCAGAAAAATATGTCTTTTGCTGTAGGAGCCTTTTTTTTGTTGTTAGATCCTCTTTCTTTACTTTCTTCTTCTCAACTCTGATTTTAGAAACCTTCTTGCTTATTCATGGATTTTCATTAGGGTTTGTAGGCTCTTCATCAATTAATATAACCTTATCTTTGATTGTAGAGTTGTACATGGCTTTGGATTTCAATCTGAATTTGTTTTGTGGCCTAGTACTCTTTTTCCTTACCAGAATTTTATATCTATCAACATCATCTTCAGAAGAACTAGAACTAGGAGGAACAATCTTAGGAATGGGTTCTTTAAATTGTACAAGGTTTGCATGTACCTCTACTATTTTGGGTTCTTCAATTTCATTCAAGATCATAGGTTATGATAAAATTTTACTCTTTCTGATATAAACCTTTTGTGCATGAGGGAAAGGATGCATACCTCCACCCAACGCATGAGAAGATCCTTCACTTGTTTGAAAATCGGTTGGAGTATTCTCAACTCGTTCATCTGAATTCTTCAAATTGATCTTCCTTTTATTGTTCTTTGAAACAATAGGTGGATTTGTGCTTGATGATGCTCATTGCATTGGTTCAACAACTTTATCAGTCAAATTTTGGGCAGGAGGATGAACTTCTTTTTTAAACCCTGACCGGATCAAGAATTGAACCCATGTCCTCTATCGTTTCTCCATCTATGCTTTAATGAGTACCTTGATTAACCCTTGATGATAGATACCATGCAGGGGAGTCTTGGGATTTTATTGAATCTTCATGTCCATTTTATTCAAGTCCCTCAAGAAATAATATGGCAGGCTCATCCTTTTAATTCCGGACAAATGAAGGAGAAAACGTAGATGAAACAGGAACATAGTAGAATAACGTCCTTCACATGTGATATAACATTTGAGCATCAACATAGCCTCCATCCATTCATCAACTATCTAGTCCCTAGGAATACCCTTGGCCCAATTAGGATCTTTGTGCTCTGGTTTCAGGAATTGATTGACATCTCCACCTGTGATTAATTTTTTCTTGAACCATTTTTCACCATCAACAGGGAGATTAGAGGTTGATGCTATTGATTCCTCTGTGACCTGCATAATCAAATTAGCAATCCAAACCCTTTTTCCATAAAATCCTTCAGCAAATGAACGAGCTACACCATAGTGATAACCATCTAATTTGGTGCAAAACATATACCAGTCATCCTGGTCAAAGATATGTCTGATGTTTTTGTATGCCTCCATCATCTTGGGTCCTTCAGGCTCCTTTTTGTTCACATGTCCACTTTTACCCCTTCTGCTATCATGACCAGAAGACTACATTCCTTTTTGTAGGAGTGGGATATGTCTACTATGTGGAGGTAGATATGGGATTTGATTGTTATAAGGAGTAAATTTAAATTTACCAGTTTCAATTTGAATCTTATAGAAAAAATAAAACGCCAAGTTAAAATAAATGTTTTTGAAAAAACCCATCCGCGTAATGTTCTGGGTAACATATATGAATAGATGAAAGTACCACCACCTTTGCATGTTGTGATATGGGTTGGGTACTTGATAACTACCTTGAGTCTTTCATTCTTCCAGGTAGGAGGATCCACGTCTTCAAACTCCTTCGAAAATACTTGTGATGATGAAACATAGGGACAAGTGTAAGTTCATGTAGTTCCCTGCATAAACTGTCCTTTGGCATATTTTCGATGGAAATGACTTCAAAGTCATTATCTAACTTTAGTAATCATGAGACATAAGTGATGACATGACATATGAATTTGATGGAAATATTTAAAGATTTAAATGATGTCATAGGACATTCCTACAAACATGTGCATAATTCTTCATATCCCCTTTTACAAGACTAAGTATTCCTCATTTATATCAATACATAACTATTTTTGACCCCCATGATGAACCTTTAACAACCTAATGATGAGGGTTTATAGATATACAAAAAATAAATTAAATGGAGAAAATGAGAGATGAGAGATGAAATTTGTAGAAAACAATAGGTGATAACAGTCTTGATATATGATTGGTACACACCTGAGGCTATGTAATAGTGAGGTTTTGGCACATGTTTTGATGTAAGGGTTTATGGTATTTGGATCATGGATTATGTGATGTATTGATAGAGGAATTTTTTTGGTTATATTGGTATATGTCTTTGGTATATGGTTGAGATACATGTTGGGACATATAGTTGACGATTTGACACATACATGAGGTGTATGGTATGGTGATGTTGGTTCACATTGATGAGTCATATTTTGACTTGTTGATACATGATTAGTACATGTGTGATGCATTGTTAGAGGCAATTGCTAGTAGTTTTGTTGATACATGATTGGTACATGTGTGGTTCATTGTTAGAGGCACTTGCTAGTAATATTATTAATACATTATTGGTACATGTCTGGTGCATTGTTAGAGGAACTTGCTAGTAGTGTTGGTGACACATGATTGCTACATGTTTGGTACATTATTAGAGGAACTTACTAGTAGTATTTTTGACACATGGTATATGGATGATGTGGCATAGACATCTTGATATATTAGTAAAATCACATCTTGGTCTTGGTGATGGCTATGAGGTATTGTGATATGTATAGTTGATGCACTTGAGATGGTACAAGTTGTGTGAGTGATTTATGTACAAGGCTTAATGGTACATGTTGGGACAAGTTTCAGGTTGATGTGAAAAAGGAAACAAATGGTCAAAGTTGTTCAGGAAAGAGAAAACCCTAGTTTACAGAAGGTGTACACAGGCTGCAGTATAGAAAGGTCACGTACATACGTGGGCTGGAATATATATAGGGTGCATACATACGTTCATTGCAGAGTAGACATGTCACGTACCTCTTGGGTTTTTTTGGTACAGGTTGAGCACAAGTACAGGTTGGTTACATGACAGTGGCACAGGTTGGTTATAGGTTGTTGGATCAGATTGGTACAGGTGTACAACGGTATATGTCACAGTGATGTAGTGTGACAATGGTTTCATAATCTTATATATTTTTTAGGGTGGTAGGAGACGACAAGGATAGGTGGTTGTATCCACCTTCTAGTTATATCTAGAGAACATAGGGGGTTGTATCATCCTTCTGGTTGTAGCCAACGAATTAGGGAGTTGTAGCTTCCCTCAGGTTGTAGCTTGTAAATAGAGGATCAAACCTCATTCCAGTTGCAGCTGGAGAATTGGAAGTTGGTGTTTCCTTGAATGTAATTCTTAAAGAAATATAATAAAAGAATTATGTGGTTTTCTCCCGCATTAAGTTTCCATGTAAAATATTGGTGTATTGTGCATTGCGTGGATGTGTTTATTATTGTTTATTACACATTGATGGATGTTAATGTTATATGATGCAATAACATATTAATGATGAATTGGTGAACATTGTTGAATAAGTTAAAGGAATATACATTGTGGTTAAAAGGATTGATAAGTGGTATAAATTTCTCATTACTGATCCACCCCACCTCTCACTAACCCAACAAGTTGAACCAAATGAAACAATCTTAAAACATTTTAACATGCAGGATTGCAAACCTGTGAAGGTGCCAATTCTTGTGGGAGCAAGGCTAACTTCTAAACAGTGTCCAAGGACACAGGAGGAAATAAAGGACATGGAACATGTTCGCTATGAAATTTTTGTTGGTAGTCTAATGTATGTGATGGTTTTCACTCAACCAAACATTTCCCATGTAGTGGGAGTGTTGAGTAGATACATGTTGACACTTGGGAAGGAGCATTGAACAATTATCCAGAGAGTATTCAGGTATTTGTGTGGCATAAAATATTATGCTATATGCTACCAAGGAAAACTTGGATATGATAGCAAAGTAATGTACATGGCTTTGTCGACGCCAACTGGGATGGAAATATGGATCACTGATGGTAGAGAAATGGATATGTGTTCAAAACATTCGCTGGAGAAATCAACTAGATGAGTAAGTGATAGGCGATCACATCCTTTTCAACAACATAAGTCGAATACATGGAAGTTACTCATGGAAGTAAAGAAGTAATACGGCTACAAATATTATGTTCATGAATCAAGTTTGAGAAGAATTCTATGAAGGTAATTTGCGATAGTCAGAGTGAAATACTCCTGACAAAGAACCCATCTTACCATTCTAAGACTAAGCAAATTTATGTACAATACCATTTCGTGAGAGACATTGTGGAAATTAACAAAGTGTTCTTCGATAAAGTAGACACGTTGGAAAACATAACAGACTCTTTGAAAAAGTCTATGAGCATTGTGAAGTTCTCTTGGTGCAGAGAGGCAATGGGAATTTCTTCCTTGGGTTTGTGAACAACAGTTCATAGGTCTCTTGGTTTCGGAAAAGAAAAAACCAAGTGGGAGAATGTTGGGTTTTTATATTATTTGTAGTGAAAATATATTCAAGCTGGATCAACAGACAATCAAAGTCTAAGGAATTGATAAAAAGATGAAGGTCGAGTTGGTTCAACCCGGTAAATTTGAAGTCAAAGTTATTGATAGAAAGTCAAAAGTCTAGTTGGTTCAACTATGTAAATTCAAAGTTGAAGATATCGAAAGAAAGTCGAAGGTCGAGGTGGTTGGACTGGGTAAATTCTAATTCAAAGACATTGATAGAAAGTCGAGGAGGTCAATCGACAAGAGGTTGAGAGGTGGGCATGTAGAAATTGAATGAAGATCGAATAAAGGACAAATGGTAACTGACTAGTAATTTGACTTGGTAGTCGACTTTGTAGCTAATCATCTGCGTGGATCTGTAACCATATTTGGGAATATTTTCTTTAGGTTTTCTCTTACTATAAATCCTATAAACAAGGCATGTTTAATGTTGTAATAATAATGAATCGTTTGTTGGTCATGCAGATGTAAGTCAAATTGGCTACAACGTTGTTCTTGTGTAAATCAAGAAGGTATGATGTCAATTATTTCTTAGGTGTTGACCAAGGTTAGGCATGTAACCTTTTATTCTAAATGAATAAGACAACAAGAGAGAAGAACACTCAAGGAATGTTTGTTTTCCCAATTTGATTTCTAGGGCAAAATTTCTATGTATTATGTGTTTTTTTTGTCATTTACTTTCTTGTTTAAATATTGCTTCCTCTCTTCTGTTAGGTTTTGTGTGGAAGTGTTCCTCATTTCCTAACAAGTACATGGACATGAAGCATAATGAAATTGTTATTACATCTTAGATTAAGTTTTCTTGTAATGGTATGGGAGTTGACTCCATCCACCATGTCCACACTTACAACAACCTAGTTACAATGCAAACTACATTCTTCATTGTAATTTTTTGTTACCAATGGATCATAGTGAATGTGTAATGTATCTATTTCAAATGACATAATATCAATTGTTTTATCAGAGTTTGGATCAACAATGTAGTACTTGAAAATGGTACCTACAACAGATGACCATACCTGAATATTTACTTCGAATATGATTGATACCCAGTGCAAACAAAATGGCCCACCCTCTATATTTCCATTTTCATATGGAAATGACATGTTTATCAGATATGTTTTCCAACTCCCACCTGCTCGCACACTTTGTATGAGACTAGGTGTCAAATGTTGATGCAAACAATGAAAGGCGTTATGATTTCCACCTATAAGTGTATTGCGAAAGGAATGGACAACGTAAAATCTTAGAGACTGCACATCGAACTCTTTTGTGAACAAGTATCAAAGTGCAATGAGATTACTTTCCCCACAACTAGTTATATTAGCTACTGCTATGTCCAATCCATGACTATGAATGCCATGCATATGATGTTTCCAATGGAATTGAAGCTCTTTTCACATGAAGGATAAGTAAGTATTAGATATTCCAAAATTGGATATGGAAGATATTTTATAAAGAAATGGTTCGTAGTGACCACCAACATGATTACTATCATGGAACAAGATGCAATATAGATCTCTACTTGAATTTTCATTCAATAGCAAGTAGTTTCTCTTCCTTTTTAGTGACCAAACTATGATTGATATATTTATCCATTTGGCTAGCCATCGTATGAAAAACATATCACCCCATATCCCTCTCCCATTTTCGGGTTGCTTCGCAGATACAGATAACCGAATCTTTGAAAGATACACACAAACATCATGAATGTCATGCAGCTGATACAAAATGTTAGACACCAATTCAAACTGAAATGATTATAATGCATCAACATTTACATTGTGCAAGTAGAAGAGGAAGTTATCTAGCATTCCATGGTCCAACTCAACTGAATAATAACGAGAATGCAACAGAACTTGAAATGCATGAAATAGACAGTCCCCTGCAGTGTATGAAAATGTAGCTAATATGGAAAGAATGTTGTTACTTAGTACTCGGTCGATGTTGGTATCTACACTCGACCCTCTATTCATTTGATAGTTCTCAACATCTACTATTTATGTCATCTTCTAATTTTTGTGACACAAGTTATTTTTAAGAAATGTTTAGCAAATTATGCAAATAGTAAGAAAAAAAAAACAATGTAGACACCAGAATGCAAACTTGATTTCTCTTCCTTTTTTACTGCTCTAGCTCTGGCGTCCTCAAATTCAACATATTGTATTCACAGTAGTTTGTTCCTGGATGCAAAAGTAGAAATGGATCTGTAAGTACATCATACATGGAGCAAAAAATGAACAATATTACAGTCAACTTCCTTCTCATATGGAAGTGTTGAGCATTGTAGACAAAAAAATATATAAACATGTTTCCAATACAGAGGAAAATTTTCATGCCAGCAAGCTCGATGCCCAGAAACAAGCATATGGTCATAACATCTAGTCTCATGATGACATAAAGGACTAGCCACTAAAGTTAAAGGGAAACTGGATTGACACTTTGATAAGGACGAGCCTAATGGTACCTTAGCAGTTGTTTTTGGAACAAGGCTATAACACTTGGTTGTCTGGCACGATAAGGAAGTGTCTTTAAATAAGGATAGCATCTAATAAGGACAAGAAACAACTTTTGAACTAGAGGTTGGTTATAAGCATTGTGGCAGTCGTATGAAAGGTGTTGATAAGCAAAAGACGATGAAACCCAAGGTTCCCATTTTTAGTTGGGACTTGTGGTACTGAAAGTAAATAAACAAATGTCCCAAATAATGTATCAGGGAATATTTTTTGTCTCTATGCCAGCAACCAAGACTGCTAGTAAAAATGTTGTGAAATCCCTTTTTTTGGTTTCTGGCACCATTTTTCTTCGGAATGCCCTACAACTACTGAAAATGCAAAACTTGCTAACTATGAATATAACTTTGGCTAAGAAGCATGAACTTACATCAACAAAATTCTACAAAATCGTCTTTTACGTGACACATGGTTAAAGTTTATGTAATTAACTTTCTCTTAACATTCTATGAAAGAATGTTTCACATCCATTCCTAATTTTTCTCTGCCTTATGACCTGGTTTAATCCACAGTGGAATTTCATAATGAATTATATATATATATATATATATATATATTATGAAAAAAATGTAAATTTGCATCTCATCTCTCCCTCAATTTTTCATAGCTTCTTGCTTTTGAATCAGTTGTAATTGTCCTTTTGAAATGAAATTATCTGATCACAACAACTCTGCTATGAAATTTCTCGAAGTGAATAATATTTTTTTTAGCTTAACAGTAAGAATAATGCAATAGAGATGTGAGTGATATCAAGTCTACAGTTTTCACGATAAATGTAAACGTACATCAAGATTCCTCACCAAATTAACTACCATCATGGATTTTGAATGATAGATTGAATCGATACCTATTATTGTTCTCATCATCCACAAGTCTCGCAATCCACGTGATATGATAGATATACATGTTCTTTATTATAGCTACTTAAACTTTTCACAAATCTAGAAAATTTGCACTAGAAGCAAGTTGAAGGAAACATTTACACTTGATTGTCTTAATTATTCTTTATATGTACATTTTATAGTTTTTAATAGCTACATTATATTCTAAATGGGTCACCTTCAACTATCAAAGACAAAATTATAATTGTTTCTCTTAATTTGGTTTATATGTATCTTTTATAGATTTTGTAATATAAAAAGTCCTTAACTGTGAAATACATGAGACACACACATATTTACATTTAACTATTCATTTAAATCCAACGTTGTTGATCATCCATCCTTTGACATTGCACTTGCAATAAATATGGCATTATTCATCTGGTGTAGCAGTAAATACATCTCTGAAGAAGTAATTAATATCTATTTCTAATAAGTAATAAATTTTGAATGCAATAGAGCCTCCAAGTTGAAGCCTAATGGTATACTGAAATCGAGTGGACAATGGTTTCCACCTATTCCCACACTCGGTTTCATGATCCTGTTGTACCGACATATTTCCCCCCTCTGCATTGTTTATGTAACTCCAACATAGCCCAACATCTCGACAAAAGATACATGAAGCCTATGTTTTCGCGCGCCAAACTGTAAGGCATTGATTGTACTGCAATATCTAATCAATAATAAATATTAAATAGAGTTGTTAATGCACTTTGCCGTCACCTTGACAATAAGAAGTGAAAGTTGAACACCAATGATATGGCAATGATTTTATTTATTTATTTTAATTAAAAAAAGTGTTATTGACCGTTTCCTATGTTAGACATTGGAGAAAAAAAATAAAATTTAAATTTAATGCAAAAACTAATAGGCATTCAAGGTTGTATTGAATGTGCCCCGTATGGGGTGACAGCTGGGGAAGGAGTGACATTTGGCTTCCACTTGAGCCGAGGTTTAAATGAGAGAGCCCATCCATTTAACACCAGCCCTACGGATGCAGGGTAGACATTATCGCTATGCGATGGGAGGTCCAGTCGAGCGAGCGAGCATTAACGACGCCGACGAGTGCATTGGTAAATTCGGTCATGAGGATTTGCATTTGGAATATTGGTTTCTTAGTTCTTCGCCCATGCATTTGGAATATTGGTTTTTTAGTTCTTCGCCCATGGTTCTGCTCTGGATTTGGAGAAGCGGGTGTTGCTCAGAGCGTCTTATGCCCTGGTACACCAGTCTCCTGTGGAGTTTTGATGCTGGTACATCTGCTCTCACTCCGCTTCAGCCTGTGTGCACGTCCGGGAGAAAGCTTAGCAACATGCCAAGGAAAAGGGGGGTGCCTCGACGGGGTTCGAACTGGTATGCCCGC
>JZKD02S0355111.1:88338-105148 GCA_000966675.3 Picea glauca | reverse complement strand
TGATCTTGATTTTCATGTTATGTTGTTACCTTGAAACCAGTTTCAAACCGCCTTACTCAAAAAACCAAATCAAAAAACCCTCAAAACACTTTTGCAATAAATCAATGATGCCCTAGCTTGCCCTTAGCAGTTGAGTGCAACTTTAGGGACTAACACAAGGCAAATATTATCTATAATAAACATATTCTTCCTAGTAAATAGAGTTCTATGAATGAAGCTTCATATAGTTCACAATGCCTTCACAAGGGATCAACATTTTTCAGACAAAGCCTTGCTTCCAAATCTCTTGTATTATTAATTAAACTCCAATTGATATCAAGCATTATCAATTGAGAACATATGAGATATAATTTAATTAACATACACACATGATATGGCTTTAAAAGGCATGGAAGGTGATATAACTCCATAACATGCCAAAATATATGAACCATGATTAGCCAATATAATATTATTCATAAGAAGACAAGCAATAGAATAAAAGATGGATTGGCCAATTTTTGAATTCACCTATCACTAGAATTACCCACCACTTAGCACATATCCCAAGCATCCAGGAAATGCCCACTAACCAATAATGTTTTCTCAAAGAGATGAGGAGTATAAAAGAGGGATTAACCAATTTTCAAATTCACCTATAACCAAACTTACCCACCACTCAACACATATCACAATCATCCAGGAAATGCCCAATAACCAATCATGTGAACTCAAGGAGATGAGGACATCCTTATGGTGTTGCATAAAAATTGCACAACCTACATACGGCTCTAAGAAGTAAGTAAACTCAACCAAGAGCATCATATGACCTGCGTATAGCTCCCTCACATCTTTCAACACTTTTCTAGTTATGAAATTCATTTCTTGGAGGGAGTACAACCTTAGTTATCAAGAGTTGGAAGGTGGTTGGATGCTAGTTCTAGGGAAACCCAAAGGAAAATAACCCTAGCATTGAATGGATGTGCATTCTTCATTTCAATAACATTGGGTTACAATGAAACTCATTGACTCTATGGCCATTAAACAATTTACATAATAACTATAGTTTTGAGTTTGAAAATCTTGGGTTAAAATGAAACTCAATGGATCTATGCCCATTCAACAATTTACATAGTATCTCTCTGAATCTTCACCTTTTGGCCAACAAAAAATCCCTTTAAAATGTTACAAGAAGATATAGGAGAGTTGGAGATGAGGGTAATATCAAAACCAAGAGACCGGCCTTTGGTTTTCCATTCTTTATTTTTCCATCCTATTTTGATGGAAGGGACAGGGCACCACGGCATGTCCATGCCCTTGCCCGTGACAAAAGTTGTGTACTCTATAGTCCAGCAATATTTTGTTGACCTCGATCTGAATCCTACACAAGAGTTAGATCCAGTTCCTGAGCCTGCTTGGGCTCAAGGTTCCCTTGCCACCACCGATTCCTTAGAATTAGTCTTACCCTCTGAAGAGGNACCATGGTAGTCACTTTCAGAATAAAATGATGTCTGAGTTAATGTCAATGCTAGGGTTGAGACAAAAACACTCATCACCTTATTACCCACAAGCGAATGGTCAGTTCGAAGCTGTGAATAAGTCACTCAAGACCATTCTACAATGAATGATCAATTCAGCCAAGTCAAATTGGTATTTGATGTTATACTCGGCATTGAGGGCCTATCGAACGTCTGTAAGGACTACCATTGGTTTCTCACCTTTTCAACTTGTTTATGGGTTGGAAGCAGTCTTGCATATAGAATACTAGATCCCATCTGTTAAGTTGGAAGTATAGTTATTTCCAGACACTTCACCGCTTGAGGAATGGTTATTATATCTTGAGCAGCTCGATGAGAAACGATGTGATGCAGCCTTGGCTAACGAGGCTCACAAGAAAAGAGTTAAGTGTCAGTATGATCGGTTCTTTCATCCTTATATTTTCTCTGAAGGCGACCTTGTCCTGGTCTATGACCAAGATAAGGATCCCTTGGGGGCAGGCAAGTTCAAACCCATGTGGTTCGAACCATTCATTATGAAGGAGGTATTAAAGAAGGGTGTTTATCATCTGGTTTACTTTGAAGGGAAATCTTTAGTGGAGCCTAGAAATGGGCTCTACCTCAAGAAGTATTACTCATAGGTGGGTCACCTTGGGTGAATTCTTGTACATATGTATAGTTCTTATAGATTTTTAGTTTTTGTCTTTTTGATCTTATTGACATGTCATTTTGATGTCATATTTTTCATTGTGGTAGATGTCAAGTGAATTAGACGTGGTCGTGGATTTGCGGATGGTGCTAGACGACACACTCGGAGGATTTCTTCTATAGCTTTGGTAATCTTCACACCTCAAGGCCAATTGTTAACTTCTAGAGGTATTTGTTTAGGTGATGCCACAAAAAATGTCGTCGAATACAGTGCAATAATAGAGTTGCTTCATGACACCTTGGTGCATGGTATCTCTTACCTCCGGGTCTACTTAGATGCACAATTGATTGTGTCCCAGCTAAATGGGGTTTACCACATTTACGATCCTAGTCTACATTGATGATTCCTTAGGGTACATCTCTTAGAAATTTCCTTTGATTACATTACGTATATCCATGTTCCTAGGAGATTGAATGAAATGACAGATACTCTAGCTAATCAAGTATTAGATTGGCATATTGCACACATGTAAGAAAAATCACACACATACACATGTAAATACATTTGTAAATAAATGTAATCCATAAGACATAAAAGATGTAAATATGTATATATATATATATTGAAAGTATCAGAGTACATAGGTGGGTGCAAGCACCTCAAAAAATAATGAGTCTAGTATATAATGTGGGGATTATGACCTAAAAAATATACAAAGAGTGCCCTCGACACGAAAATGGTCCACCCTAGGCTAAGCACGAGGCCTATTGGCCATGCCATAGTGGACTACAATGTTTTCCAAACACTGAAATATATGGACCCAAGTCCGTGGCACCCCAACAACATGAGGCTGCATAGATGGCGGGAGATCCTCAATCTCGGTCATAGGCACAGTATGAGTGAGTGCAGTCAGGTTCCTCTCCACTTGTCTCAAAACTCTCTCAACCTCTCTAGCTGGATGTACCCCCGCTGTTGTTGCTGGTCCGAAGGTCATTGCTGCTACTGCCTCTAGTCGTAGACGATGCCTGCTCTGTGCAAAATCAGTTGGACGCATTGGTCCCACATCTGTACATAACATATACATAGATGTCAGGTGCTCTAGTACACATAAAAAATGATATATATAAAAAATAAATCAAAATTAAAAAACTTTTAAAAATAAAAACGTACCTAATTATCCTTGCTCCATTCTGGGAGGTAAGGGAATGTCAGGATCTCTGGAGAAGTTGATCCTGGCATAAGGGTAGTCCTCTATAGCTGAAATCTTTCGAGACCACCAGTCAAAAAAAGTATCATCGAAAGCCTCGATGGTCCTCCCTCCCCCCTATCATGACAACAATGCTGCCCATCTGCACATTGTTGGGAAGGAGGCCACGTGCCCCTATATTGTTTCTAGGGGACTAAGACTGGTTACCCTCTTGAATAAGAAAGAGAAAAAACAGTCCCGAACCTGAAGTTCTTATTGTTCCACCCACGACACTATGTGAGTTGTCTTTTCATGCACTCTAGCATGGTTGTACTCTAATCGAACACTTGTGCATTTAAGAAATGTACTGCGCAATGAATATGGGCCCGGTAGGCCTGATGTAAAGCTGCAGATCCAGTGATCCGCCCAATAAGTAAAACTATCACTTTAAGTGATAGGTTGGTGATTTTGTGGACCGGTACCTGGGAACCCACTTTATCTGTTTCAACCTCGCAGTGTTGCCTGATCAATTCGACAGTTAGGAGGGAAGACCATGTGCATCAAAGTTGAAGTGGTCAATGGGCCTCTCGACTACAACCTCCTTTTAGGAAGTAGTTGGACATATGCCATGCATGCAGTGGTTTCCACAGTTTTTTGGGTCTTTCTCTTTCCACATGAGGGTCGAATCGTGACCATTGATCAATTGTCTTTCTCCATACCTGGCCCTTCATCAGGGGCATCCATGGTCCCAATGATTGATAACCCAGAGCCTGACATCGTCAACTTGGGGGTTGGTTTGTTCCCACCTCTCATGGGTACTTTCGATTACCCGCCTCCTTCTGACGATGTCAAAATGATATCGGTTGTCCCGAACCATCCTAAGGCTGAAATATTTTCAGTGTCGTCGTTCTGCATGACTTACTTTAATTATCTGTGGATTCTTCCTTCCCCATCAACCACGATTGAAGGGATAGGGCACCACGACATGCCCATTCCCTTGTACACGACAGAAGTTGTGTACTCTATAGTCCATCAAGCTTCCGCTGACCCCGATCCGACTCATGCACAAGAGTTAGATCCATTTCTCGAGCCTTCCTAGGCTCAAGGTTCCCTTGCCACTACCGATTCCTTAGACTTGGTATTTCCCTCTAACGAGGGGATTTTAGAGGAATTTACTGGTCCAGAAAGACCCTGGGATGATCTCCATCATAGATCATATTTCCTCCCAGAGTTAGGAAGAATAGAGGGAGGATAATTTGTGTTGATTATGACTGGAGATAGGTCTTTTCCTATCAATCCTCTAGCTACGAATGCTAAAACAATACCTATTGATATCTCTAGAACCCTTGGCATTGTGGAGAATGTCTTCGTCGGAGCAGACTGTTCCCCTAAGAGATTCAGATCTATACAAATTTATTTAAAGAATTATGCGACATTTTTTCCTTGTCTTACTAGGAAATGCCAGGCATTGATCCAAGAATCGTTGAACATGAGATTAAGACTTACCCTGANATGGACCCAAGTCCGTGGCACCCCAACAACATGAGGCTGCATAGATGGCGAGAGATCCTCAATCTCGGTCATAGGCACAGTACGAGTGAGTGCGGTCAGGTTCCTCTCCACTTGTCTCAAAACTCTCTCAACCTCTCTAGCTGGATGTACCCCCGCTGTTGTTGCTGGTCCGAAGGTCATTGCTGCTATTGCCTCTAGTCGTAGACGATGCCTGCTCTGTGCAAAATCAGTCGGATGCACTGGTCCCACATCTGTACATAACATATACATAGATGTCAGGTGCTCTGGTACACATAAAAAATGATATATATAAAAAAGAAATCAAAATTAAAAAACTTTTAAAAATAAAAACGTACCTAATTATCCTTGCTCCATTCCGGGAGGTAAGGGAATGTCAGGATCTCTGGAGAAGTTGATCTTGGCATAAGGGTAGTCCTCTATAGCTGAAATATTTCGAGACCACCAGTCAAAAAAAGTATCATCGAAAGCCTCGATGGTCCTCCCTCCCCCTTGTCGTGACAACAATGCTGCCCATCTGCACATTGTTGGGAAGGAGGCCACGTGCCCCTATATTGTCTCTAGGGGACTAAGACTGGTTACCCTCTTGAAGAAGAAAGAGAAAAAATAGTCCCGAACCTGAAGTTCTTATTGTTCCACCCACGACACTCTGTGAGTTGTCTTTTCATGCACTCTAGCATGATTGTACTCTAATCGAACACTTGTGCATTTAAGAAATGTACTGCGCAATGAATATGGGCCCGGTAGGCCTGATGTAAAGCCGCAGATCCAGTGATCCGCCCAATAAGTAAAACTATCACTTTAAGTGATAGGTTGGTGATTTTGTGGACCGGTACCTGGGAACCCACTTTATCTGTTTCAGCCTCGCAGTGTTGCCTGATCAATTCGACAGTTAGGAGGGAAGACCATGTGCATAAAAGTTGAAGTGGTCAATGGGCCTCTCGACTACAACCTCCTTTTAGGAAGTAGTTGGACATATGCCATGCATGCAGTGGTTTCCACTGTTTTTTGGGTCTTGCTCTTTCCACATGAGGGTCAAATCGTGACCATTGATCAATTGTCTTTCTCCATACCTTTCCCTTCATCGGGGGCATCCGTGGTCCCAATGATTGATAACCCAGAGCCTGACATCGTCAACTTGGGGGTTGGTTTGTTCCCACCTCTCATGGGTACTTTCGATTACCCGCCTCCTTCTGACGATGTCAAAATGATATCGGTTGTCCCGAACCATCCTAAGGCTGAAATATTTTCAGTGTCGTCGTTCTGCATGACTTACTTTAATTATCTGTGGATTCTTCCTTCCCCATCAACCACGATTGAAGGGATAGGGCACCACGACATGCCCATTCCCTTGTACACGACAGAAGTTGTGTACTCTATAGTCCATCAAGCTTCCGCTGACCCCGATCCGACTCATGCACAAGAGTTAGATCCATTTCTCGAGCCTTCCTAGGCTCAAGGTTCCCTTGCCACTACCGATTCCTTAGACTTGGTATTTCCCTCTAACGAGGGGATTTTAGAGGAATTTACTGGTCCAGAAAGACCCTGGGATGATCTCCATCATAGATCATATTTCCTCCCAGAGTTAGGAAGAATAGAGGGAGGATAATTTGTGTTGATTATGACTGGAGATAGGTCTTTTCCTATCAATCCTCTAGCTACGAATGCTAAAACAATACCTATTGATATCTCTAGAACCCTTGGCATTGTGGAGAATGTCTTCGTCGGAGCAGACTGTTCCCCTAAGAGATTCAGATCTATACAAATTTATTTAAAGAATTATGCGACATTTTTTCCTTGTCTTACTAGGAAATGCCAGGCATTGATCCAAGAATCGTTGAACATGAGATTAAGACTTACCCTGACGCCAAGTCATTCCGATAGAATCTTCATCTGGTTAATCCTCAGAAAGAAAAAGCTATTAAGTCTGAATTAGAGAAACTACTCAAAGATGGTTTCATATACCCCTTCCAATTGACTCAATGGGTGTCGAATCCCGTTCTAGTCAACAAAAAGAAGGGTACAATTCACGAATGTACGGACTTCCATAATTTGAACAAGGTCTGTCTAAAGGATAATTTTTCCACCCCATTTATTGACCAGATTTTCGATGAATGCACAGGCTATGAGGTATTTTCTTTCATGGTTGGTTTCTCAAGCTATAATCAGATACATATCAAACCTAAGGACCATCATAAAAAAACTTTTATCTGTCCATCGGGTACATTTGCTTATCGAAAGATGCCTTTTGGCTTGAAGACTAATGGAGCCACTTTTCCATGAGCCATGTCTTTTTCTTTCTGTGATCTCAAACACCTAGTCAAGGCTTATCTCGATGATTTAGCGTCATGATCTCGTAAGAGAGTTGATCATCCCACACAACTCCAACTTATCTTTGAGCGGTGTCGCTACTATCAGATTCTCTTGAATCCAAACAAATGTAGTTTTTATGTGATGTCAGGTCATATGCTAGGTTTTATAGTTTCGACAATAGGGATCATGGTCGATCCTCTAAAGGTTGAGGCGATAGTTCAGTTGCCTCCCCCGTGAACAATCCCTTAGCTTCATAGTTTACAGGGAAAAGTGAACTTTTTATGACATTTCATCGCAAACTATGTCGAGATCACAAAAGGGTTCATGCGTTTACTAAAAAAGGATGTTCCTTTCCATTGGGATGAAGCCGCTCAACACTCTTCTGAAGTGTTGAAACATGCCCTCACATCTGCCCCCTGCTTCAACCACCCAATTATAATAAATATTTCTTATTGTACTTGGCCACTTTGGAGTCGACCATCGACATGGTCTTGGTTCAAGAGGATGATTTTCTTGAAGAGAACGTGATTTACTACCTAAGTTGAGGCATGGTTGGACTAGAACTCAACTACTCCCATGTTGATAAACTTGTGTTGGCAGCATTTCATGCTGTCCAACGGTTCCATCACTATATCATGTTTCGTAAGACCACCGTCATTGTCGTTGTGAATCCATTCCAATATGTGTTGACACGACGCGTAATCAATGGAAATATCAGTACATGGATAGTTATCCTCCAGGAATTTAACATGTATTTTGTTTCGACGAAATCCAAAAAGTCGTTGGTCTTTACGGAACTCATCTCGAAAATTCTAGTCGAGTCAAGTGATGTTATACTTGAAGATTCGCCTATTAAAGGAGATATGTTTTTNACTCAATGGGTGTCGAATCCCGTTCTAGTCAACAAAAAGCAGGGTACAATTCGCGAATGTACGGACTTCCATAATTTGAACAAGGTGTGTCTAAAGGATAATTTTTCCACCCCATTTATTGACCAGATTTTCGATGAATGCACAGGCTATGAGGTATTTTATTTCATGGTTGGTTTCTCGAGCTATAATCAGATACAGATCAAACCTGAGGACCATCATAAAAAAACTTTTATCTGTCCATCGGGTACATTTGCTTATCGAAAGATGCCTTTTGGCTTGAATACTAATGGAGCCACTTTTCAACGAGCCATGTCTTTTTCTTTCTGTGATCTCAAACACCTAGTCAAGGCTTGTCTCGATGATTTAGCGTCATGATCTCGTAAGAGAGTTGATCATCCCACACAACTCCGACTTATCTTTGAGCGGTGTTGCTACTATCAGATTCTCTTGAATCCAAACAAATGTAGTTTTTATGTGATGTCAGGTCATCTGCTAGGTTTTATAGTTTCGACAACAGGGATCATGGTCGATCCTCTAAAGGTTGAGGCGATAGTTCAGTTGCCTCCCCCGTGAACAATCCCTTAGCTTCATAGTTTACAGGGAAAAGCGAACTTTTTATGACATTTCATCGCAAACTATGTCGAGATCACAAAAGGGTTCATGAGTTTACTAAAAAAGGATGTTCCTTTCCATTGGGATGAAGCCGCTCAACACTCTTCTGAAGTGTTGAAACATGCCCTCACGTCTGCCCCCTGCTTCAACCACCCAATTATAATAAATATTTCTTATTGTACTTGGCCACTTTAGAGTCGACCATCGACATGGTCTTGGTTCAAGAGGATGATTTTCTTGAAGAGAACGTGATTTACTACCTAAGTTGAGGCATGGTTGGACTAGAACTCAACTACTCCCATGTTGATAAACTTGTGTTGGCAGCATTTCATGCTGTCCAACGGTTCCATCACTATATCATGTTTCGTAAGACCACCGTCATTGTCGTTGTGAATCCATTCCAATATGTGTTGACACGACGCGTAATCAATGGAAATATCAGTACATGGATAGTTATCCTCCAGGAATTTAACATGTATTTTGTTTCGACGAAATCCAAAAAGTCGTTGGTCTTTACGGAACTCATCTCGAAAATTCTAGTCGAGTCAAGTGATGTTATACTTGAAGATTCGCCTATTAAAGGAGATATGTTTTTGATCACATCTTTGTATCCCTGGTATGGAGATATACTATTCTATCTCTAGACTTTGAAGTGCCCCGCCTCTATTTCTCATGATGAGCGTCGACGTATATGCCATCAGGCAAAAAACTATCTTATTCTCGAAGACACTTTGTATCGTTGAGGTATAGATTGCATACTTCATCGATGTCTCACCCATGAAGAAGCGGAAGTCGTGCTTAATGACTACCACACTAGAGCATGTGGTGGTCATTTGTCTGGGTTGGAAACAACCTAAAAGATTCTACAAGTCGGTTACTATTGGCCGAAGTTAATCAAAGATTGCGTTGAATCGATCAAGAAGTGCCACCCGTGTTAATTATTTTCACAGAAGATGAGGGAAGATCCTGCCCCCATGTTCCCCGTCATCAAATTTGGCCCCTTCACTAAGTGGGGGATTGATTATACTACATGTCACCCACCCTCAGTCACGGGGCACCATTATACCATAATAACAACAGACTACTTCACCAAGTGGGTCGAAGCTATGCCAACGTTCAAGGATGATGGAGAGACAACAACTCTCTTCTTGTTTAATCAAATAATATCAAGGTTCAACATCCCAAAGGAGATTATCACTAACCATAGCAGTCACTTTCATAATAAAATGATGTTTGAGTTAATGTCAAATATAGGGTTGAGACAAGAGCAGTCATCAACTTATTACCCATAAGTGAATGGTCAAGTGGAAGCTGTGAATAAGTCACTCAAGACCATTCTACAATGAACTATCAATTCAGCCAAGTCAAATTGGAATTTAATGTTATACTCGACATTGTGGGTCTACCGAATGTCTATAAAGACTGCCACTGGTTTCACACATTTTCAACTTGTTTACTCGTTGGAAGCAGTCTTGCCTATAGAATGCCAGATCCCATCTCTTAAGTTGGCAGTACAGTTATTGCTAGACACTTCATCTCTTGAGGAACACTTATTATATCTCGAGCAGCTCGATGAGAAATGACGTGATGCAACCTTGGATAATGAGGCTCACAAGAAAAGAGTTAAGTGTTAGTATGATCGATTCATTCGTCCTCGGATTTTCTCCGAAGGCGACCTTGTCCTAGTCTATGACCAAGATAAAGATCTCCTGGGGGTAGGCAAGTTCAAACCCATGTGGTTTAGANGAGTCGACCATCGACATGGTCTTGGTTCAAGAGGATGATTTTCTTGAAGAGAACGTGATTTACTACCTAAGTTGAGGCATGGTTGGACTAGAACTCAACTACTCCCATGTTGATAAACTTGTGTTGGCAGCATTTCATGCTGTCCAACGGTTCCATCACTATATCATGTTTCGTAAGACCACCGTCATTGTCGTTGTGAATCCATTCCAATATGTGTTGACACGACGCGTAATCAATGGAAATATCAGTACATGGATAGTTATCCTCCAGGAATTTAACATGTATTTTGTTTCGACGAAATCCAAAAAGTCGTTGGTCTTTACGGAACTCATCTCGAAAATTCTAGTCGAGTCAAGTGATGTTATACTTGAAGATTCGCCTATTAAAGGAGATATGTTTTTTATCACATATTTGTATCCCTGGTATGGAGATATAATATTCTATCTCCAGACTTTGAAGTGCCCCACCTCTATTTCTCATGATGAGCGTCGACGTATATGCCATCAGGCAAAAAACTATCTTATTCTCGAAGACACTTTGTATCGTTGAGGTATAGATTGCAGCCTTCATCGATGTCTCACCCATGAAGAAGCGGAAATCGTGCTTAATGACTACCACACTAGAGCATGTGGTGGTCATTTGTCTAGGTTGGAAACAAACCAAAATATTCTACAAGTCGGTTACTATTGGCCGAAGTTAATCAAAGATTGCGTTGAATCGGTCAAGAAGTGCCACCCGTGTTAATTATTTTCACAGAAGATGAGGGCAAATCCTGCCCCCATGTTCCCTGTCATCAAATTTGGCCCCTTCACTAAGTGGGGGATTGATTATACTACATTTCACCCACCCTCAGTCACGGGGCACCATTATACCATAATAGCAACAGACTACTTCACCAAGTGGGTCGAAGCTATGCCAACATTCAAGGATGATGGAGAGACAACAACTCTCTTCTTGTTTAATCAAATAATATCAAGGTTCAACATCCCGAAGGAGATTATCACTGACCATAGCAGTCACTTTCATAATAAAATGATGTTTGAGTTAATGTCAAATATAGGGTTGAGACAAGAGCACTCATCAGCTTATTACCCATAAGTGAATGGTCAAGTGGAAGCTGTGAATAAGTCACTCAAGACCATTCTACAATGAACTATCAATTCAGCCAAGTCAAATTGGAATTTAATGTTATACTCGACATTGTGGGTCTACCGAATGTCTATAAAGACTGCCACTGGTTTCACACATTTTCAACTTGTTTACTCGTTGGAAGCAGTCTTGCCTATAGAATGCCAGATCCCATCTCTTAAGTTGGCAGTACAGTTATTGCTAGACACTTCATCTCTTGAGGAACACTTATTATATCTCGAGCAGCTCGATGAGAAATGACGTGATGCAACCTTGGATAATGAGGCTCACAAGAAAAGAGTTAAGTGTTAGTATGATCGATTCATTCGTCCTCGGATTTTCTCCGAAGGCGACCTTGTCCTAGTCTATGACCAAGATAAAGATCTCCTGGGGGTAGGCAAGTTCAAACCCATGTGGTTTAGAMYGTTCATTGTGAAGGAGGTATTAAAGAAGGGTGCTTATCATCTGGTTGASTTTGAAGGGAAAGCTTTRGCAGAGCCTAGAAATGGGATCTACCTCAAGAAGTATTACTCATAGGTGGATCGCCTTGGGTGACTTCTTGTACATATGTATAGTTCTTATAGATTTTTAGTTCTTTTTTTTTTTAATATTATGCACGTGTCATTTTGATGTCATATTTTTCACTGTGGAAGATGTCAAGTGAATCAGACGTGTTCATTGGATTTGCGAACAGTGCTAGCCAACACACTTGGAGTCTTKCTTTCGTAGCTTGGGTAATCTTCACACCTCAAGKYCAGTTGTTATCTTCTGGAGGTATCTGTTTAGATGACGCCAMAAAAAATGTCACCGAATACAGTGCAGTAATAGAGTTGCTTTGTGACACCTTGTCACATGGTATCTCTTACCTCTGGGTCTACTTAGATGCACAATTGGTTGTGTCCCAGTTAAATGGGGTTTATCGCGTTTACGATCCTAGTCTACATTGACAATTCCTTAGGGTACGTCTCTTAGAAAGTTTCTTTGATTAAATTACGTATATCCATGTTCCTAGGAGATTGAATCAAAATGATAGATACTCTAGCTAATCAAGTATTAGATTCGCATATTGCACACACGTAAGAAAAATCACACATATACACATGTAAATACATTTGTAAATAAATGTAATCCATAAGACATAAAAGATGTAAATATGTATATATATATCAAAAATATCATAGTACATAGGTGGGCACAAGCGCCTCAAAAAATAATGAGTCTGGTATATAACGTGGGGCTTATGCCCTAAAAAATATACAAAGAGTGCCCTTGGCATGAAAATGGTCCACCCTAAGCTAAGCATGAGGCCTATTGGCCATGCCATAGTGGACTACAACATTTTCCAAATGCCGAAATAGCTAGACCCAGGTCCGTGGCACCCCAACAACATGAGGTTGCATAGATGGAGGGAGATCCTCGATCTCGGCCATAGGCACAGTACGGGTGAGTGCAGTCAAGTTCCTCTCCACTCGTCTCAAAACTCTCTCAACCTCTCTGGCTGGAGGTACCCTGGATGTTGTTGCTGGTCCGACGACCGTTGCTACTGCTTCATCTGGTTGTAGATGGCACATGCTCTACAAAAACTCAGTTGGATGCACTGGTCCTACATCTGTACATAACCGATACATAGTTGTCAAGTGCTCTAGTACACATAAAAAATGATATATATAAAAAAGAAATAAAATATTAAAAAACTTTTAAAAAGAAAAACGTACCTAATTCTCCTTGCTCCACTCTTGTAGGTACACGAATGTCAGGATCTCTAGAGAAGTTGATCCCGACATAGGGGTAGTGCTCTATAGCCGAAATCTTCTGAGACGACCAGTCGAAAAAAGTATCATCAAAAGCCTCGATGGTCCTCCCTCCCCCCTGTCGTGGAAACAATGTTTCCCACCTGCACACTGTTGGGAAGGAGGCCACGTGCCCCTGTATTGTCTCTCGGGGACTAAGACTGGGTACCCTGTCGAAGAATAAAGAGAAAAGAACGGTCACAAACCCAAATTTCTTATTGTTCCCCCCACGACACCCTGTTAGTTGTCTTTTCATGCACTCTAGCATGGTTGTACTCCAATTGAACACTCATGCATTTAAGCATTGTACTGCGCAATGAATATGCGCCCGGGAGGCCTAATGTAAAGCCGCATATCTAGTGATCCACCCAATAAGTAAATCTATCACTTTAAGTGATAGGTTGGTGATTTTGTGGATTGGTACTTGGGAACCCACTTTATCTGTTCCAGCCTCGCAGTGTTGCTCGATCAATTCGGCAATGTTGTGTGGCCGAGGAGGAAAAGAACGAAGGTTGACTAGTTCACCTCTCCTTGAGAGGCCAGACATGAAGTAAATGTACTCATTTGTTGGATTCAATGACTGCCCCTCGAGCATAAAATCCTCTGCATCTGGGTGCCAGTAATCCACCAAGGTATTCAACAGCTTGGGTTGTGCCAGCATGAGTGGACACTGAAATAATTTCCACAACCCACATTGTTTTAATGCAGTGACAACAACAGGGTCTTCCTCGAACATTGAATCAATGTCCTCATTCTCTCTCTCTCTCTCCAATGGACATACATTCTCCAAAATGACAAGTTCAAAGGAGAGTCAAATGATGCATTTTTAATTTTTTCATATGTTTAAGGATGTACACAGGCTGTATTGGGGATAGTCACATATGTACGGGGGTATATTTTTCTCTTCCCATGTGCATACGCGAGATGTGCTTGGACAACCCATGTACACGCAGGGCTGACCTTTTCAAAGGTGAGTGCCCCTCCAAAAAACAAAAAGAAATGAAAAAAGGAAGATTTGAAATGCAGGAGGGACTAGTTTGTACTTACTTGGTCCAAGAAGAAGTTTGTTTCATCCACTGAAGCTCCTAGAATCAACTTCTTTCACAAAGGGGTGTTTTTGGATTTTTGGTGAATTCTCAATTTGCAATGGTGATAATGAGCTGCAAGCTTCTATTTATAGAATTATTTGGCCCTTTTTGTCATTTTTTTGACCCTTGTTGTCATTTTTTTTGGCTTGAAAATCATGTAACATGGTTTTTGAGTTTCTCATTGGATGTTACGATACACTTTAATTTTGGTTCGGTGAACTTTTTGGGATTTGGGGCACTTTCAAGGTCCTTTGTTGAAAAGTCATGCTTTCCAACTTTGTGCATTTAAGTTAGGATTGCACCTCCACTTGTTGCACCTCGTTGTCTTTTTCGCTCTACTATAGGATCAACCCCACCGAATTGCGACATGGAACCATCATTGTTGCTCTAGAAGTGTCGTAATTTAGTGGTAGAGCCTACCCTCACATGGATTCCCTAGGTAGATCCTGGTTTCATTTTGGTGTCCATGCCGTCGCTAATAACTATAGGCTCGGGAGTCCTTTTAGTCTTGTTTTGATTACGATTTAGAGCCTTCACATGTATCATATATTATCACTCTTGGCCTCACCCTCGAGACTCCCAAAAAACAAATGGGTCTTCTTTTAAGCCCTTTTCAGACCATCTAAACATGAAAATATTGTCGAGCAATATTGTTGTCCTTCACGCTTACCAAACTAAAATTTGAAGGCACGTCTTTCCGGCGGTAGTTTACCCCTCTTTTGGTCGAGATGGTCAATTGTACGAATAAAGGTATACTCTAGGAACTTTGGTTCGCTAGAAGATTATTCTTAGGTATAAGTTTAACCCTTTTTCGGGCCTGAGGGACTAAATTTATGAAAAAGGAACCCCCACGAAGTCCATGATTAAGCTCTTTTCAGACTGCCTGAAAGTGAAAGTATTGTTGAGTGAGATTGTTTCTTCACACTCATTAAACCGGTCCATAAAAACATCCATTACTGAGTCCATAGTTAAGCTCTTTTCAGACTCCTTAAAATTGAAAAGATCGTCGAGTGACCTTATTCTTTCAAACTCATTAATTGGTTCAGAGAAACATCTACTGGCATGATTTTACCCCTTTTTGCGACCTGTAGGTTAAGGAGGGAAAAGGTACAATTTAGGAGATTTGTCTTGCCAGGAGAGTTCTCTTTAGTAGAATTTATACTTTTTCAGGCTAACGAGACTATATCTAGAAAAAGGCAGCGAGTCCATAGTTAAGCTCTTTTTCAGACTCCTTAAAATTGAAAAGATTGTTGAGTTATCTTGTCTTTATCACACTTGTTAAAATGGTTTTGAATAGACTTCGTTTCGGTGCTAATTTATCCCCTTTTTGAGCCGACTAGACTATCCCTGAAAAAGGTACCCCAATGGAGTCTTCTTTTTCATTTTTTCAAACTCTCCAAAAATGAAAAACCACTGAGCTTACCTTCTCTGGGCTCGTTTAAAATTACATTGAAGGACATTATCATTGTGTCTTGTTAATCACATTTTCATTCCTGTGTCTTTGGCCTAATGCCGGCTCCATGTTGCTCTCAACTGAACCTGTGAAGCATGCCTTACACACAAGCCTTGTATCACTTTGCCTTTGCGTCTTGACACCTTGACCCATGGAGGAATTTTCCCGAGTGTCCTTTTCATGCACATGTTTCCTTTCTCTGAGCATCAATGTGTTCCTTGTTCTTGGAACTAGTATTTTTGTGACACTCGTTCCTCCTTTGTAACGTAGCATTATTTTATTCTTTTTCAAGCTTTCAAAATATTGAAAAAGACAAAAAAACCAAATATACCCCAAAAAGAGGATGGAAAAGTATTTTCTTTTTATGGCAGCACAATGAGTCATCCTTGGACAAACCACATCCTTTTGTTTGTTCATCAAGATCTAGGATTTAATATGACTTTAGGAAGTTTTTCTCGTAACATAGAGTTGTGTCCTCCTCCGTTTTCTTATTCTTCCAAACATATGGAGACTTTGTATTGCCTCCTGCATCATGAAATTATGCCAATGTCATGCTTCCCAAGTCTCATCATTCATCATTCTATTGTCCAAGGGAAGTTTTAACCAACTTGATTCGGCCCTTCTACAGTTTGTCTCTTTTCCTCATGCCCGACCATCCCGAAAGTCCAATCAAAGTCTCTGTTCAAAATCAATGAAGTTCTCTGCCTGGTCACCAAGATCCTCTTGTCTGTTCCCCGACTAGCCGTCAAAGACCTCTGGGTAGTGAATATGTACACTCACATTACACTCCTACCCTAGTTTTGAATATCTTGAAGTTATTTCTCGAGCTTTGAAGGCCTCATCTCCAACCATCGAACATCACTAGCTTCTTGAAGATGGATACTATTCATGTATATCTTTTGATTTTGAGATGTAGATCTGTTGTGTACTGATCATGGCTACACTTTATATAGTTATATGACATGGAT
>JZKD02S0355111.1:58703-70715 GCA_000966675.3 Picea glauca | reverse complement strand
GAACACAAGGTGTATGTACAATTTTATTTTTATTATGGACTACAATCCTTGGGGTTTATTATCAAAAACTGAATAGAGTACAACTCTACAAGAGCACCAGCTCTATATGCAAGACGTAGCTTACATTCTCAACACCAACTGAGATGAGGCAACAATCCTCAACAGATATCAATCTGTCAATAGGTACGCGACCTGTCAGTAGTGCATCCCGCATGTGCACGCGCCTTGGCTCACTATAGTCCGCGTGTGAATGTGGCCAGTGTATAATGCAACAATCATATGATTCTGAGCAACTAGGGTTTTTCTTTGCTTCACATGCTTAGATCCTCTGCGACCTGCAATCACTTTATCTTATGTCTTCCATTGTCCAAACTAACCCACAGCCAGTCACAACACATCCAAGCTCTCTAATAGTTTGCTCATTCTCCACAACAAATCAATATGAATGTTATCTCAATCATGTATAAGCAACTAGTATACCATAGCAATCATGTCACAACTGAATCACAAGAGTGCCGCTCACTCCATCAACCAAATCAACCAAATTGAACCACATCATAGAATCCATACCAAGAATGCCCTAAGCATTCACAACACATCAAACAATAGTATCCATTAAGAAAATAATGTAACCATACCAGTGTCTCAGTGATAGATCTGAGGCCATAGAATGCAGATCTGGAACCCGCCTCATCATCCAAGAGCTTGGAACCAGCTCAAACATGAATCTCCATGATTTTATCCACTCCACGCTCCTTGTACAGAATCAACCCATATGTACACTCACCCTATACACAACTAGCCTGCGTGTACACACACCCTATACACAGACAACCTGCGTGGACATCAAAAAATAGGGTTTTCTGTGAATCCGAGACTTTTGACGTCAAGATCTCCGACATTGCCGAAACTTTGATGTGTCTACGAGATCCTCCTCTCACTCTCTTCCTCATAATAGATCTTCAATCATGCTCAAGAGATCCACACCAATAGGATTCTCTCACAAGAATCTCTCCATCAATACTCCACAAGATATTCACAAGAAGCTCTCCATTGATCCACAAAAGAATTCTCACCAAATGTACATTTTACAAGAGATCCTAGCTTCTTATTTATACTTTCATATTCTAGGTCACTTAACCCATTTTTAGGTTACTTAACCCATTTCTAGGTCACTTAACCTATTTTCCTTATTTTAGGGTTAACCACTTTCGATGAATAGAAAGTTCTCCAATACTTTATTATTTAAATATTCCCTCTTGATTTTGTCACTTCATTTTATCATTTAAATAATCTTTCTTGATTTTTTCACTTTACTTTATCATTTAAATAATGATTTCTTCTTTTCAAGCACCTTGACTTCTTTGACTTTTTGGGGCTTCAAGCCATCATATGGGGGTCCTTCAACTTCATAGAGACATAATTCTCAAACCATGAGTAGTTATGTGACATTCCACATACCACCAGAAATGACATGTCAAGCACTATCCATATACGATAGTTTCACCAACAACTTCATTAATATTCACCTCATTAATCCACATGAAAGCATGGGTCCTCCAATCGTTCTTCAAGGATAACTCAATCTGTAAAGCGTCTTCCCGTGAGGGATTTCACCATAAGGGGGATACTTTGGAGTTCATCCATTTGTGCACCTTATCAACCATGACAAGACAATAATGATTCATCTTTTCAACAATTCACCACTGCATCATATATATCAAGTATGAATCATGTATCAATGACAACTCATTGATCCATCTTCATCAATACATCATATATATCAACTATGCATCATGTATGAATGACAACTCATCGATCCATCTTCATCAATTCATCATATCAATGATCAATATTTATCAATTGGTTTCCACTCAGACATCTATCATTCAAGGGCATCGTATCAATGATCCATCTTTATCAAATGGTTTCCACTTGGACATCTGTCATTCTCATCAATGCATATTCATTGTTCATCAATCATGAAACAATCAATTACTTGACATCAATCAAACCAAACCATTTGCATCAATGACGTATGATCCAACAATATCCCACATAATCAAACCATTGGCATCAATGACAACATGATCCAACACATCTCACCTCTTCGTTTAACTTAACCATAATCATTGTTTTAACATTTTTATCTTGAAGCCTTTTTCATAAATTGATCACAGTTATGGATCAATTTTGTACGTTTAACTCGATCCCGAATCTATGCATTTATTTATAGAACCTGAGTTCTACAGAGGTGCTTCCTTCAAACCATTACATGTGACTAAGTGATACAAAACCACAGGCTTATGAATTTAGTGATGTGTTATATCCTGCCTTCTTAATCTCTTATTCCATATGGCCAATGGAGGTGACTAGACGCTAGGCCAAATGCGTGCTTGAGCACTTATCAAATCAACGGTCAAAATTTAATACCCTGATAAGATGGACGACAGTCGAAACTTCGGGACTTCATGATTTCAACTCTTCAAATTTTCGAATAATATTTCATTGAACAGATCGGACGTTTCAATTTTATTTCGCATTACCAGATCAATGGTCATGTTCAATCCTTACACTTATCATTTCATTTCTTAATCCGACGGCTGGGAATTAATCAAGCACTTATATGGATGGCCACCATTTACTCTGAGACTTCAGCTATTTTACTTACATTATCCTTCCACTGTAATATGATCAATGATTGAGAATACACCCGAAATGATCTTTAGATCGGACGACTCATATCCACTTTGGAACTTCGGGACTTAGGGCATCTGTTGATGGGATGAAACTCCTGAAGTAAAACTCCCAGAGTGACGTAACTTTCTTACATCACTTGATGATGTGTGATGAGCTGAGTGTTTGTCACGTGTCACTCTGATTCTTCATTTGCGTGTACCTGAAATGTCGATTTCAACTTGACAGTTGTCATTATCTGATTGTGCCATGTGTTCTTGCTTATGTGGTATGACAACATGGTCTGTCACATATCCTTGCTGATGTGTTCTACTAACATAGATCTCCCGATGTTACACATATTCATCTCCTTAATATAACGATCAGAATAACATCCAAAGGGTATTTCATATCGACGGCTGAGAGTGACTTCAGAATTTTGGCTTTAGAGACTTTGGGTACTTCGATATCTCAATTTCACAAATCTTCTGAAGTGAGATTCCTGAAGCGTAACCTCCTCACATCTCTATACCTGAAGTGAATTATGTTCTCTTGATCAATATCTTAGATCGATGGCTCGATCTGTCTATGATGTTGCTTTGCCTTGGTTTAAGTCTAACAACACTCCATAGTTTCTTATCCTATCCTTCCACTTAAAGTGATTTGAATAATGATGGATATTCAGATAATTGAATTCTCAATCGTTTTGCCCTGCTTATCCTATCCTTCCATTTAAGGTGATCCAACGGTCGTGAAGACTCTCGAAGCATATTAATGATCAAGGATGATTTTAGAGCCACAACTTGTGAGTGATTTAACTTGTCACCCAAACTCCACAATTTGAAGTTGTGCATTGTTGGTGAGTCAACCACAATCGTCAATATTCGAAGCTATAAGATATGATGGTCCTAAATGATTGTAGGATTGGAAATAGCAGGATATTTAATTTTCCTTTCGATATCCACAATCTATTCCTGCAGTTGATCTAGCGATTGCACATCCGATGATCATGATTTAATACGACTTAATATGATCGTTTGTTGGATCAACCACATTCATCGATATTTGATTTTATGAGATCTGATGATCTAGACCGATTGTGGGATTATAACTACCGAGTCGTTTAATTCTTCTTTCGCCCTCCACAATTCATCACGCCATCTCTTCTGATCTTTTATCTCTGCACATCGTCCAACTGTTTGACATCAACCATAATATTGTTGATATCAATGACAATTCGTCATACCAACTTATCATCACATCAATGACATCATCTATTGACATCAATGAAAATACATCAATGACAATATATCCAACAATCTCCCCCTTTGTCATTGATGGCAACAAACCAACTTTATACACAGTCTCCCCCTGTGATGATGCTTCTCTCTTCTGAAATTATTCTCCCCCTTTGACATCAATGGAAAATGGTTGCTTCCCCTATGGTAAATCTATGTCTGTCTGTATACTTCTGATAAGAATAYRAACATGGGTAACTTATCCTGCAATCATACTTTTCTTGTCATAATTGAATGACTCCTTATGATWTTGATTGTTGTCCCCCCTGATTTGGTGCCAATTGATGCATTATTTTCTTGAGAKATTTATTTTGGAAGGGGGATTACTCCCAATTTATGCCTGAKATATTCAAATACATCTCTTCTTAAGGGTTTTGTGAAAATATCTTCCACATGTTCTTGTGTCRGGACATATTAAAATTTAATGTTCTTMTTTTCATCATGATCTCTTAGATAGTGGTATTTTATGGGAATATGTTTTGATTTGGAGTGTTGGACATGATTATTGGAKAGAATTATAGCGCTTKTATTATCACATTGGATAATAGTAGGTTCTTCAAATACTATTTTGATGTCTTGTAACATTTGTTTCATCCATTCCACTTGTGTGCAAKATTYTGTTGCTGCAATATACTCAGATTCAGTGCTAGACAGAGAAATTGAGGATTGTTTCTTGCTTATCCAAGCTACCAATGATTCTCCCAAAAGTAATTCTCCTCCACTTGTAATTTTTTTGTCATCTACACTACCTACCCAATCAACATCTGAATAGGCTTTTAATGTGAATGAATCCTTGCTAGGGTACCACAAACCAAGATCTATAGTTCATTTCAAATACCTAAAGATTCTTTTTACATATTGAACATGGATCTCCTTTGGTGTTTCTTGGAATATATCCACCATCCCAACAACTTGCTTGAAATTAGGTCTGGAAGTTGTTACATAGAGTAAACTCCCAATCATTGATCTATAGTGTTTTGGATCTATAGCTTTGGACTCATCTTCCTTGCTTAGTTTGCATCCAACTGTTATAGGTGTACTAACAGTTTTTCAATCCTCTAACTGGAATCTCTTAAGAATATCTTTAACATACATAGAATGATGGATAAAGACTCCTCTTTTGGACTGTATTATTTGTAATCCAAGAAAGAAATTCAGTTCACCAAGCAAAGACATTTCAAATTCTTGTTGCATCATCCTAGCAAAGTCATTACTCATTTTTTCACCATCACTGCCAAATAGAACATCATAAACATATAATTCCACAATCATCATGTTATTACCATCAATTTTACAATAAACATTGTTGTATGTTGATCCCCTTTTGAGGCCTTCTTTTTGTAAGTAAGAATCTAGCCTTGCATACCAAGCTCTAGGTGCCTATTTTAGCCCATAGAGTGATTTATTTAGTTTACATACATAGCCTCCTTTGTTATTTAATTGAAACCCTTCTTTTTTTTCAATATATACTTCTTATTCTAAGTTTCCATTGAGAAATGCTAACTTGACATCCATTTGGTACACTTTAAATTTTCTGTAGCTAGAGAAGGCTAGGAACATCCCAGTTGCCTCTAATTTGGCCATAGGTGCAAAGGTTTCTTCATAGTCTACTCCTTCAACTTGATCATATCCTTTACATACCAATATGTCTTTGTTCCTGATTACTTTCCCATTCTCATTCATTTTGTTTTTATACACCCATTTAGTTCCAATGACATTTTTCATTTTTGGTCTTGGAACTAGTTCCTAGGTTTGATTTTTTTCAATCTGGTCCAATTATTCATTCATAGCATTGACCCAATTCTCATATTTACTTGCCTCTTTGATTGAGATAGGCTTAATATGTGACAAAAGTGCTATTTATGTTTGATACAACAGTTGTCTTCTTATGTGCGCTCAATCACTCTTATTTTTAATAATGAGTTCTTCAGGATGATTCTTTTGAGTCATTATAGAGGTTGGATTTGTGTCTCTTCTTTGGGATTCTTATCTTATATCTTATTCTTGAATATCCTCTTCGTCTTCACTAGTATCCATATCATCCTATTCCCTTTCTTCTTTATCCTCTTCTACTTCTTCTGCTTGTGTACCAACTGACTCATCATCATCTTCATCTTCACTGTCAAGTATAGTCTCTTTATTTTTTATCCTTATTGTTTTAATATCACCCACCTTGACATATGAACTCTCAACAATATTGTGTAATATAAGATTGTAGCATCTGTATGCCTTTTTGGTAGAGGCATATCCAAGAAAGATACCTTCATCAGATCTAGCATCAAATTTTGCGATATTCTCATCAAGCCTTTTGATGTAGCACTTACTTCCAAAGACCTTGAAGTATTTTACAGATGGAGCTCTTCCAAACCATAGTTCATAAGGGGTCTTATTACTATTAATATTGAGCTTACCTCTGTTCAATATATATATTGTTGTTCTCACAACTTCCCTCCAATATCCATCAGACAATTTTTCTTCATTGAGCATAGTCCTTGCAGCCTCATGAGATGTTCTATTCCTTCTCTCAACAATCCCGTTTTTCTGAGGTGTTATGGAAGTAGAGAATTGTCTTTTAATTCCATGGGTTTCATAAAAGAGATCAACCTCTTTTGAAGTGAAATCACCACCATTTTTCGATCTAAGACATTTGATTTTTGTCTCCTTTTCATTTTCAACAAGGGTTTTAAAGGCTTTGAATTTGTTAAGTGCTTYTGATTTTTCTTTGAGAAAACATATCCAACCCATTCTAGTAAAATCATCAATGAACAACAAAAAGTAGGAMTCTCCTTGCAAACTCTTGGTCCTTGTAGGTCCACATAGGCCAGTGTGAACAAGCTATAAAGGTTTTAAGGTTGTGTATTCTTTTGCTTTGAACATTATTCTAGTTTRCTTCCCTAATTGACAATGTCTACACAGTACTTGAGGGATTTATGATCTTTGGAAAGTTTMTTACTACARCAAGAATGMTGACTTTTACTAGATTGTCARAGTTAATGTKCCCCAAYCTTCTATGTCATAGCCAACTTTCATCTACTAGATTTATATGACATTCCTCAATCAATTTTTCATCTAGTATATATACATTTTTTGGGAGTTATAGGAAAAGTACAAACCAAWTTTCCTATGTCTTCTCTCCTAATCTCAAATTTCTAGGAATCAAATATGAAGAAGTGCCCCTGATCACAGGTTTGGCTGMYATTTAATAGAGTAGGTTTCAGTTTTTCAACAAGCAACACATTTTTGGCTTTGTCTTTTCCCAAACTCATAGTGCCTTTCCCAAGTATGTTACCTAAAGCATTGTCACCAAATGTAACTTTACCCTTTTGTTTCTTTAAGTCTAAAAACTTGTCCTTGTTACCTATCATATGTTTTGAGCACCCACTGTCAACATACCAAAGGTATTTTTATCTTGGGCTTTTAAGGCAATACGACATTCCCTTTTTGATGTTCTTTCTCTCCAAAGTTTATTTTGCTCTCTAATGAACTTTGGTTGTTCTTAAACTTCCATTAATATGAAATTAATGGCCTTATGTCCATAGTTATGACATCTAAATCATTCTAGGTCCTCTTCTTGTAGAGATGAAAAGGAGTTATAGTTTCTGTTGTTGACTCGATTTACTGCTTGTTTATCTTTAAGGTTATAGTTCTTAACCTTTAGATTTGTTCTTTATATGCTCTACAATTCATAGATTTGTCTTCAAAATTAGAGCATGCAAAGAAATAACCAAAGAAAATGCAAGGACACCTGTTTTGATAAACCTTCTTTGGTATTGTCTTGTTTTCCTTCTTGATGGGTGGAAGTATTCCTCTGGAGTCCTAGTCATTACTTGTCTTCTCTTCGTTTTTCTTCTTGAATGTACTGAGGAGAGCATATGCATAATATTTTGAGTTGAATTGGATTTTTTATTGAGAATAACCTATTCCATTTTTATTACCTAAATCCCTTTATGTGGTAATAATCTTATCCAATATTTTAGATCTATTCGCATATCTTGTTTAAATGAGTTTTGTATCAAGTTATTTTCTTAGGTGAACTATTTCTGCCTCCATTCTTTCACAGGTTATTTGTTTTTCTTTAAAAGACTTTTCTAGAATTTCTTCGATCCTATTTGCTTCTAGGATTTGGTTTTTCAGGTTGCTCATGAGTTTCTCCATCTTCTCTTCTTTATGTTCATGTTTTTCCTTTTGTTCAACTACAAAACTTTTCATCTGTCTATATCTGGTTTTGTATTTTCTTAATTCATCCAAGGCACTAAGAAGTTCTTCTTCCATATTAACTTATGCTTCATCTTCTGACTCTTTCTCATGTTTAATGTCTTCTATATCATTAGACTCTTCAATACCTAGAAAAAGGAATTCATCATCATCGTTTTCACTAGACTCTGATGAACTGTTGTTTTCTTCTTTTGAGTAAAAATTCTTTTTCACATTGTAAATTTTTTTCTTGTAGTTGGGTTTTTCCTTTTTCTTGTACTGTTTGGTTTTGTTTTCTTCATCTTTAGGGTCCTCCTTGGGATAGGGACACTGGGCTGCAAAATGGATAAAATTTCCATAGTTAAAACATTTGAAAGGAAGCTTGCCTTTGTACTTCCCTGATCCTTTCCGAAGTTTTTTAATGAAATTTGCTTCTTCCACATAAGATTCTTCATCATGGATGGATTGAATTTTTTTCTTTTGATTCTTTGTTTTCTTGAGTACCTTGAAGGCTGCCTCTCCTTATGAGATATTCTCATGATCTAATATTAACTCATAGGCTGTGAGGATTCCATACAATTCATCCATGAGTTTATCTAGATTTTCTCGATCTTCAAGAGCGAACACTTTAGGATTGCATAGAATAGGTAGTGTTCTTAGAATTTTTTGAGCTAGATAATTGTCTGATACTTCTACTCATAATACACTAATTGAATTAATAATATTATCAACTCTTTCGAAGTACTCAGAGATATTTTCCTCATCTTTCATTTTTAGGCCTTCATATTGTACTTTGAGAGTCTGGAGTTTGGCCCTCTTAACCTTGGTATCTCCTGCATATATAGTTTCCAATTTATCCCAGAGTTTTTTTTCATTATTACAGTTTATTACCTTAGCAAGGATTTTCTTACTCAATCCAGCTTGTAGTGTGTTTAAGGCTTTTTCATGTTCCCAAAACGTTTTCCTATCTTCTTCTTCTATGGGCGTGGATTTTGGAACATCATATCCCTTTTCAACTAATGTCCATAGTTCCAGTCCAATGGAAATTCGATATATTTTCATTCTAACACTTTAGAAGACATAGTCTTCACCATTAAATAGGGGGGGTTTTGATGACATCTTCAACTATTGATCCATTCTGATGTATATTCCTCTTCAAGTGATTTAAACCTTTTGTGAAGAGACCCACTCTAATACCAATTGAAGGTTCATATCCTGTCACTCAGAGGGGAGGGTGAATCAATGACAAAATAATTTTTTCATTTTATTTTATTTATGCAAACATAATTTTAACCCAATATTTTATCGTGGAACCCAATTGGGAAAAACCACAAACACTTTTCTGTTAACTGCAAAATTTGTTTTACATGTTACATACAAGGAAAATATTCTTCCTTTTCAATCAAAACCAACTGATTAGGATGCACCCACACCCTTGTTCACCAACAACAACTGGTAGGAGGCTACGACCCCCTGTTTAGTTAGCTACAACTGACAAGGAAGCACCAACTCCCTCTGCAAGCACCAACCTGCCCTTGCACCACCCAACAACCCTTATTTTTTGAATCTGGAAAAAACTTCTATATCAAGTCTTTACTACATCTTTCTCAGCTCCTGTGATTTAATACATATTTTGATTTGAACTACAAAGAAACTTTCTTCTCACCACTCTTTCTCATTTATATATTATTCAAAACGGCGTGAGTGTTATACACCATGTCCCTTTATTTAGACCATCGCACCTCTTCGTTTAACTTAACCATAATCATTGTTTTAACATTTTATCGTGAAGGATGTTTCATAAATTGATCACATTTATGGATCAATTTCATCCTTTTAAATCGATCTTGAATCTATGAATTTATTTGTAGAAACCGAGTTCTGCAGAGGTGCTTCCTTCAAACCATTACATGTGACCGAGTGATACAAAACAAAAGGCTTATCAATTTAGTGACATATTATATCCTGCCATTTTAATCTCTTATTCCATATGACCAATGGTGGTGACTAGATGCTAGGACAAAGGAGTGTTTGAGCGCTTATCAAATCAATGGTCATGATTTAATCCCCTAATGATATGGATGATAGTTGCGACTTCGGGACTTCGTAATTTAGGACTTTAGGATTTCAAATTTTCAAATTTTCAAATAAGATTCTGTCGAAAAGATCAGACAGTTCACTTTTATTTTTCATAACCAAATCAATGGTCATGTTCGATTCTTACACTTATCCTTTCATTTCTTAATCTGATGGCTGGGACTTAATCAAGCATTTAGATGGATTACCACCATTTACTCTAGGAATTCGGCTATTCTACTTACACTATCCTTCCACTGTAGTATGATCAATGGTTGAGAATACACCCAAAATGATCTTCAGATCGAACAACTCGTGTCCACTTCGAGACTTTGACATTCAGGACTTTGGGACTTAGGGCATTTGCTGGTGGTGAAACTCCTAAAGTAAAACTCTCGAAGTGACGTAACTTTCTTACATCACTTGATGATGTGGCATGAGCCAAGTGTCTATCACGTGTCACTCTGATTCTTGATTTGCAGGTACCTGAAATGTCGATTTCAACTTGACACTTGTCATTATCTGACTATGCCATATGTCCTTGCTTACGTGGTATGCCAACATGGTCTTTCACATGTCCTTGCTGACTTGGTCTGCTGACGTAGATCTCCTAATGTGACACATATTCATCTCTTTGATCTAACGATTAGAATATCATTCGAAGGGTAACTCGGATCGACGACTGAGAGTGACTTCAAAATTTTGGCTTTCAAGACTTAGGGTATTTTGATATCTCGATTTCACAAATATTCCGAAGTGATATTCCTGAAGCGTAACCTCCTCACATATTTAGACCCAAAGTGAATTATGTTCATTTGATCAATATCTTATATCGACGACTCAATCTGTCTGTGATGCTACTTTTCCTTGGTTTAAGTCTAATGACCCTCCATCTTTGCTTATCCTATCCTTCGACTTAAAGTGATCTGAGGAATGACGGATATTCGGATAATATAATTCTCAATCATTTTTCCCCGCTTATACTATCCTTCCATTTAAGGTGATCCAATGGTCGTGAAGACTCTCGAAGCATATTAACGATCAAGGATGATTTCATAACCACAACTTGCGAGTTATTTAACTCATCACCCAAACTCCGCAATTTGAAGTTGCACATTGTTGGTGAGTCAAACACAATTTTCGATCTTCAAAGCTATAATATCTGACAGTCCTGACTGATTATGGGATTGGAAATAGAACAATATTTAATTATCCTTTCGATCTCTGCAATCTATTCCTATCGTTGATCTGGAGATTGCGCATATGATGGTCACAATTTAATCTGACTTAATATGATTGTTTTATGGATCAACCGCATTCGTCGATATTTGAGTTTATGAGATCTGATGATCTAGATCGATTGCGGGATTATAACTAGTGAGTCGTTTAATTCTTCTTTCGCTCTTCGTAGTTCATCGCTCCATCTCTTCTGAGCTTTGATCTTTATTCGCTAACCCTCCTAAGATTTTATCTCTGCACATCGTCCAACTATTTGACATAAACCATAATATTGTTGATATCAATGACAATTCGTCATACTGACTTATCATCACATCAATGACATCGTCTGTTGAGATAAATGACAATACATCAATGACACTATGGCCAACATATACTACATTATTTTTCTTTTTTCCTCTAACTCATTATCACACCACATTTTTGTTATCCACAAATTTGGTCATTGTGATGATGTCATGATGATATCATGATGATGGAAGATCAAGCTCTTTACCAAGAACACTTTCCTGAGAAAAGTTACAGTTGT
>JZKD02S0355078.1:0-18904 GCA_000966675.3 Picea glauca | reverse complement strand
TCACCATAAGGGGACCACTTTGGAGTTCATCCATATTTACTTCTTATCAACCATGAAAAAACAATAATGAGTCATATTTACATCAAAAAATATTGTGTCCATTACCCAAACCTTTGTGCTACGGGGCTTTCTTCAAGGGTTGACATCAATGACAACCAACCTTAATCAACACAGTGGATGTGGTGGCAGATGATGGGTATAGAGATTTGGATATGAAGAAATGAACATATATGTTTTCCTGACTCGGGGGGGGGGAACACAATTCCAGTTTGACGCCAATTTTTTTCGATATTGGGATCGCCAAATAGTGGCGATAGATGATCATGCATATCACGGTGTGGACTACTTTGATGATATAGATATGGTTCTCCCCTAGGAGAAAATATTCAGTGATGTGTTCAATAAGAAAGATAAAAAATTTCATTTTATATATTTTTGTTTTGTATTTTTAATGTTTTTGTGATTTTATGATATATACATGTTTTTGTGTGTAACATAACAAATTATTTGTGATGGGAAGATAGTGTGCCAACACGTCTAGAGGGTATGTCGCCACTAAATATATGAGGTGAACAAATTGGGATTGGGAGAGGACCACATGGTGGTAGAGTTGATGAAACGATCATGGAAGATCTCGAGGAGAATCTCGAGCGTTTGATTGTGGGCATTCTAGTGCCACATATGGATGATATACCTCTGTGTATGCAGAGGAGCATAGTAGGTGTGGGGAACCGATTTTGGAACCTTCTGCAGAAGGTGGCGTGAGAAATCATTTTTTATAATGACCATATGGCTCCTCGGGATGACTAGTGTTCTTTAGTATGATCGACTTTTGGTGCATTTTATGTTGTGGATATATGGGAGGAAAGCCCAATTTTGTTATGTTATACCAGTTTTGGATATTTTTTGGACACACTTTATATATATGGACTATTGTCTTTGTGATTTCTTCTTATATATATGTGATGAAATGGTTTATACAATGTTTGTTTAATGTAATTCTTTTTAATGAATTAGATGCCAATTCAACACAAAATTTGCAAGTGAGTCAGCTAAGGAATTTAATTGTCTTGTTATATGTTCATAAGTGATAAAATGAAATGATCATTCCAAGATTCATACCCTTAAATATTTCTGAAAAAGGATAGAACGTCGAATATAATAGGTCACATTGAGGTGTGAAACGGTGAAATCGGAATCTAGGTGTACAATCAGGTGACGTATGCCCAAAGAAGATGCTTCGATTAGAAGTTTAATGATGGCACTGTGTTTTGAAACATTGTTCATTGTAGGTCCTATATAGATGCCCCTAGAGTTGACTATATTGTTGGTTGGTGAAAGGATCACCCAAGAAACGAAAGCGATATTCCAGGAGGTGCGACTAGTGCCATTTGTGTATCCATAATAGGGAAAGGTAAATGACGACATATGCAACTCAAGAATGTAAGTAGGATAAGAAGATTGACGAAGACTATCACATATAAGGAATACAAAAAGAACCATATTATACTATAATACATATGGTACAATAGCACTAGATAGCGCGAGGCTTATGCATAGTACTTTTTCAATTAGAGCCCATTACAGGGCTCCAGAAGAATATTTCCTTTGTAATCAACTAACTCATAGGATCCTTTTTGAAGAGTGCATTCGAAAACATAGGGGCCATGCCACAGGGGTTCAAATTTTCCTGCACCCAGTTTATCATGGTCTTGGTCATAGATCAACACCAAGTCACCTTCTAAAAATGTTCGAGGGTGAATTTTCTGATCATATTTTGACTTTAATCACTTTTAGTGGGATTTTTTAGCCATGATGGCCTCACGACGTCTCTCATCAAGGATAGATAAGTATAGTAGTTGTTCTTCTTCAGTGGAGGTATCGGGAAAGAGTTCGTTAGCTAGCTTAAGTGAAGGAATTTTTCATTCAATGGGTAGTACTTCCTCTAAGATATACATAAGTTGGAAGGGTGTGAATCATGTGGAAGTCTTAGTAGAGGTTTGATATTCCCATAATGTTGAGAATAAAATTATATTCCAATTGGATTTATGTTTTCCAATCATCCTTTGGAGCATTTTTTTGAGTACCTTGTTAATGGACTCAACCTGACCATTTGCTTGTGGATAGTAAGGAGAAGAGTGTTATTGGTCAAAATGCAAAAGGGTAGATAACTTAGTCATCATGCTATTACAAAAATGTGATCCATGATCAGTCACAATAGACTTGGGTACACTGAATCTTGTGATAAGATGATTGAATATGAATAATGTTACAGTTTTGGCATCATTAGAGTATGTGGGCATGGATTCTACTCATTTGGTGAAATAATCAATGGCCACAATTATGTAATTATGACCGGAAGCAGAAGGGGGTTTACATGTGGTAAAATCAATGCCCCATTTAGAAAAAGGGCCAACAACAACAACGGGATGTAGGGGAGCGAGATGTGTGCACGTTTTCTTAGAAAAAAATTGGCATGAGTGTCATTTTTTGATTTGATTCATGCAATCTTTAAAGAGTGTGGTCCAAAAATACCCTACGTGTAAGATTTTCTAGGAAGTGGCTAACCCAAAAATATGGCCACCACATGATCCTAAGTGGTATTCATTAAGATTTTTTTTTTTGCTTCAGAGTGGATGACACATTGAAGTAACATCATATCTACCCCACGACGGAAAAGTGTATCACCAACAATGAGGTAGTGTCAGGATTGATGGCATATGAGGATATGATCGTCTTTGGACATTTGAGGGTGGAAGCATTGGGTTTGGAGATAAATGAGGATGTATCCATACCAGGGGTCATAAGAGTTGATGAGGAACAAAGATTCATCAGGTAATGAGTCTTGGACCACTGATTCATCAATGAATCAAGGAAGATCGATCATTAATTCTACAAATACTAAGGATTTCTTGGATTTGGGGGTAGTGAACTCAAGGTCAAATTCTTGTAATAAGACAATCCATTTCGAGTAGAGACCTCCAATATCTGATGTGATAAGATATATTGCATAGGAATGGCATCATATATAACAACAATAGTTCGAAGCATAATGCAATGTTGTAATCACTGGACAACAAAAATTGCTTCCAGTGCCAAATTCTCGTCATAAGGGTAATAAAGTTATGAACCAACTAAGCCTTTACTGAGGTGGTAAATAACATGTTCGTTATTGTCTTCATCAATTTGGACTAAGACTATTTCGATAGTAGTAGTGGATGTCGCAAGATACAAGGTAAAATATTTATTATAATTTAGGGGTTTCAATAGCGGAGTGGAAGTAACAATGTGCTTTAGTCGATCGAATGAAATTTGAGCTTGTTCATCCCAAATGAATGGGACGCCCTTTTTAAGTAATCTCATGAAAAACTTAGTAATCTATGCATAGTTGAGGACTAAACGTCTTAAGAAATTTTCTTGTCCTTGTAATTTCTGAAGTTGGTTAATAGTAACGGGAGGAGGAAAATTGATAATGGCCTCAACTTTAAGAGGATCCACTCAGATCCCAAACCTAGATATGATAAAACCAAGGATATGACTAGACTCCACAACAAATATGCATTTGTGTGGATTAAGAAGGATGTTGTAATGTCGGCAACGAATAAATATTTTTCGTAGATGATCGATATGATCTTTCCACTTAGGATATTTGGCGGTTAAGTCATCTAGATAAGGCTGCATGATATATTTAATTTCATGGAAAGCATAAGACATGGCCCGTTGGAAAGTGGCGCCAACAGTTTTGAGACCAAAGGGTAACTTTCGATAAGTGGAATTGCCCCATGGGCATATAAAGGTGGTTTTGTGTTGGTCCTCTAGTATGATTTCAATTTGATTATACCCAAAGAAGCCTTCTATTAATGAGAATACTTTTCATCTAGCACAATCATCGATGATCTGATAGATGAAGGGGGTGGGGAAATTGTCCTTAGGACAAGCCTTGTTAAGGTTCCTATAATCAACACATACTTAGATTGTTCCTTTCTTTTTCACGATGGGTACGATATTGGATACCCATTATGTAAGGGGCATGGGATAGATAAAACCAACGTTCAATTATTTTTGAACTTCATCCTTAATTGCTATGGATTTTCATGGATGAATTGGATGGAGGCATTGTCAAACGGGATGGGATCCATGATATATCTTAATTTCATGAACAATGATATGTGGGTCAATTCCTGACATTTCTTCATATGACTAGGAGAAAATATCGTAGAAATATTTAAAAAGGGCAATGTAACATTCAATCTCTTCAGTAGAGAAATATACACCTATCAATATGTGTTTTGTGATCCTAGATTTAACTGAAATATAGATTCAGATAGTCTTAGAAATGTTTCCCAAGTTTCCTTCTGATGGAGAAGAATATGACATGGAGGGTAACAAGGATGGGTCTTGGGCATCAGTAGAAATGAGGGTTTGAATATGTGTTTCTATCCTCTCTTGATTGGGGAGCAAAGAGGATCAGAATTGATGGTATTCCTAGGGTCATTCTTGAAGAGACATGACTTCAATTATAGCTTCATCTAATGGGAAGATGAAATATAGGAAGTCATCCTTGAAATGTTCAGGGGTAACCCAATAAAGAAAGGAAAATTGATCTGGATCTTCATCTAGTAGGAGTTTAGAATTAGCGTTAGCATATTTGTTTGTTGTTTCAATGGATAAATATGATAATTCAGTTGGGGATAAAGGCATGTAAGCTCTAAAGGATTCGATATTGGAAGAGTGAGGAATTACCCAAGGGTCAAAAGAACCAAGCAATTTACCACAAAAGGTAGAGATCATATTGATCGGAGCTATTTGAGAGGTATCGGGTGCAAGTAAAGAGAAGGCTCCCATAAGGATTGGATAGAGGCCTACACCTATACTCTCATATTCAGGTGTTGACTCGCCTATGAATGGTACATTTGTACTAGGGTTAAGTTGCACGTTGGGTGTACAATAATCAAGTTGTTCTATTGTCACTATCTTTCCTTGGTGGGGAAATCAGATAATTCGGAAGATAGAGGATGCCACTTCCTTCATAACATAAAACCAAGTATGACCTAAAAGGATATTGTAGTCGATATTAGCATCGATTACTTCTACTTCAATGGAGGAAGTTTTACCATCTAGTTATATTGGTAGGGAGGGAAAGATACCATGAGGTTTGAAAAAATTTCCATCAAAGGCCTTTAAGATGGTTTCCGATGTAGTAAGTTGTGGAGAGCCTAAGGTTTTCCAACAAGTCATTGACATAATACAAGTGACTGCACCTTCATTGATCATGGTTCGAAAAAAAAAAGTGTTAAGTGAACGAATGGTGATTTGTAATGCAAGTTGGTGTGAAATGCAGGGTTCACTTTGGTCAACATTAAAAGAGATAATGTTTGAATCTGAGGAATCAATTCCCCCAATGGTTGTTAATAAATCTTTTCATTGGGTTGGACAATTTTTCAATACTTCAAGGGTGGACATGGCACATGGGGCTTGAGAAAGATCATCCAATATACTATAGTGTTGGGTTTCTCGAGCGTTAGGGTTATGTATCGTCCGATGAAGTACCCCTTTTGGGGGGAGAAAAGCGGGTTCTATACTTGGTTTCTCGAGAGTGAGAGGGCCATTGGGTGGGGTTGGAACAAGAGAATATTTTGATGGAGGATTCCCATCCTAGGAGTCATAATTCTTAGTTCTGGTGGATAACATCATGGATTTAACCATCAAGATATTGGCGGTTGAGGACTCAAGGTTGACCCCAAGTGGGGGTGGTTGTGTTTGCACAAGCAGTTGTTGTTACTAGGGGGAAAGGGGTTTGTTAACACTGCAGGTGTAGAAGAGGATGGGCCTCATTCGAGATCTTGATGGATTTTAGTGAGACAAGGACAATCTTTGGTGAAATGATCCTCTTTACAAATCATGCAGGGATATTTGGCCTTTCATTTAGGTTTAACCTCAATATTGTTTTCGTATGTCTTGGGGCCTAACTGCTCAGAAGAGTTTTTATTTTTCTTATTATTGTTACCCTTCTTTTTTACTATGGATGGTTGTAGGTTTTTGGGTGTGGTTGACTGCACCAAATTAAGCTCGGAGGTTTGGGCAGGGGGCTTTGTTGGACTGCTTGTGTGGACAGATGAACTGGGATTGGTAGTTTTATTTAATGGGTTGTGTTTCCTAGTCATATGACCCAATGAATCAATAGAAACAGGACCAATCATACCATAGACATGGGGTCCGAGTGTCGGTTTGGTTGGGGAATTCGAAGGCCAAGGAGCATGCAGAATCAAGTCGTATAACATGCCTTCTTCCCCAGTTTGGTCGCCAGTCTATTGTAGGGATTTTATACCCTGCAGGAGCTAAGATCCCTTAGTTTCTTCCTATACCTAAGACAAGAAAAAATATACGAGCAAAGGATGCTTCTAAAATTAATGATATGTCATCATCTACAAATATATCAATTCTCTACCAATGAACACACAAAATTACATGAATAATCATTTAGAGGGAAACATCCAACATATATTATATTAATCAAGTAAGCAATATTACAACTTACAGGTGTAAACTGAAAATATTTCTTTCTTCCAAGATCCTTGCCCATGCCTTGCCAGCAAAACACCAAAGTAACTTTTCTAGTTCTTTCTCCCCTTTCCCATGGAAATGGATTGGTTCTTATAGGGATTTAGAGATAAGTCCATATGGTTAACAAGATAATATCTTCAGGATTATACTTGAAGCCTTCTTGAGACTAAACCTTGAAAAATCAAAGTGAGGTCTCATCCATCACAACCAAGTCCAAAAAAAGGAGCTTCTAGGCTCGGTCGTGACCTAAGTACACAAACAAAGAGACCTAGTCGTGACTTGACAATCCAGAAAGGGAGACCATCCCCTTCAGTCACAGGCTTGAAGAAGGAAAAGGGCGACCAAAGGGATATTAGGCTAGAAACTCAGTGGGAAGATGATGAAAAATGAGTGAATTTGGTAGGTGACCTATAGAAGATGATGTCCCAAGGGTTAGGAGGTTAATAAAGCTATAACACATAATGAAATACTCTCCTATCATACAAACAAGGTCTTCCCAACAATACATGACAAGAATCCATGGAAAAACCATCACACAAAACATTATCTTCATAGTCTTCCATTTGAAAATTCAGTAAACACTAATGAGAAAGATTAGCTTGATGTCCTTTCTACAACCATGAAAATCTATATTCACTAGGATGAGGTGTACATTTCAACTTTAACTTCTATACCACTTCTTTAGACACTAAATTTCTAGTGTTGTCTCCATCATTAATCATATTACAACCCTTACCTTGTATCTCAATCTTTGTATTAAAGATATTTTTCCTCTTTGTGGGTTGTTTAACCACTTTCTCCTTTATATTGAACCACATCCTTTTAAACATAATATTTTATCCTTCCTCTTGGTGATTTTTTATAATTTTCCTCCAACATAAGACTTTTTGGCTTGTGCCACATATGGCCTTACATCATTTCACATTCCATCATTTTGATTCTAAGGACATTCTACCATCTTCTACCCTTGTTTCCCACACTTGGAACATGTAGGAACATACCTACCTCCTCTTCCTCTACCAAAAACTTTGTCTCTACAAAATTTTTACCTCATTTGTAGCTATGAATGTTATTGTCTCCTCATCATTTCTAGCATGTGTTTGACTTGTCCCAAAGCCTATGTGGTCTATTCCTTGGCCACGTCTTCCTCAAGTGATATGTTGTCTTCTACTAATATTCTCTTCAACTCTAACAACAATCTAGTATGTTTCATCTATAGTATGAAAATAATGGTTTCTCGTATTATCTTGAATTCGAAATCTTAAGCCATTGAGATACCTTGGCAACCCTCTAAAATTGTGGTTCGTTAATTCCTAATTTAATTAGCAATTTGAATACTTCTTTAGTATACTCTTAGATCGATGTCTCATTTTTCCTCAAAGTTTGGGCTTGTCTACATAAACATTCTTGATAATCCAAAATAAAGAATTTATATTTCATCTTACTTTCCATTTTATTACATGTCTTTATTTTCTCTTTATGTTTATCAACTCTATATTTCTTAACACAATCCCACCATAAAATTGCATCCCTATTCAACTTGATGGTAACAAACTTCATCCTATAGGGGCCTTCAATGTTCTCATAATCAAAATAATTCCTACTTCTCTTATCTAATCAATTAAATTGACAACTTTTAGGGTGCCATCATAATTTGAAATTTATACTCTAGCATTACCTCCTTTTTAGAATTCAGACAAATTGCATAGTATGGTCTCTTCCATGGTCATATTCTCCTTCTTCTTCTTAGGTTATGGTTCTTATTCTTCTGTAGTACATTCATAAAAATAGTTAGTATGTGCTTATCAAAACACTAAGCCACTATCTATGCATAAATAGACTCTCTGGAATTTCTCTACATGTTGGTTTTGGATTTGGGCGCAAGGAATTGGGTTAATGGGGAATGGCATATGTATTGATGATATTGATTTAAATTTCAAGGCTCTTTATTCCAAGACCTGAGAGTTATCCGAACACTATTGTTAATATAATATAACATTATTGTTTTCTTGAAACTTGAAATATTTAATTGTAATTTGGCTCATTGATTATTTGATGGAATTTTGTTGTTCTTATATTTTTTCTTCAATAATTTGAATCAAGGATTTTCCTAACATGATATCATCTCATGTAGTCATATACATAACATTTAAGGTAACATGGTAAACTATGTTTTTTCTTTTCTTTTTTGTTTTTTTAGAAAATCCCATTACCAAGGTTTATTTCTATCATCATATCTAAAACCACGAAAATTAAACAAATGATCATCCTAAGGATGGTCAATAATTTCATCTTTAATTTTCATAAATTGCAAAGCTCAATTTAATAATTTCTCACATTCTATTAGCAATTTGGTCTCCATTCTCACATTATGCAGAATAATAATCACTTGTCTCATGGGGGACATGGACTTTTGGCTACCAATTAGCTTCATCAAACAATAGAAAAACTCATGAAGGACATGGACTTTAGGCCACCAATTAGCTTCATCAAACAACAGAAAAACAAACTTATGGAGGACATGGACATGGACATGGACTTTAGGCTACCAATTAGCTTTATCAAACAATTAACAAAGAAAAACTCATGAAAGACATAGAATTTTGGCTACCAATTAGCTTCATTAGCTTCATGAAGGACATGGACTTTAGGCTACCAATTAACTTCATCAAACAACAAACAAAGAAAAACTCATAAAAGACATGGAATTTTGGCTACCAATTAGCTTCATCAAACAACCCAAAAAAAGAAGAAGTAAAAAGTGAAGTATGGAATCCTTTACTTAGTAAAAAAATATGGATAAAAATCTCATGTACGTGCCATATAGTTCGCTCTCTCAAATTACTTCACTTTTAATGGGTAGCTCATGGACTTCACTATGGTATTGATGTGATGGGCCATGTTTGTCTCCCACCATGGCATAAACTTCTTCATTTTCCCAACCCCTCTCATAAATGTTAACATCGTGTTGATGTATGGAATGTTTGTCCATGGAATTAGGAGGGAATGCTTTCACTTTATCCATCCGCACACACAAATAATCTTTAGGTATCATAGGGATCCTAAGGTGGTATACGCACAAATAATGTTTAGGTCCAGCTTTAATGGAATATATATCATTATTGAAGTTGTTAGAATTTTTGTTTTAATCAACTATGAAAGTAATATGTATTTTGACATTTCGAACCAACCAATTATGGCACATCATTAGGAAAGATAAAAATAAAAATATAACCAATCCAAACTTGAAATGTATACAATGAGATAGATTTCTTAACAAACACATATGTCTATTGGACAATGAAAAAGTAAAATTCTAGAAAGGAGAACATCAACTTCAACATCAAAACCAATTATGGTCTAAAATGTATACAATGAGATAGATTTCTTAACAAACACATATGTCTATTGGAAAATGAAAAAGTAAAATTCTAGAAGGAGCACGTCAACTTCAACATCAAAACCAATTATGGTCCATTATTAGGAAAGATAAAAATAAAAATATAACCAATCCAAATTTCAAATGTATACAATGAGATAGATTTCTTAACAAACACATATGTCAATTGGAAAATGAAAAAGTAAAATTCTAGAAGGAGCACGTCAACTTCAACATCAAAACCAATTATGGTCCATTATTAGGAAAGATAAGAATAAAAATATAACCAATCCAAACTTCAAATGTATACAATGAGATAGATTTCCTAACAAACACATATGTTAATTGGAAAATGAAAAAGTAAAATTCTAGAGAGGAGCACGTCAACTTCAACATCGAAGGAAAAATAAGAAACTGTCTAAATCTAAAATAATGTAAAAGTAATAAATAAAAGTAATAGAAATTAAATCATTAAAATTTATTAAAAGAATATTTTTATAAAAAAAATTAAATACAAATTAAATATATTTTAAAAAATAAGATAAAAAATAAAATAAGAAAACTCAAAACTAATAAATCAAAATTGCATACAAGTAAATCAAGAAAATAAAAAATATAAATAGACCAATTAGGAACAAACCTAATGTATAACAAATAAAAAACTATTAATTACCAACTTGATTATGCACTATTAGATTATAATCTATGTTTTATTCAAATTTATTTTTTTCATGGAAAAATGCGTAATTTATATCATTAAAAATGATCAAAATTACATTTTGTAGATACACTTTAAGAGTGTATTTCTATGAGTTGTATGTGTGTATTACTTCAAAGCATGTTGAAGTTCTTATGTTGTAGTTCTATCTTCTTAATTCCTTAGGATTTTATATAAGATTTATAAATCAAAATTGATTTCCAAAGTTGTTGTAGTTCTGTCCATTCTTAATCCCTTAGGATTTTACATAAGATTTACAAGCAAAAAATGGTTTCCAAAGTTCACAAAAAGGTTCTTTGTTGTTCTTGAATTTGTTCATTTAAGAACTCTGAAATCTTCCAGTGGCCCAGTTCCAAGTGTGTGCCTTCTTTCGAGGCTTGGTCCGCTTCTTCGTTTCTTTCCCTGTATACATGATGATAGGAAAAAGAATAAAAAACTCTTTGTAGTGTTTTTATATCTTCCACAATATTTGCAAGTCTTATATTCTTGCATCTTTGAGTACCATTTATCCAGTTTAGTACATTTTTTGAGTCTTCGTAAACTGTAATCTTTTAACAATCTTGTTCAATTGCAAAGGCCAAGAGTAGTTTGAGGCTCATAAGTTCAGCATAATTATTTGTTTCATTTCCCAAGCCAGAAGTCAAAGTATAATAGTGCATGTCTGAGAAGTATAATAACCCTCCACCTCCACAGGTGTAGTTTTGGGAGACTCCATCAAAAAAAACTTAGGGCATTGTTTTTTCAATGGTTACTTCTCTTATAGTTTTGATCTTGAAACTCCCTTCGGAAGGAGCAAAGGAGGATAAGATGGCCAAACTGTTGAGAGTGGTTTTTCCAGGTGTTAGAAAAACCTCATTAAAGATGACTTCATTCTTGGCAAGCCACACTCCCCAAATGATCAGCAGGGGTAGCATTATGTATCTTTTATAAGATAAGTTCTCCAACCAGTTCCTCCAAGCTTATTCCAGAGAGTGATCGATGCAGAGAAAATTTTTAGCTAGAAATATGGAGACTTCTGTCCAAGCCATCCTTGTATAAGAACAGTCTAGGAAAAGTTGTTTTGTTGTTTCCCCATCAATTTTGCACAGAGAACATATACCTAGGCCAAAAAAAATTATTTTTTGGAGTATGTCCCAGGTTGGAGCTTTGTTTGATAGCACACTCGACAAGAAAAGTTTCGACTTTGCAGGACAATTTAATTTCTAGATATTTTTCCACCACCAAATTGGTTCTGCTTGGACTAGATCTTGAATTAAGTAGTTGTAGCCTTCCATTGGAGTGTATATACCAGAGGTAGTTCTATCCCAAACAAGTTAATCTTCTTGATCTCTTAATCTGACCTGTGTTGATTTTGGGGCTATGTGGTATCTCTCCAAATCGGTTGTATCTTCATCATTTAAATCAAGATCAGTGGACGAATTCCACCCTTGAGTCCAGATTTTTGTGGAAGTCAGGTCGGAAAAGGTGTTTAAAGTATCAAGGCCTTTTATTCTTAATGAAAGAATAATATGATCTAAAATAAGGTGATTTCCTTCACTGCCCATCCAGGGGTCTACCCCCAGTCTTACTCGGTGTCTGTTCCCCACTTTCTAGGAAAGTGCATCCCCAATAACTGGAAAGGATTTTATGATAGCCTTCAATATCACCGAAACTCCTTTCAGATATTTCTGAGTCCGTTTGATCCACGCCTCCACTAAGTCTGGTTCGATGTACTTTCTTATAACTACCTTTGTCCAAAGACTGTTTGTGGTTAACAGATGCCATCCCCCTTTTGTAGCCAAAGCTTTAGAGAAAATGTGTATTTTTTAGGCCCCAACCACCTAGAGCCTTTGGGACTGCGATCCTTTTCCATCTAACCGAAGGTGTCACCTGTGAATCTTTCTAGAAGATCTTTCTAGCTACCTCTAAAGTTCCTTTTGGGATCCATGATAGAGACATCCAAAAAACGGGAATAGCTTCCAAGACTAATTTAACTAGGACTAGTCTACCAGCCCTGGAAAGCCATCTATGACTCCAAGATAAAAGTCTTTTTTCCAGTTTTTTAAGTAGCCAATCCTCCTTCCTATAATCATTAGGTTTTAAAACAAAACCCAAGTACTTCAAACCTTTGTCTATAGTTTTCTCTTCGAAGGGAAAAAACTATTGAAAAAGTCCTTTTTCATTTTCTGAGAGACGATAGGAAGTAAGGGTGGACTTTCCTTCATTAATGAGCATTCTGGTGGCTTTAGAGAAGAGTTTTACAGTTTTTTTTTAAGTCTCGGTCTCCACTCTTGTCCCTGAGGTGAAGATAAGAATATTGTCCACAAAGAGAAAGTGTTTGATTTGAAGAGAGGTGGAGATATTAATTCCTGGGAAGGATCCTGAACGTTTTTCTGCTACAAGAGCCCTACTTAGTCCTTCAGCTACAAGAAGAAAAAGTAGAGGGGAAAGGGGGCATCCCTGTCTTAAGCCCCTTTCAAATCTAAAAAAAGGTGTTGTCGAGCCATTTATGAGCACAGAGAAAGAAACAACTAAAATGCAACACATAATCCATCTAATGAAAGGGACTGCAAAGCCTAAGTGAGTTAAGAGGAGTCGTAACTTACTCTATCATAGGCTTTGGAGAGGTTGATTTTTAGCACCGCACTTTTTAAATTTCTAGTCTTCATGTTGTGTAAAGCTTCTTGTGCCACCCCTATCACTTCATGGATATGTCTTCCCTCTAGAAATCTGAACTGTTCGAGTGATATCTTGTCAGAGAGGATTCTTTTTAATCTTCTTGCTAAGAATTTAGACACAATATTGTAGATACAATTGCACAGTGAAATAGGTCTGAAGTCATCCAAAGAGTCTGAATTATATTTTTTAGGGATTAGGGCTATAAAGGTAGAGTTTAAGCTGAGTGGTATTTGACCTATTAGCCTTATCTCTTCAACTAGTCTTAGAATATCCTATCCAAGGAGATCAAAGAATTCCAGGAAGAAATCAATGGTCCATCCATCTGACCCTGGGATTTTTTCCTTTTGAAAATTGTTCATTACTTCTTTTAGCTCTTCTAAATTTACCTCCTTCATAAGCATTACGTTATCCTCCTCGTTTTCAAAACTAGGGAAGTATTGTGTCATTCAGATCACTTCTTCAATAGTAGTCTTGTTTTCTTCTTTGTATAGTTCCCGGAAGTAGTTTTTTCCGATTCTTGACATTCCTTCAAAGGTATGTTCCTACAATCCATATTGATTTTTAAGATTCCAAATGGTGTTAGAGCATTTTCTGCGTTTTGCATAAGATTGAAATTTTTTTGTGTTCTCATCTCCACTTTTCAACCAAATGACGCTGCTTTTTAATATCCACATTTATTCCTTTTCCTTAATTAGTTTGTTCCTCCTTTCTTCCAATTTGAGCATATTTATTTTAGTTTATGATGTAGAAAAACCTCCACCTTCTTCCTTCGACAAGAGCTTTAGTTGAAATTCCAGATCTTTCAGTTCCAAGTCCTTCGTAAAAAATTTCTGATAGGCCCAACTCTTAGTTTTTTCTTTAAGTTTTTGAAGGTTTTTGACAAAGTGTAACCTAGCCATGGAGTTTCTTTATGGGTTAAAGGGTGTCCAATTTTCCTGAACTAGTTTTAAGAAGGTGTCATTGTTTAGCCAAGTTCTGTTGAATTTGAAAGGGCTAGGTGGCTTGTTCGACCCTTTTCTTATTTCAAGAAAGATTGGATAATGATATGAGATTCCTTCATAACCGATCCATTGCTTCATTTGTAGGGGTTTTTCTAGCAGAAAATCCTTTATCAAGAAACGATCCAATCTTTTGGCTACATTGGCTTCTCCCACTCTGTTATTTCTCCAGGTTGGTTTGATTTTGACAAGCTCAATATCCATAAAGTTTCACTCTACCATATTTTGTGTGAAGAAACTAGTCAAAGGGTATATTCTCGCATGTGTACTCCAAACTTTTGAAAATACCAAAGAGAAGTTTAAATCCCCTCCCAAGATTACAAGTTTTTCTTTTAAGAAGGATTTGGGAAAGACTTTGTCCCAATAGGGACCTCTGTTATGACAGGGTCCATAGATGTTAACAATGTTGAGAGGTTCTTCCAAATCCACCGAGATGAATGTTATACCAAGTCCAGAATCAAAACCCCAGGAGTTGATGACTTTTATAGAGCGAGAGTTCCATCCAATTGCTAGTCCTCCTAACCTTCCAATAGAGTCCAGAGTAATGAACTTCCAGTCTGGGAGTAAAGAGGAGAGTCTGGAAGTTACTTTATCTCCTTCCCCTAGAGTTTCCTATAGGATACGGATATCAGGGTGTTCTAAAAGAATCACCCTTTTGAGGGTTGGTCTTTTGAGGGGGCCATCCCAACCCCTACAATTGAAAGAAAAACATTTTATCAAGGCCCCTTTCCTAGGGCTCTCCATGCTCTAAGCGCCCTTTCAATAGAGACTTGTTTCCCTTCCAGTAGGCCGATCTTGGCTTTGTTTTGTGCCTTTGAGATGAAATATATTCTCCCTCGTCCATATTTTCTCCAATGGGGGCTAATCCAAGGCTAATCCCCCTAAAGGATCCTTTCTCAGATATCTTAAGAAGTAACGTCCAGAGGAAGTGGCTAAGAAGGATGAGGAAGATTCCTCTTCGACAGGTGTAGAAAGTGGGACCAAGGGAGGAATGGATGAGGAGGAGACCATAGTGGTTGGAGGGCAGGGAGAGAGAAAAGGAGACAACAAAGGAAGGTGGGAAACAATAGAGAGGGAAGGGAGGGGGGGTAAGGGAGGGGTTATCAACCACTCTAAACCATTTAAAGATAAGTTGTTAATTAAAACAATAATGGAGGGAGCAGGGTTAGAGGATATACCTGCAGCAGAAAGGGAGGATGTTCCCGTCATGGTTGGGCTTCGAGAAACTGGTCATAAAGGTGAAAGCTCTGAGCAGGGGTTGATGCGCTCCAAAGACGGGTCCTTCAAAATAAAATTCGTTTGATAGACTTGGTCCTTATAAGAGTCGACGGAGGAAGGAAAAGCAGAAAATGTGTTTTGTGAACATCCTTTACCCAAATTGTATGTTTTTCCTCTGGTTCTTAAAGGAAGCTTACAACTCTTAATCAGATGGTCATATTGGTGACACCTCCTGCATCTGAAAGGAATATTTTCATAATCCAATTTCTGAATATAGTTGTAGCCTCCCCAGCTGAGATCAAACTCTTCACGAAGACCTTCCCTGATGTTTAAATTGACCAAAATTCTTGCTACCTTCCTTTGTTTTGATTCTTCGAAGGTCATGTCTACATCCAAAAAGTCTCCTAAGAAGTTTCCAATTTTTTTGAAGTGCTCAAAGGTCCAGAGATGGAAAGGAAGCACATGTAGTCTTACCCAAAGAGAAATTTTATCAAGTCATTTTGTACTTGCATCAAATAACAGGCTCCAGGGTTTGATAAGAAGTGGAGAGTTGTTAATGCTCCAGGGTTTTCCCAGTGCCCACTTGGAATGTTCAGAGTTTTGGAAGGTGAAAGCATACCAATTCATGTTTAACTCCACAAGATCCAAAAGATATCTAAGGTAATCCTTCCAAACATTTTCATCCAGTCACGAATAGTTTTGACTGCAAATATTTTTCCACTGACATGACCTACTAGAGTTTTATTTTCCATGTAGGTTACCTGGCTGATCTCGACATCTTCTTTGAGGGCCAGGTTCCCAATCCTTCCTTTTGATTTTAGGTTTTTACTCTTAAGCCTAGATCCTTCTGCCCATGATCGTGTGCCACCGTGAACCGACCTATCGTTTGAGTGAGAGAGAGGCTCCCTTGAATGTTCTTTGGAGAAGGGTATCTAATAACATCATCTATGTTCATCATCTTCTAATAGGGATGAGATGAAACCCTTGTTGGAGGGGAAGGTTGTAGAAACATCTTGGCCCTTTTTTGTGAAAACAGAAGAACCTGTGCTATTTCTGGGGAGAAGAGTATCACGTGGGGATGCAGAAGGAGAGAGTATTAGTCCCCTTTCATATTGGCTAAACCAGTCTAAATATGTAGCCCGGTGCGGAATGAGAGGAGGTAGTGAGCCACCCAGGGTGTTTTTTATCCCCAAAAAACCAAGGTTCGGTGAAATATCCAAAAAGAAATTCGTTGAGCTGAGAAGTCTGAGAAGGGGGTTTTGGTTCAAGCGAAGGAGAAAAAAGAAGAAGCATAGGTGAAAACCCCACACCCACCAGCTGTACAGAAATACCTACACCTGTCATTTCCTCAGGTGCCACAAAATCCAGTGGGGCTAGCTTCCTATTTGTGCCAGAATCTAACACGGTTTGTAGGATGGATGCTTCCATTATTAGTGTGTTAGGGAGGAAACGCCGGGAAAAAGACTACAGGGAAATAGAATGGGGAAAGGTCAGACATGGAACTGATAATAAAGGGAAAGATTCCTAATCGCAGGTCGAAGGAAAGTGATCATTTGTAAACTTCAGTCCGATGCAGAGAAAACGCTCCATAACCGCAGACCTTTTTTCCCATAGCATTAGTTTAGATTGAATATGAATTTTCAATTAAAAATAATGGCTTCCTACTCAAATTTAATTCATCATATATATTAAGTTATTTAACATCATTTTTAATTTCTATAACCTCCATTAAAACATCTTAGTAAATTTGATGCAAATGTATTTTTTGGTTTTAAGAAAATATATTCCTAAAATAAATAAAAATATAAAAGATATTTGCAAAATTCTTTTTAATATTGACCTTAAATTAATGGTAAGCCTTCCACGTGAGAAAGGAGTTTGGTAAACTCCCTTTTGTTGATAGGGATGAAAAATAACTTCACAAAAGTAAACAAAGTACTAATGGCATATGTAGGAGTGAAGATTTCCTTAATATTTTCCATCTCAAGGATTTCAAATTTATACCATAAACATAAAGGAGGATGAAGTTTCAACAATTTTGTTATTTATACCATAAACATAAAGGAGGAGGATGTTATCCCCTCCTATAAGCTCATGAATCTTAGGAATTCTATCATCTTTATCAAAAACTTTCTTGACTTGCATATTCTTATATACATTATTCTTTAAAAAAAAATCCCATCGTTCCTTTTTTTCATCCTTTACTTATTTTGTACTTTTAATTATTAATTATATAAAAAAAAACTTATGACAAATACCCTCTTATGCCTATGATAGCATTATGGACTCAATAATTGTATGGTTTTTTCATATTAAAAATATAATATGAATGATGGTCTCTTATTACTTAATAGCTTTTAGTCTTTTGGGATTCTCTTTAAACTCTTGGACTATAGTAAATTATCCTCAACAATACATATTTTTAACAAACTCAACTAATAAATTCTCTTCATATTTTTAACAAACTCAACTAATAAATTCTCTTCATGAATATATACTCTTCACAAATTCTACAAGAAAATTCTCCTCATAAATTATACAAGAAAATTCTCCTCATGAATATACTCTTGATAGGCTCAACAAGAATACTCTTGACATATTCAACAAGAGCATCTTGTTGTTTATTTAATTTATGTAATGCATGATGAATTATATATGTGATGCATTGTTAGGGACTTAACCTCCCTAACTCCTCATGTAGTAGGAATAATATATTTTCCATGTAATAATGGCCAATATTAATAAGGCCTAGAAATAAGAAAGAATAAGTCAAATGTAAGAAGACCTAATAGAATCTTCTGTTTCTAGAAGACCTTCCTCTAGATTGTTCATATGGTAGACAAATTTAGTATAAATAAGAGTCGAGGGTATGAGAAGTTTTGTCTTGGATATTATTGTAAAAGAGCTCTTCTCTACTGGAGGTTTCCCCCTCAAAGAGGCAAGTGAACATTTCTATCATAATAAATTTTCTCTTCCTAGTGCTTATTCTAGTGTTATTCTGATGTTCTTCTCATATTTTTTTGGATAAATCATTATTATTTTGTCATTGTTTTCTAGATATTTTCTATTCTGCATAATATATTGTACCAAGAATATTGCAATTGGTATCAGAGCGCTTTCCTTGGAAGAAATTGTGGGTAATCTTTTTAGGTAGAGACATATTATGACATCTTTAAGCTACAGATATATGTCATTACGCACATAAACTTGTGGTCGAGGAGTAATACACGCATGAAATACAAGTGGTACTTAAGCGCACATCTATTGGCCACCATTGTAACCCTTTTTGGTACCCCTTTGAGTGGTACAACATCAGACATCATCTGTATATGGATCGGCCTAGGCATCTTGAATCCCTCCGTAGATAAA
>JZKD02S0355001.1:5963-18905 GCA_000966675.3 Picea glauca | reverse complement strand
GATAAACTAACATTGCATACCTCATTTTCATGCATGTACTTGGTAAGGGTTTCATTTGCCTCATGGAGTTGAATCTCCATCTCATGCAACCTTTGAAGAAGCTGGTCTTTCTCTTACTTCATGGTCATCAACTGCTCTTCAAAGGAAATGCGCACATTTATGTCTTCACACATATCTTTCATCAAATCTCTCATATTTAGAATCTCTTCTTTGCCAAAGAATTTAGATAATGAAAATGTATGAGAACTATCAATGCTTGAAGCTTCCTCCATCCTTGCAAGATATCAAACTTCAACACAAAACTTGCACAAAAACCAATAGCTAAATCTCAAGCTATCAATGGCAAACACATGAGCAAAACAAACTATACTTTGATACCACCTGATCTGAAAATAGAAGGCTGACTTGTTATGCTATGCAAGCACCCTCTACTTCATTAAAATAAACTTTACAGGACCTTTCTTCATGTGTATAAATATGCAAGATAAAATTATGTGCCAAATTTATGTATCTTCTTGTAAATGTTTATGTGTGAGGAATTGTTCCTTTATATGGTTAAATATGTACTTTGAACAAATACACAACAACACAACTTGCAACAAATAAACCATCAAACTCACAACAAGAACAAGCTGATAAATGAGTTCACCCCCCTCCAGGCTACATCTCCTTGAGCCTCCATCAATGAACTTGGCTCTCTGGGATTAATTTGTAAAAAGTTCTTTTACAAGATACTGCTCAACTCCAATGGAAAAATTGACTGTACCATTGAGATCAGAACACATAAAAACCCCAAAAATGACTAATAGAACTCTGAAAACGGATCATGGCTCATCTGGGCATGACCTCTTCTACATGTGGCCATAAGCTTCACTGAGCTTCTCTTTGGAAAAAACACCTATAAAAGTCCTCAAAAGCCTCTGAAACCTGTCCCAATGTGTTCAGAGCATAACAATTATCCAAACATGATTATTCAATCACAGAAAACAAACATAGGCTCACCAAAACATGTCCTCCATCAATGAGGGCTTCAAGCTCCCTGTAGCTTGCTGAAACTTCAATGGTGAAAAATGTGTAGAAGAAGTCTTCAAATGGACTTGATAATAGTGCCAATGGATCCAGAACATCCAAAAACCCCTAGCTGGGCTTTTACAGCACCTCAATCGGCCAAAAGATGAAGAAGTTAGGCCTCCTCCATTTTCCTCCTTCAACCTTGCTGAAACTGGTTCACCAAAATGCACCCTTGTTGCATGAACCCAACACACATTCCATTTAAGGCATAAAAAACCCGGCACCAGGTGCAACCGCACCAACAGTGCAAACCGTAGGACGGTTAGGGCGCCTCCAGCCCCTAACCGCCTAGCACCTAGGCATATGGTGGGTCATATGACCTTGCACATAAACAAAAGGGGCTAAACACCGTTGAACACCAAAACCCATGTGCCAAAGGTTAAGGTCACATGGCATAACACAAAGGAACTGTGAGCTACAAGTTTTTTAAAAACCCCGCACGCGTGCTCTGTTTATAAACCAACGGTCATATATATGAATACATGCGACCGGGGGCTAGGGCTAAGCCCCAGCCCGGTCGCGTCTATATCATAATTTAATGTAATTTAAATACAATGAAACCCATAGTATTAACAAGAAAACCATTAGCAAATACCGGGGTGCCACGTGGTAGCCCATGATTGGGCCGCGTGGCACCCAATCATTTGACCAAACAATGCCACATGTCAAGATATCATTCAACCTCAACTGCCAACCAAAATCTGCCACATCATCGTATGGATGTACGGTCAAGCCACGTCACCTCTGCCAAGTCAGCATATGGTCATGCCACGTTAGCATCCGTACAGACTGTACGGCCTGCATAGTCAGCATTTTTTTTACCTGTTTGGCGATTTGAACAGATCGCTATATCTCTCGCTCCCGACGTCCGTTTGAGATGAAACGAGTTGCGTTGGATTTTTGATGATGAGGGCTACACTCTCGTTCTTTTTGAAGCAATTCCGAGAACATTGATTTTTTGGCTAAAATTTGACCCCTGGTCCAGATTTTGATCAGTGAGAAACAAGAGACTCTCTCAAAGGCTAGAGAAATTCAAATACCAGATGAATATTGTGTGCACGACCCCAAAACTATGAATGAGTTTTTGGTTCGTAGTCAAAATAAGGATACTCTTAATACCTTGTAATGTCATATACACAGGGTCCTAGTTTAATTTTTGTAGTTTTGATTGGTCGTTAAATGGAAATGTGTGTATGTCCTCAAAGTTCAAATGTGGGCCATTGAACATGATTTGGACATTAATACATTAGCAAATGTTTCTAGTCTGATTATAGACAAACCTATATTTTTTGTTGATTTAAATCAAACAACGACAATGAGCCCGCTACAAGAAGGCCACGCAAACAATACCCATGTAAATATTTTATCAAATCATGTTGATCCTGACACTTCAACATTGAAAAATCTGATGTTTGAGGTTGATAGATTGCAAGTTTTACACGCATCAATCAATAAAAGAGAGAGGAATATTTTTACAATTTTCCTACAAATGTGGACCATTCTTAAGAAATTAACAACTTGTTTTGCACTTTAGAAGCAGAGATAAACAAAACAATTGTCAGTTCCATGTCTCCATCTAAAATCATGACTAAGAGACAACATCATTTTTTGATCTCGCAAAGTAAAAAGATTCATCATTGTCATTAGAGACATTAAACTAAGGATAAAACACAATTTCAAAGGGTCAAACGGATTCAGATAAATTCAAGGAATAGAATTGACAAGAAAATGGAACCATTTTCTTCAAAAGATCGTAGGAATGTGAAATGAACCTCTAATCATGTGCAACATTATGCTCTAGACAGTATAGGTATTGTCATTAGAGATTTTAATTTGGTTTACATTATATGAATTATATTGTTAGCCTCAATGCGATTGTAGAAATGTTATATGGTTGTTCTTACAACATAGGGATCCACATCTCAGAATGAACCTCGTCACGTCTGACATTTTCAACTTCAATTATTTTATGATGATATTGTCAAGGGTAACATAGGTACACATTTGAATTTTATGTCGAAAAATGAGTCATAAAATTATTTATATAGTTCAATTGAAGCTTGTCTAATTAAATATTTAGTGCATTGTGTCTTGCAATCAACACTTTTTTTTTTATTTTTTTTTTATGTTGTAAGATCAACCAAATGATGTAGCGATCCAAGAAATTAGTATAGAAAATCCAACAATCCCATTGATTCCAGATTTAAAAATATGAGGTTTGTTGAAAGGTAAAATTAACGTTAAATATGTTGGCAAGTAATTGTAATTGTTCAAAGAATAATTTTTTTATAATGCATTTAGCTTTGCTTACTACATAATCTATATGGGAGGACAAAATACATTGTCTTCATTGATGAATTATGTTGATATTTGGGGTCATAATTTAGGGGAAATAATTGTTTTCCTCTTGTTTTTCATATTTTTTCTCCTCCATACTATATCATTTTCTTTATTTATGTATTTTTTTTTTTTTACAAAGAGTTATGGAGAACAAAGAATTTTCAAAGATTATTTTATAAGACATAATAAAAATGTTGTATTCATACATGAATTCTACTAATATTATACCTTTCTACTTTTGTTTCCATAGTTTTAAACATTCCCTTAAAATAAAGACTTTTGTTTTTGTCATTTAGTTTTTATTTCAACATTTTTTAAAAGGGATCAATATAATTGTTGTACTCATAATTTATGACAATGAATGTTTTGTTATGTTTTTATTTTTTTCTCATCCATACTAAATATATATATATTGTTTATTGATTTTTTTAACATACAGTTATGGACAATGAAAGTGTGTCAAAGTCCATTTCAGTGATACAGGATATCACTGCTCAATAATAGTTTCTTACCAACATTCAAGTTATGATTAGTAGGATAAATGGAACTCCAACACATATTTTCGATGAGATGCTTAATTGTTTAGCTAAGTTGAAGGCAATGGTCCATGAGTTTCAACATGTTTCTGACAAGGAAATTGGTAGAAAGCTACGAAGAGAATGCCTCAAAAGGAAAAGGGGTTGTCAAGTTCATGTAGATGTTAATTGGTGTTGTATTTGTCATAAGTTTGGTTGTACTTTGGAATAAGTTACGTTATGTTTATCATTTAAGGGATTTTTAAAACAATTGGATTTTTGCTACTTTATTACTGGTTAATTGTCATATTATTATTTATATGAAATTTATTTTTCTTTTATATGTGTCAACAATACATTATTTCCCCATCATACTATGTTTTTGCTCTCTATATGTTGCAATGTCTCATTTTATTCATATGTTGTAAGTAATTGTAATTGTTCAAAGAATATTTTTTTTTATAATGCATTTAGTTTTTCTTGCTACGTAATCTATATGGGAGGAAAAAATATGTTTTCATGATTGATGAATTCTATTGATCTTTGGGGTCATAATTTAGGGGAAAGAATTTTTTCTCATCCACATTATATCATTTTCTTTATTTATGTTTTTTTCTACCAAGAGTTATGGAGAACAAAGAATTTTCAAAGATTATTTTATAAGGCATGAATAAAAATGTTGTATTCATACATGAATTCTACCAATCTTTAGGCTTACAATTTTTGGGAATTAATGTTTTTATTACGCTCTTCTTGTTTGTATAAATTGAAAGCAATCATCTAACATTTTCAACATCTTTGTGATAGGGAGGCAGTTTCAACATGTTTGTTTGAATATAAAAAATATTGATCTCAATCTTATAAATTATTACTCTCCATATTTGGCCATGTGACATACTGTTCAAAGTAAACTTCCATACCAAATTCAAACATAACATATATTTTTCTTCAAACCTCACAACTAATATTTTACTTTTAAATTAATACGATGGACCACATTGGTTTGGTCTGAAATGTCGAATAAGAAAAAACCAATGCGATGAATCCAGAAGATCTATCTCATCACAACAATGGTCTTAAAATTCTTAGAACAAAAATTACCACTATATCGCATTGTTTTATATTGAACCACTTGGAATATTACAATTCAAGTCTCTCTTTATGCAGTAACATTAACATTCAATTTTACAATAAGTTTGTTTATCAATGTCACAATGAGAAGACAACTTCTGTAAATGCGCATTTACGGAAGTTGGATTCAGTATATGGACATATACAGAAGCACACATATGTGGAAGCCAACTTCCGTAAATGCGCATTTATGGAAACAACTTTTGTATATGCGCATTTACAAAAGTTGTTTTTTGCATATGTGTTCTTTCATATATGCACAAATATTGAATCCAACTTCTGTATATGTGTGCATTTACGAAGTTGGATTTAGTATTTGTGCATATACGGAAGTGTGCATATGTGGAAGCCAACTTCCATAAATGCGCATATACGAAAGTTGCTTCCATAAATGTGCATTTACGGAAGTTGGATTCCGCATATGCGTGCTTCTGTATATGCGCATATACTGAATCCAACTTTTGTAAATGCGCATTTATGGAAGTTGGATTCAGTAAGCGTGCATATACGGAAGAGCGCATATGTGGAAACCAACTTTCATAAATGTGCATATACGAAAGTTTCTTCCATAAATGCACATATATATTAGTTGTCTCACGTATATGTGCGCTTCCGTATATGCGCATATACTGAATCCAACTTTTGTAAATGCACATTTATGGAAGTTGGCTTTCGTATATGCGCATTTATGGAAGTTGGATTATGTATATGTGAATATATGGAAGCGCGCATATACTGAATCCAACTTCCGTAAATGCGCATTTACAGAAGCTATCAAATTCTATAAATGTTCATTTATGGAAGTTGGATTCAGTATCTACACATATACGAAAGCACGTATATATGGAATCCAACTTCCATATATGCACATTTATTTCCGTATATGCGTAGAATTTGGCTTTTATATATGCGCATTTAGAGAAGTTGGCTTTTGTATATGTGCATATATGGAAGCACACATATATGGAATCCAACTTTCCTATATGTGCATTTATAGAAGACTTCTTTTGTAAATGTGCATATACCAAAGTTGCCTTCAGTATATGCACATATACTAAATCCAACTTCCATAAATGTGCATTTACGGAAGTTGTCTTTCATATATGCGTGCTTCCATATACGTGCATATATTGAATCCAACTTCCGTAAATGCACATTTATGGAAGTTGGCTTCCATATATGTTCATTTATGGAAGTTGGCTTCTATATATGCACATATATGGAAGCCAACTTCCATATATGCGCATTTACGGAAGCAGCCTTCCGTAAATGCACATTTACAGAAGTTGGATTTTTTATGTGTGCTTCCCTATATGCCCATATACTAAATCCAACTTTTGTAAATGCACATTTACGGAACTTGGATTTCATATATGAACATTTATGGAAGTTGGTTTCCGTATATGCGTGCTTCTGTATATGTGCATATACGAAGTTGGCTTCCGTATATGCCCATTTATGGAAGTTGGTTTTTGTATATGTGTGCTTTCATATATGTGCATATACAGAAGCACACATTTACGAAAGTTGGATTCTGTGTATGCACATTTATGGAAGTTGGGTTTCGTATATGCACACTCCCGTATTTGAGCATTTACTAAAGCCAACTTCCTTAAATGCACATTTACAGAAGTCACTTCCATAAATGCACATTTATAGACAATAACGTTTTTATATTCACATTTACAAATGCTGACCATTATTCAACTTTCTGTTATTATTTAAAATGTATAGTCCATATACTCCTTATAGTAGACAATCGAAAGTTTTTTGAGTTAAAATTAGCTTAACCCTAGTTTAAGTTTATGTTTTGAATGTGCTATAGCACAAACTATAGGTTGGTAAAAGCCCTACCCAATCCATAAGATGATGATAATGGTGGGAGAGTTTACCCATTGTCTGTTGGATTACTAAGATGGGGGTTGAATCAGTAATAGAAAAATTTAAACCTTTTCAACCATATAATGCAAGTGTTATATCAGTGTGGCATTATCATCCAATAATTGCAGAGTAAACAATGAACAAATGAGCAATCATACACATACATAGTACACCAGTGTTTTAACGTGGAAACCCAAAGTGGGAGAAAACCACGGAATGATTTTTCTTATATGTATTGAAGAATTACATTCATTTGAAGCACTACCTTCCATTGTTTTCCATCTACAACTGGAAGGAGGCTCCAACCCCCTAGTTTCTCAGGCTACAACCTGAGGGAAGCTCCAACTCCACAATTCTCTGGATACAACCAAAAGGAAGCTACAACCCCCTATGTTCTCTGGCTACAACCATAATTTGGATAAAACCATATGTCCTTTCCCCATCAAACCACCCTAACATAGAAGTAGAATGATGGAACCACTTCCACACTATCACTGTGAGATATATTTTTGTACACTTGTACAAATCAACCTACAATCAACCTGTAACAAATTGTAACAACCTGTGCCAACATGCACCATACATCAACTTGTACCTCAACTTGTACCATAAACAAATGCATCAACCATGCACCAAACCTGTACAAGTAACCTGTCACAATAACCTGTCCAAACAACCTATAATCAACCTATACCATAAACAAGTGCATCAATCATGCACCAACCTATACCATCAATGAGTGCATCAACCATGCGCACCAAATATGTACCAATCATGCATCCAATACACATAAACTATGACTCATCAATATGTACCAACATCATCAAGAATACACCTCATGTATGTTCCAACTCATCAACTACTTGTCTCAACCATGTACCTCAACCATACACCAAGTACATAACCATCAAAATTTATTTAACAATACATCACACTATCCATAACCAAATACCATAAACCCTTACATAAAACCATGTGCCACAGCCTCACTGTTATGTATCCTCAAGCTAAACTAACAACTTCAGCAACACATCACAACCAAAAGACCAATACCCATATGCCAAATACCAACAACAAAATACCAATTGCATCCCTCAACAAATCTGATATATGCAACAATATTGAACATCCAATACCATCTCAAGAGCTAAACCATATCTCAAAAAACATACCTCAAACAAAATGTGCCATATCTCTCATAAATAGATCCCAACCATGTTGCTACCGTGATTTTTCTACCACACTTTTTCTGTCGTGAATTTTCTGACGTGATTTTTTTGCTGCACTTTTTCTGCCACACATTTTTTGTTGCGATTTTTCTGCCGTACTTTTTCTGTAGCAATTTTTCTGCCACAATTTTTCTGTCGCACTTTTTCTGCTACATTTTTTCTCTATCAATAATACCTTCCCAAATAACCTTTCACAAAAATAGATATTCAATGATATTCAAGTGTGATTAAATTAGAGAGACTTGCCTCTTATTTATACTTTCATGTAGCATCTCACTTTCCTTATTTTAAGGATTTTTCCATTAACTTTATTATTTAAATAATTTATTTTGCAAACACTTTGACTTTTTTGGGCTTCTAGATGACTCATGAGGGTTCTCCAACTTCACATGGCCATAAATATCTAACCATGAGGAGTTATGTGACATTCCACATACCCCCAGACATGGAATGACATGTACTATCCATATAGAATAGTTTTACCTGCAAATATATCAAAATGCATACTATTATCCATTAAACAAACTTGGGTCCATTACCCAACCTTTGTTCTACCAAAATTCACTACTGAACTTTCTTCAAGGGTTGGCATCAATGGAAACCAACCCAATTAATCAACAATATACCCCTTTGGCATTGATAGAAACACTTTGATGAAATTCTAAAGCCATATCACTCATGCTCCCCCTGGAACCATGCCTTTGTGTTGTTTATCCAAGCAATTTTATCTTTGCATCTGATAAAACTTTCCCCCTTTGCCATCAATGGAAAAGGTATCTTTCCATCTGGAGTTGCTCCCCCTGACTGAACTCTTCTTGAAACTGATTTCCCAACCTAAACTTTCCTCTTTATGGTGCTCCCTTGTGTAAATCTAAGACATATAAGATAATCATTCAAAATCATTCATTTTGGAGTAGATATTACTCTGAGTCTCTGGCGAAGATACTCAAAGGCTTCTCTTGGAAGCGGTTTTGTAATCATATCTTCCACTTGTTCTTTTGTTCCCACATATTCAACTTTGATGTTCTTCTCTGCAACCTGTTCCCGTAAAAAGTGATACTTGATTGGAATGTGCTTTGTCTTGGAGTGCATCACCAAGTTCTTTGAGATATTGATGGCGCTTGTATTATCACAATAAATTGGAATGGGCTCATCATACTCAACCTGTATATAAATCAGAGTTTGTTTCATCCATATAACCTATGTACAACATGATGTTGTTGCAATATACTCTGCCTCGGTTGTAGATAAGGATACTGATGATTGTTTCTTGCTTAACCATGATACTAAACACTCACCCAAGTAGAACGTTGCTCCATAGGTGCTTCGTCGATCATCAATGAAACCTACCCAATCTGCATCTGTGTAGGAAATAAATGATAGATCATTTCCTTTTGGATACCATAATCCAAATTCTTCTATTCCTTTGAGATATATGAAAATCCTCTTCACTACTAATACATGTGATTCCTTTGGTGTTGCTTGAAATTGTACCACTTGTCCAACTGCCTGCATTACATCTAGTCTGGATGTTGTCACATATAGTAATCTGCCAATCATTGACCTATATTTCATCTAGTATGTAGACTTTGAATCATCATCTTTGCTCAACTTTCAACTGATTTTCATAGGAGTGGTAACTAGTTTGTAATCTTCCATTCCAAACCTCTTTAGCAGTTCTCTGATATACTTAGTTTGAGAAATAAAATTCATTGGTTTCTTTGACATATCTAAAGACCCAAAAAGAAGGATAGTTCTCCAAGTAATGAAATTTCAAATTCATTATGCATATCATTTGCAAATTTATGGCTTAACCTGTCATCAGTACTTCCAAAAATAATATCATCAACACAAACTTCAATTAATAAAATAATATCTTGAGTTACCTTGATGTAGAGGTTGTTGTCTACACTTCATTTTCTGAACCCTTCCTACTTTAGATATTTATCCAGTCTAGAGTACCATGCTCTAGGATCCTGTTTTAGACCATACAAGTCCTTCTTCAATTTACACACATAATCTATGGTCTCTGACAACTAAAATACTTCTGGTTGTTCAATGTTGACTTCTTCTTCAAGTTCCCCATTCAGAAAAGTTGATTTCACATCCATCTGATACACTTAAATATTCTTGGAGCATGCATAATCTAGGATCAATCAGATTGTTTCAATTCTAGAAAATGGAGCAAATGTCTCTTCAAAGTCGATTCCTTCAACCTGTGTGTATCCTTTACATACCAATATAGCTTTGTTCCTTGTAACATGTCCATCTTCATTTAATTCATTTCTAAATACCCACTTTGTGCGAATAACATTCTTATTCTTTGGTCTTGGAACCAATTCCCAAGTGTCATTCTTCTTTATTTGATCCAATTATTCATCCATGGATTTATTCCAAAATTCATCTTTGTTGGCCTCTTCAAAATTGTTTGGTTCAATCGTAGATGAGAGTGCTAGGTGTGTTTGTTTTGGTGAACGGATTCTTGTTCTAGTCTCAAATCCTGCATCTTTGTTTCTGATAATCTAATCTGAAGGATGATTCTTCTGTACTCATTTTCTAGGTGTCTTTGGAGGCACTTGTTTAAATTTCTCTTATACTTATGTCTGATCCTCTTCATATTCCCCTTCTACTTCTTCTTCATCTTCTGCTTCTTCTTCATAAAGTTGTTCCATTGATTCATTTTCTTCTTCCTTTAATTCTCGTCCACCTATTTCATCAATTGTTACATTGATGCTTTCCACAACTTTGTTAAACCTCAAATTGTAACACGTGTATGCTTTCATTGTACTTGAGTAACCAACAAGTACTCCTTTTTCCACACGAGAGTCAAACTTTCCCATTCTGCCATCTTCTCTTTTAATGTATCGTTTTCTTCCAAATACTCTGAAGTGCTTCACATTTGCTAGTCTTCCTTTCCATAGCTCATAGGGATTTTTATCAGTGATGTTTCTGAGCATTAATCTATTTTGAATGTGAACCTTTGTATGCACTACATGTGTCCAAAAGATATATGTCAATTTGGAATCCATTAACATTGTTCTATCCATTTCCTGTACTATCATGTTCTTTCTTTTAACAGCTCCATTCTGTTGAGGTGTCTTAGCAATGGAGAATTGCCTTTTTATTCCATTCCTTTTGTAGTAGTCCATAAATTCCTTTGAAATGAACTCTCCTCCATTATCATATCTCAAACATTTGATTTTGAATCCATTTCCTTGTAGACCTTGAAGTTTTCAAAAGCTTCTGACTTATTCCTGAGAAAGCTAACTGTAGTCATTCTTGTATAATCATCAACTAATAACATAAAGTATTTGTCACATTTTAAACCCTTTGTTTTAGTTGGTCCAACTAGATCAGTATGAAAAATTTCCAGTGGTCTTGTCGTTGAATATTATTTTGATTTAAACCTCGTCTTTGTTTTCTTTCCTTGTTGACAATGCTTGCATACAGTGTTGGTTGGTTTTGTAATCTGGAGAATTACTCTAACTGCATCCTTTTTACTGACTTTGACAAGGTTATCAAAGTGTATGTGACCCATTCTTCTATGCCATAGCCAACTTTCATCTTCCTTTCCTAGACAACACTTTTCATTTCCAATTTCATTTAGTACATATATGTTGCTTAAATTTCTTGCAGTTGTTGCAATCAATTTTCATGAACCTTATTTTCTTATCTCTCACTTTTTTGAATCGAAAGTAACTTTATGACATTGGTCACACATTTGAATCACACTTAGAATATTATGTTTCATATATTCTACTAGTAGAACATTTTTTTCCTTGGTATTCTTGTTTCCAATTCTGACTGTGCCTTTTCCAATGATTTTAGTTGAATCATCATTTCCAAAGGAGACCAATCTATCTCTTTCCTTTCTTAATGTAAGAAACATGTCTTTATCACCTATCATGTGTTTTGAACATCCATTGTCAACATACCAACCATGTTTCTTCTGCTTAGCTTGTAGAGCAAGTGTTCATTATTAATTTCTATATTGATTATGCTTTCTTATCCATGTTCTCTTTTGAGGTTCTTGTTTGTGATTGTTTTTGTTCTGTTGTGGCTCTCTAGGAGGAACTATCATTCTGCAATATTTGGCCATGTGTCCAACATTGTTACACTTGTAGCATTTCACTTCAGTGCTCAATGATTCAAACCTGTTGTAACTTGTTCTCTGTGTTTCACTAGGCCTTCTTGGATAACCCTTTTGTGTATGAATTTCAAATTTGTTTATGTTCCTGCTATTATCTTTGCAATTCATAGCTTTATGTCCAAAATTATTACATGCACAACATAAACCAAAAAACATAGTTTGATACCTGGGATTTGAATAACTTATGAAAGGATTTTATCTTCTAAACCCTTCTTCTTCCTGAGGCCTATCTATCGATTGTTGATTCTGAAATATAAATCTTCTCGGTGGAGGAGTGTCCCTGTAATATTCCTTGTAAATCTTCTTTTCCCCTTTGATTGTTTCGGTATAGCTTTTTGGATATGTTTCTTGTTTTGTTGTTTTGGAGCTTGGTCCCTTTTCTATCTAATTGTATCCAAGTCTGGACTTATCATGATGAGTTTTTTGACAGTTGATAATGTCATCCAAAACTTTTGAGTTGTTCTGCATATTTTTCTTTTGAATATCCTTTCTTAATGTGACAATCTCTGTTTCCAAATTTACAATGATCCTATCTATTTCTTCTAGTTATTCTTTGAGTGCATCTTCAATTCTTTTATCTTCTTCTATTTGAACCTTCAAATTTGTGATCATTTGTTCTAGTTCC
>JZKD02S0355000.1:311604-321717 GCA_000966675.3 Picea glauca | reverse complement strand
AAAAGTTAAACATCATCCATGGGTTGTTTGGAATATTATTCCTAAGCATAGAAGAATAATTATCCCTTATTTTTTAACTTGTACCATTCAACCTAATCACACCATTCTTCTGACACAATTCACAGTGCAACCTAGAGAGAATGAGTCTTTCCTAGGGAATGACTGTCCCTGATTGATGAACCTAGACCATTCAACCTAATTGGGCCATTCTTTTGGAACTATTCATAGTGAAACCTAGATATAATGAGTCTTCCCTATGGAATGAATGTCTGGACCATTTTATATTGTCCTGGACCAACCTCCTACATCAGACCATTCTTCAAAAATTCTCACAATAGTGAAATTTGAAAGAATGAATTCCTAGAGAGGCGGACCATTCTTCTTGACCACTTATTAGAGTGATTTCCAAGGAGAATGATTGTCCTATACCATTCCCCCACACTATACACAAGGGGAATCACTTTTTATGGTACATCAACAATTTGTTGGACCATGATTTTCCGTTCTGAACCATTTTCCGAACTAGAAAATGACTATCCATCAAACAAATCTTGGACCACTTTCCAGACTGGAAAGTGACTGCCCAACCTAGACCATTTTCCAAAATAGAAAATGATTTTCTATATATCAATAACATATCAGTACTCCCACTAAATCTATGGAGTAATCACTTCCCTTTCCAATAAGTAAGTCATTTCCATGAGTCCCATCTTGTCCCTTAAGTGCCCAAACTCTTTATCTTGGACAGAGGCTTTACCAAAATATATGTTATCTGCTCATTAGTGGAGATATAATAGAGAACTAATTCTCCTTTCTGGACTTTATCACAGAGAAAATAGTACTTGATCTCAATGTGCTTCGACCTGTCATGGAACACCAGGTTCTTTGAGAGATTCACATATCTTGATTATCACAATATATCATGGTCAAATCTAGCACTTGATCAAATAGTCCAGAAACTAGCTTACAGAACCACATTGATTTTGTACAAGCATCATAAGCTGCAATATACTTTGCTTTTGCAGTTCTAAGTGAAACAAAATTATGTTTCCTGCTAGCCCATGATATTGTTGAAAACTCAAATTGAAACATATCCAAGATTAAATTATTTTTTTATCCTCACTCCCTTCCCAATCTAAATCAATAAATCCATGCAGCTATATATTATAACTCAAATGTCCCATGAATAAATTTCAAGGAATTCTTTACAATTATTCAATTCTCATGGATAGGTTCCACCTGGAACTAATTTTCACCGCAAATCAAATATATGACTGAGTATTCTCCAAACACATCAACTATCCATTCAATTGTCGATATAGGTATGGGTCTACTGGATCAGAGTATCTCAACTTATTCAAATTTGTCATCATGGGAGTTTGCAATGGATTTGCAATCCATTATCCTGGAATTCTAAAAAACCATTTCGATACACTTCCTTTGTCATATGAAGTTTTCACCACGCTTCTATTGTACAATGAGATTCTCTACACCAAGTTGCTTGAATCCATACAAGGTATTCTTCCATCTGCATACATGGGTCTCTTTCTGGTGAACCTCAAGACTTATAGGTTTCTCTATATATGCTTCTTATTCAATTACTCTATTGATAAGAACAATATTTACATCCATCTGATGTAAACTCCAACCCATGGATACTGTAAGAGATATAATGGCTTAGGTAGATGTATATCTAGTTACTGGAACAATCTGTCATCATAGTCTTCTCCCTCCTTCTAGGAGAACCCTCTAGCCTCGAATATTTCCTTGTATCTATTAAAGATTCCATTTATAAGTCTTCATAGATTCTTCAATGGATCATATCATTGGGGATTATCTCCCTCCTAATCCCGACTTCATGCCTAAATGGGAAATATCTAGAACTTCTTTGTTTTTATTTCGAGACTGCATGTTTATGGAATTATGAAATCAATTCCCTCTATCTGAGAGAGTCCATGCTTCCGTCTGCTGCATCTCTCTTTTCTTTCTGCAAAGTGTCACAAGCATGTTCTGGTTTCCTTTTGATTACTGACTTCCTCTGAGTCTGACTCCCTCCAAGTCTGACTCCCTTTAAGTTTCTATCTATTTTGATTACTTCCCATTTGGTATTTGTTGCAAGAATTGTGTCATCCTTATAAACTTCTTCTATGACAACTTCCATGAAGGTTTTTCAACATATTTTGCAAGGGTACCTTCCAGGAACAAGACAAGAAGAAAAATAAAGATCCAAGACAATATGTTTATGATAGAAAGAAGAATAAGGACAAGGATATAGAAAATTGCTACAATCCTGGAAAGACATATTCATGATAGCCTTCATGAGATAACCTACATGATACAACATGAACAACAATGTTTCCTATACAAAAATTTTCATATGAAGGATACTTTCTTGGTATAAGAATTACTAAGATGATCTTGTCTAAGAACAAGAATAAGAAATATCTCCTAGAGGAGGTGTCAGTTCATGCTTGCAAATAAGTACATTGAGTAGTACAAGCTACTAAGTAATTATCAATACTCACTTAAGTGACGATAATAAACATGTCAAAACTTGATATACAAACTCGGAGTCTTGCTATTGTTCCATTTGGATTTCTTTTCTTCTGAGACAAGTATCCTTTCTGACTTGTCTTTTAAACTTAAAACAATATGATCTCTTGATAGAAAACTGAGTTAGAGAATACGATCTCAACCTTATAATATCTTGAGTAAAGTTAGCTTATAGTTTTAACTTTGGCTAGAAGTTCATAATACCATAACATCCAGAGACATATCAAGTCAAACCTGGAGAGTGTGTTGATCTTCTGATGCATTGAATCCAAGATCACTTCTTTGGATAATATCCCTTGTACATTTCCTACAAACACACACATGCTAATGATACAAATTAAAAGAACATGTATAGGTACATACCTTTGTTACCCAACTGTGATGGTAAACCTTATAATGACTTTTTGGACCATAGGTTTAGTTGCTAGAGGATTCTTAAACCTCATAATGTTCCTTTCTTGGGCACAACATACACTTTCTTTATGCTAGGTCTTTTGTCTTCATAACTTTCTTCCATTTTGACTTTTGACTGGTCAACCTTAGATTTTGACTTGGTAAAACATTGACTTTGACCAAAATTCCAAACTTGACGTCTTGGCTTGTTGGGACTACTAGGAGGTGCGTTAGGATAGGAGGCACTAGGTTATCGAGGAATTATGTCAAGTGCTTCACTTAAGGTGCCTCAATATGAGGGTTAGGGTTTCGTTGCTGCAACAAAAACTTTGACTGCAACTGCAACTGTGACTGAGCAAATCCTCCCAATCTACCTTCTAGTGGTTAGACTTTCCGAAGATAGTGTGGGCCCATAACTTGTTAGAATAAAAGATATGTGCTCAATTTCACCATAGACTATATAGCAATATTATCACCCAACCATAGGCACACAGCTACCCCTGAGCACCTTAACCTTGAAAGACAGAATAATTTTGGAAGCAAAACCTAGAACCAATAACTAATCAAGATAATATTTCTCCAAAGCTAGTGCACCAAGAAAAAATTCCAAACTATAACCAAAGAAGAAAATCCAAACCATAACCCAAGACTAAGTCACTACTGCAACAATTGCAGTTCTCCTCCAATCATGCGCACCACTTTTCCTTATGAAGTTATGAGAGTGAGTGAGTATAAATGAACTCTAGCGCCCTCTGTTTATACTGCTCCAACTCACCTGAGTGGGTCAAAATCTCTTCTTGAAGGATAATAACTCAATATTAATTATTCTCTTGAGTTGACTTGTCTTCTAGGGTTATTGTTCAATGTTTTAGGGTTTCTCTTGCTTCCTATAATATTCTAGTCTCATCAAAGGTTACACATAGAGGTTAATACCTCTCACACCTACCATAATATCAACATGGAGGACATGTTGGAAGCAGTCAACCAACTATTTTTCATCATGTTTGAAGTGTTGATAATGTCAATAAGTCTACCAAGACGCATCACAAGCCCAAATTCCTTGTAGAATTTGTAAGCATGGCCATGTTCTTAAGGATTTCCCTAGTATTCCCAAGGTTTTAGAAGTGTGGTATCAAGGTTTTCAACCCACGTTGTCAGTCGTTGTAGGTCATGTTAGTGACAAACCATCAACTAGTGATAATCAGGTTGGAAGTAATACGGGTCAAGTCAAATTTCCTTGCTTTTTATGTAAGGAAATGCACTGCAGTTACCTCTTCCATCGTATGGACGGGGCTTCCTATCTGTTGGAAAATATTGTTGATGTCCAACAAAAACTCCCATCTCCCAACCTGCCATTGGTTGATGAACTGGTAAATCATATTCCATCATTGGTCAATCAGGTTGATCTGGTTATCCATCTAGTTCCTTCATCAATTGAGTCAGTCGATCAAGTGATCGATTGTATTTCACCTTCGATTGATCCCACTCTTCCTATGGAGACTGAAGTTAAATTTTTCGATCCAATACCACCCTTTGTCGACCCCACTCCTCCTAAGAAGAGTGAGGATGTCACTAAGGTATTTATTGTTTCTACAGATTCTTATGGACAAGGGGGCACTTCACCCATTCCAGCAGAACCCTCTTCGAGTAATGAGGCCATTCTTTTTGGTTGGGGTGCACTGGTGGAACTTCGTCTCCCTTCTTATATACCTTTCCAAATTATTTTTTAGGTTTGTCGTAAGGAAGTTCCTCATACTATTGTTGATGAAGGTGAATAAATTAGTATTTTATCCTCCATTGCTTGGCAAGCTTTAGGTTCTCCTCAACTTGTGTCGATGACTTAGAATCTGTTGGATTTTAATAGAAGGGCTAGTCAACCTTTAGGTATCCTTCCTTAGTTTCGTGTTACTTTAGGAGGGAAAATTCTCTATATTGATGTGATGGTAATCCATGACCCCTTGGATTTTAATTTTCTCCTTGGGCGAGACTATGTTTATGTTATGAAGGCTCTTGTGTCCATAATCTTTCGAATGATGGGCTTCCCTTAAAATGGAAACATACTAACCATAGACCAACTTTCATTCATTGGCCCTCATACGATAGTCAATCATCTGACTTCCCTAACTGGTCCTTACATTCCAGCGAAATCTACCCTGCTTTAGGTCAATTATTTGGCAACATGTCCCATGCATTCAACTTCGAATGAGAAGGAATCCCTCTCTTATTTTGATTTAGATCTGTTAGTTGACATGGTGATCTATTCGATAGGGATATTAGAGCTTGGTCTCCCTACCCCTATCGTATCCCTTGACATGTATTCCTTCCATAGTGTGGTTCTTCCATCTAGCGAATATATATTGGAATCCATGTTTGAGTTTTGTCCCTTGACATGTATTCCTTCCAAAGCATTGTCCTCTTGGAAGGCATAATCAAGTAGAGGTATTTGAGCATATTTATTTTTTGATTTCAAGATCGTTAAAAAATGACACAAGTTTCGAGCAAAGTTCCCATTTTTGTGTCAAGCTCGTTAAAAAAATGAAATAAAGGGCCTCAAGCATAGTTTTTAGTTTCAAGCTTGTGTAAAAATGAAACCTATCTTGCGAGCATAGTTTTTTTCTCTATTACAAACTTGTTAAAAAATGAAATAGAGGTTTGGGAATTAAACCCAAAGATCATGATGAAATTTCTTTTCCTATGCCAATATCGTTAAAAAATAAAACAACCACCTCGCCCATTGAGTTGATTATTTTTCTAGATCTCATAACTATTGAGTCGAGTCTTTTGTGAGATCTTGTAAATTTTGTGTCAAGTCTTTCACTGGATCTCGTAAACCTTCATTTCATCCACCTATGTTAGTTGATCCTCTTTCTTCCTCTAGTGAAAATTTTCCTATTAATAACCAAGACTCTATTGGGCATGGAAATTGGCGATAGGAGAAGAGTCGATGCATGAAACGAAGCTTGGGGGGGCAGGTCTTCAGCCTCCAAACATGATGCTGGAGTGAAGTCACTAGCTTCTATCATGTAGTTGTGGGAAAAGTACCAATTATCCATGGGTTCCATTCGAAACCTTTGGAAATTACGTTGGGAAGTTCTAAGCTCAGTATTTGTTCTTTCATGTGCTCATTAATACATGAAAATAGGTTACAGAGTATAATTTATCTCTTTTTATGACTCGTAAAATCTATACGAAAAATAAACTCTTTAGAGTTTTCTTTAAGCTCTTTTCATACTTCCTAAACATGAAATATTTTTGAGTGATCTTGTTTCCTTTCACACTCATTAAAATGTTTGAAAGGGAATATTTTGAGTGGTAGTTTATCTCTTTTTTGGCCTCACAAGACTAATTATGAAAAATGAATACTCTAGTCAATCATGATTAGAAGAATTCTCCCCTATATTGTTTTACACTTTTTTCGGGCTTGGGAGACTAAATTTACAAAAAACATCATCCATGGAGTTGTCTTTAATTTCTTTTAAGACTCTATAAACATGAAAAACCACTGATTTTACCTTCTTTGGTCTCGTAAAACCACACATCGAAGGACCTATGTGAGTATGATCTCCAGGACCCATACAGGAACGAACCCCTCCTTCCTCAAGTTCTTTAAACATATGTCAAGAGACTCATTCGAAGCATGAGATATACCGAGCATCTAGTATTCTCCTCAATCTCGTTAAAAAGGAAATATGTACTCATCTATGTGGATGGGGGGGAAATTGAAGGCTGTGGATCAAGTTTTTGGAATCCTTTATGGCAATTATTGTCGCCCTTGAACATGGCACATGTTTGTGTCTCATCTTATAGTTGGGTAATCTTCTTGTCTCTAAGTCATACCAATTCCATGTGTTGCTATACATTTTTGTTCCAATCGAAGAGTGCTCTTATTTTCATCACATTATGTTCTTGGTACTCATCGAGTTAAATGATACCATATCACTTGTCATGCCTCATCATGTTTAAGGGAATTTTCACCTCAAACCATCTATTTGTAGTATTACCAATTTGTGTTTCTTGTTTCAGTCCATACTCATTTGATCCACCATCTCACATCACTTTCCTGTGTTATTTTTGTGTCGATTATGGGGGATACATCAAGGCCCTCCATCGACAAGTCTTTTCATGTCAAATTCAACATATTATCTAGCAATTATACTTAGAAACCAATCAGTACCTTGGGACCTTCTTTCCTCAATGGCAGACTTCCTTGCTTCCACAATAGGTTTACATCATTGAACTCTGATCAGATGATTCCATAAATGTTCTACCTCAACTCATTTATTCACATTCACTGGAATGTACTAGGGTACCTTGGGATTCATTGTCATCATTGGTGATTTCCCTCGCACTTGTTAATGGTTTACCTCAATGACCGGTAATCAAGTGGTTTCTACCATGTTCGACATCAAATCATCTATTCACATGGTTATATTCATACTGCATCGGGATTGGAACGAAGACCCTGGGTTGGGATCTCGCTCTATTATATGTTTTTCCTAAGTTGCGATGGAGATCATTTGAGCATGTAAAATATTTTACTACAATCACCATGCTGGAAATCTTACTCATATATATATATCAATTTCTCTTCTGGCCTCACACTTTAGGGGGCATCTGTTACACACCAAAATGTCACACTTGAGTTTCACACCCTAAGTATCGCAAAGTGATGTATTCACCTTGTTAAGTGTCACATAGTGTCACATAGTGTCACATTCACTTTTCATAGTGTCACATTCACTTTTCTGAGTGTCGCAACCCCTTGACACCATGAAAAAACATTTGTCACAATCCCTAGTCAGTGTGGAGGAGAAATATATCATATGAGGGTCAAAATACTATGTGCACATGAATTATTTATTATTATTCATAAAAAGGAAATTAATTTAGTGTGATAATCCACCTCGCATTTAGTTTGATAATATCAAGGAGAAGTTGAGAATCTCATGGATGGTTGAGATATTTTCTCAAACCAAAATCCTAATTTGGTGGATCTTGAGATATATTTCCTCCTTAAAATCCTCAAGAGATATTTTCTCCCTAAAATTATTGGAGATCCCAATTTAGTGGATCTAGTGAGTGATCTTATCCATGGTGGTTAAGCCTCCAAATCCTATATAATGAGGGTTTTCCATGGTGAAGGGAGGAAGATTTGAGGTATCAAACCTTTGATCCTGGGGAAATAATTCATCATTTTGATTTCAAAATTAGTGCAAGGGGATGGATGGGGAGATATTGGAGAGGCTATTATTGCATCAATCATGGTTTGTAAGTATCATTTTTTTTTTCCAATTAATATATACTTGTCCTATTTCCTTCAAGTTTATTTCTTGTTACATTTTCTTGTCCACTGTTGCTCTAATATTCGTAGATAAACTTGTCTTATATAATCTTTTAGAGTAGGAGATAGTTTTTTTCCTTTGATTTCAATTGCAGATCTAAATTTGCGCCACGGAGATTTGAGATCAAGCCCGGGATTGGAAATAGCGAGGAAAAATGTTGAAACGGGTTCATCATATATTTTCTCTCCTTCTCATTCTCATTGGTTAAGATAAGTTTAAAGGGATGTTAGGGTCCACTTGTAGTGTTTCTGTCTTGGTATAGGGGTCCAGTAATCCAAGGGAAGTTTCATCTATCCGCAGGAGAAACATTCAGTAACAACAACCAACTTGAATACTTTGATTTCAAGATTCTATAATCATTGAATATTCTCGAAGGACTTACCTCATTTTAACAACATTTTAACCGAGAATGTGCTACTTCCTCCAATTCCTGTAATTTTTAGTCCAACCCCCTTCATTGTGATCTACATATTCTACGAGTGGAGGTGAACAAATTTGATGGCTCAAATCCCATTGGCTGGATCACTCAAATGGAACATTACTTCTCCTTTCATGGAATCACTAATGACTTGGCCAAAATTCATTATAGTGTTCTCTATTTAGATCTTGAATTCTGGTAATGGTGGAAATGATGTAAAAAATCATGATAAGGGTATCTTTCTTGGACATAGTTTATGGCCGGAATTTATGAATCTTTTGACACCGACACACACTATTTGGGTTGTTTGACCAATCTGAAATAGACTAGTACCTTGGAAGACTTTATTGTTGCATTTGAGCAATTGGATTTCAAAACAGATGACATGTGTGATGTCTTCTTTACGTAATTTTTAATTAGTTCCCTAAAGGATGAAATACGATCCTAGGTCCTCATGTCTCACCCCCATACTTGTTTGGAAGCTACTCAATGTGCCAATGATGTTGGAGTATTGAGAGGGAGGGGGATGAATCAGTATGAGAACTTTTACCACTTTCAACCACAATATATAAATTTCAACTTTATCAACAATATATCATCAATATATCATTAGTATATCATGAGAATATAAACATAAGAAACATCAACCATGTACCACAAGCTATACCAAAACAAGTGCATCAACCATGTACGACAACCTATACCAAAACAATTGCATCAACCATGTACCACAACCTATACCAAAACAAGTGCATAAATCATTCACCAACACCTGTACCAAACCATGCATCAGTCATACACCAATGCCTGTACAAAACCACGCATCAATCATACACCAATACATGTACCAAACCGTGCATCAATCATGCACCACAATTGTGCCAAACTGAGCATCAAGAATGCACCATACCATGTACTATATGCCTCAACCATCAACCATATACATCAACACCATACCAAGTATCAGTCTTGTACCATACCATGTATCAACAATGTACATCAACACCATACCAAGTAATAATCATGTACCATATCATGTACATCAACAATGTAACTCAATCATATACCATGTCACCAATATACATCAACAATGTACATCAACAATGTAACTCAATCATGTACCAATATCACCAAGAGATCTATCTCATACATGTGTTTTCATATACCAACTGTGTTTCTCAACAATGTATCAATATCAATAACAACCATACATCATGTGCCAATGCTTCAATATTATACCAAGAATAATCCTCAAGCATGTACCATAACATCATCACCATGTAACCAAACTAGATACCAAGATACCAATACAACTAAGATGTACTACTAATCAATGTACCATACCAATATCACCAAGATGTACCATGCATCAACAAGACATGCCTCTCAAGCATGTACCATAACCAT
>JZKD02S0355000.1:292201-311594 GCA_000966675.3 Picea glauca | reverse complement strand
TCCAAATCCTATATAATGAGGGTTTTCCATGGTGAAGGGAGGAAGATTTGAGGTATCAAACCTTTGATCCTGGGGAAATAATTCATCATTTTGATTTCAAAATTAGTGCAAGGGGATGGATGGGGAGATATTGGAGAGGCTATTATTGCATCAATCATGGTTTGTAAGTATCATTTTTTTTTTCCAATTAATATATACTTGTCCTATTTCCTTCAAGTTTATTTCTTGTTACATTTTCTTGTCCACTGTTGCTCTAATATTCGTAGATAAACTTGTCTTATATAATCTTTTAGAGTAGGAGATAGTTTTTTTCCTTTGATTTCAATTGCAGATCTAAATTTGCGCCACGGAGATTTGAGATCAAGCCCGGGATTGGAAATAGCGAGGAAAAATGTTGAAACGGGTTCATCATATATTTTCTCTCCTTCTCATTCTCATTGGTTAAGATAAGTTTAAAGGGATGTTAGGGTCCACTTGTAGTGTTTCTGTCTTGGTATAGGGGTCCAGTAATCCAAGGGAAGTTTCATCTATCCGCAGGAGAAACATTCAGTAACAACAACCAACTTGAATACTTTGATTTCAAGATTCTATAATCATTGAATATTCTCGAAGGACTTACCTCATTTTAACAACATTTTAACCGAGAATGTGCTACTTCCTCCAATTCCTGTAATTTTTAGTCCAACCCCCTTCATTGTGATCTACATATTCTACGAGTGGAGGTGAACAAATTTGATGGCTCAAATCCCATTGGCTGGATCACTCAAATGGAACATTACTTCTCCTTTCATGGAATCACTAATGACTTGGCCAAAATTCATTATAGTGTTCTCTATTTAGATCTTGAATTCTGGTAATGGTGGAAATGATGTAAAAAATCATGATAAGGGTATCTTTCTTGGACATAGTTTATGGCCGGAATTTATGAATCTTTTGACACCGACACACACTATTTGGGTTGTTTGACCAATCTGAAATAGACTAGTACCTTGGAAGACTTTATTGTTGCATTTGAGCAATTGGATTTCAAAACAGATGACATGTGTGATGTCTTCTTTACGTAATTTTTAATTAGTTCCCTAAAGGATGAAATACGATCCTAGGTCCTCATGTCTCACCCCCATACTTGTTTGGAAGCTACTCAATGTGCCAATGATGTTGGAGTATTGAGAGGGAGGGGGATGAATCAGTATGAGAACTTTTACCACTTTCAACCACAATATATAAATTTCAACTTTATCAACAATATATCATCAATATATCATTAGTATATCATGAGAATATAAACATAAGAAACATCAACCATGTACCACAAGCTATACCAAAACAAGTGCATCAACCATGTACGACAACCTATACCAAAACAATTGCATCAACCATGTACCACAACCTATACCAAAACAAGTGCATAAATCATTCACCAACACCTGTACCAAACCATGCATCAGTCATACACCAATGCCTGTACAAAACCACGCATCAATCATACACCAATACATGTACCAAACCGTGCATCAATCATGCACCACAATTGTGCCAAACTGAGCATCAAGAATGCACCATACCATGTACTATATGCCTCAACCATCAACCATATACATCAACACCATACCAAGTATCAGTCTTGTACCATACCATGTATCAACAATGTACATCAACACCATACCAAGTAATAATCATGTACCATATCATGTACATCAACAATGTAACTCAATCATATACCATGTCACCAATATACATCAACAATGTACATCAACAATGTAACTCAATCATGTACCAATATCACCAAGAGATCTATCTCATACATGTGTTTTCATATACCAACTGTGTTTCTCAACAATGTATCAATATCAATAACAACCATACATCATGTGCCAATGCTTCAATATTATACCAAGAATAATCCTCAAGCATGTACCATAACATCATCACCATGTAACCAAACTAGATACCAAGATACCAATACAACTAAGATGTACTACTAATCAATGTACCATACCAATATCACCAAGATGTACCATGCATCAACAAGACATGCCTCTCAAGCATGTACCATAACCATGACCAAGCATAAGATAAAATCACATAATCATACTTGTAACCCGTAGATGACCTATTGTATTGTAATATTGACCTGTAACACTTTCACAACCTTCATCAACCTGGTACCAACATCTGTACCAAATTTTTCTTAGCCTCGTGGGAATAAGACTCCCTATCACGCGGAGCCTCGCGTGACGTCCCTTAGGAAACCCATGGGGGTGCCTCGCATGAAGTCCCTTAGGAAACCCGTGGGGGTGCCTCACATGACATCCCTTAGGAAACCTATGGGGGTGCCCCGCGTGACACCCTCAAGCTAACCTTCAAGGGACTACCAAATTAAGGTTACAAAAAAACTCTGGTACTCTACAGCTATGAAACTTTCGCTCTTTTCTCCCACTTTCTTCGTTGCCTTAGACTTTCCGTCAAATTATCCAATAGATTAAAATACTATACCATAACATTCACAAGATAGTTATTAAATGTAAGTGTGTGTACTTATGAGAGACTCCATGAGGTGTATTTATACTTTTGTTGGGTAACCTCTTTCCTTATTCATAGGACTTCTTGAATTTCTTGTTACAACCACTTACCCATTCATTGATTGACTTATAACTGCTTAGGGGTTTCTTGACCATTCTTCGGGTCTTACAACTTCACAATTTCATATCTCCTTAACCGTGAGGAACCATGTGGAATACCACCTATCACCAGAAATAACACAAAAAGGATCTATGATTGTATTACCTACATTTAGACTGTCCTTCATGTCCATATTCCTCAACCAACTTTGGGTACCATAACGACACCTCCAGGGCTTCATGTATACTTCATAAAATGCACCGATCACATCTATTGAAATCAACCACTCCATCAATGACAACTAACTCACCATCAATCTTAACCAAATATCTAGGGCTTATGTACTTCTCCAAGGCTTGACATCAATGAAAACCAATTGTTCAACAATCTCCCCCTTTGGCATTGATGGAAACACCAACATTGATGGAAACATTGATGCTCCAACACTCATGCTCCCCCTGTGACCATTTATCCTCATCAATGTTTCTCACTCCCACCCTTTGACATTAATGAGAAAGGGTATCTCTCCTTGGGTCTACTCCCCTTGTCTTCATGCATATATTATTTCTCTATATTTCCATGCATTTGTTCATTCTCTTCACATGTTTTTCTCATATTCTTCTTCTCTTGTGACATTCTCTGAAAGTATACCATCTCTAACCCCATGTGCTTAACTCTTCTAATGTTTCTCTTTCTCTTCCTTTGACATCATGGGAAAAAAGGAAAATCTAATTTGTTCTATCTCTCCCCTTGTATGCAAGCCTCTACATTTAGCTTCATGGTGCTTCCTCATGAGAAGCATTCAAAAAGATTATTTACTTATATTCTTCAATTATTTTGCATCTCTCCCCCTGTCTTCATGTTGTTGATCTTCCTTTCTGAATCTCTTTACGATTTCTCTTTCCCTGAATTCTCTGAAAGATGTCATGTATATCAATGTAGGGCTACCTGTAAATGTTTCCTTTCCTCTCTTCCAATGCTTGTTGATTTTCCATTGGTGCTTCCTCTTGTAACTCTCTGACATATATAAAAATCATTAATTACTTGATTTCTTAATTCACTAGTCATGTTCACTTGACCATATTATTCAATTATTTTTTTCTGATGATTTAGCTTTTGCTGACAGTTTCTCTTTCCCTATTTTGTTGTGTCTTTCACTTATTTCCTTCCTGTGACCAACTGATTCCAATTGTAAATACAATGCTATGCATATTCTCTGACCCGTGATTTTTGTACCTACTAATGATCTCATAAATCTATCTCTATCCATATCTCATAAGTTGTCCATAACTATGAAACTCAATTGTCCACAATGTTGACCCATATGTCATTATACTATCATGAAGGATTCACGACTGCAAGTGATCATCACATATTATAGTTTCTTCAAATTGAATCAAATGTGTCCACTAGTCTTCTATGTCTTCAAATCAAACTCCGCATGTTTGGAATAACCTGTACTGAAGATATCCCTTCCTGAATACATATTTGGAATAAAATCATAAACATCTTCTTGTGTAACTTCCAACTGATATCTACGTGGGAACACTACTTCTCAATTGATCAATCTGTAAGAGTGTACTTTTTTTATCCGACTACTCTGAATCTGTCTCTATATATAATTCAAACTGCTCAAATGATGGTTCTTTGATCTGTAGTAGTCGTTTCTTGAACTCCCCCTGTTCAATATTTATATTTACTCAGAGTCTCCAAGTCGGGTGGCTCAGAAAAATACCCGCTATGATGCAGAGTAATCTTCATCTTCGTTTGTAGACTCATCATCTTTCTGAACTCTAACTTCTTCCTTCTTTCCTATGGATTCATTATGATCTTTCACTACAATTCCTGAGAGTATAATTTCTCAGGTCCATCCTTTTTTCTCTTTCTCTTCATTTCTTACTACTGCAAATCATGCAATATCTGGGGCCTGTTCTTTATTCACCTGCTCTTCTTATTTTTCATTTTTTCTCCAAACCTTCTTGTATCTGAAATCTTCCTTTTTCTTTGTATTATTTTCTTGATCTTGTACTATTTCCAATCTTGAGAGTATGACTTGTGGGTTCCCTTCATTCATCTATTCTTGTTTTACATGTTCTTGTTTTCTTTTCCAAACCTCCTTATATCTGATATCAATGTTCTTTTTCATATAAATATCCATCATGCTTCTACAATCACGAGCTATATGTCCATAATTGTGGAACTTGTAACACAATGTTGTGGGGAGACACATAGGTATTTATTGTCTGAACATTTCATCCATATTCTTTGTAATCTACATCCTTATGTCCAAAGTTAGTACAAATAAAACAATAAACATAAAAGAAATTTGCATACTTGGGAGTGAATGATCTTCTTTGTGGTGTAGTCCTTATGAATTACTGCCTTAGATGATCATGATCATGATTGAAGCTTCTTTGTGGCTTGAATGTGGAGGTTCTTCTTGAATATGTATCTCTATAATTTTTCTTTGATTCTGGATGACCATGATTCCTTCGTTTGAATACTTCTCCATAACTCTTACTGCTTTCCTCATTCTTCCTTTTTTTCAACTTGGAGTTCTTTTCTTCAACATTCTCTATTGATGATGTGTGTGTTTCTCTCTCTTCAACGTTATTTCTATGCTTGATGATTTTAACTCTCAATGTGACAACTTCTTCTTCTTTCTTCATCATCTAAATCTTCATGACTTATTCTATTCTTTTTGCTTCTTCAATTTGGTTCTTCAAGGAGATGATTTTTTTTTCATGTCTTCTCTCTTCTTGACCAAATTTTGCTTCAAGATGATTTAAGTCCTTAGTTCTTTCCTTAAGATGATCTGTCAAAATCATTTCTCTTTTCTCTGCTTCATTTCTTAGTGTTGCTATTTCGGCTTCTAAACACTACTTTTCTTCCATCTAATTTTTTTATGTTTCTTCAATCTTTTTGGCTTCTCCTAATTGTGATTTTAGATTGACAATGACCTGTTGGGATTCTTTGGAACTTTCTTGAGAATCCTTATTTTGATTGACTAATTTTTCCTCAAGTGACTCGTTCTTCTTCCTTTCTTTTGTTAGTTCATCTAAAGAACTGTTTAAATTTGCTTCAAGGTCTACTATGCATTCTTCACAATTTTCTTCTTTTGAATCTATATGACATGATGACCATATTTCTTTATGTTCTATTCTTGATTATTCTTTAGCATTCTATGGATTTGTGATGGGATATTCCTAAAACTAAAGATAATGTAGCTTATCCCAAATCTCTTTGGCTGATGAACATTGTCCCACTTTGACTTTAACCGAATCAAGTAATCCTTCCATTATGAAATCCATTGCAGTTTTGTTGTTCTGTTTCAATTATTTCTTCGCTTCAATCTTTGGAATTTTTGAACCAGTGTATCATGTAATAAATCAATACCAAAAATCATACCCTTTTTCCTATAAGAATGTTTTCATTCTTTTTCTCCACATCTCATACTTTAGACCATTCTAACCATCGAACTGTGGTTGTGACATCCCCAAAAATAAAATATTTTTGAAATTTAAATTTTCTGGAAATTTATTTTCGTTTTTAGTAAATTCGAATTTGGAAAATTTTTGCCATTTATGGAAATTATGAATTTCGAATTTGATACTTGTAATTAATTATTGTGATTGTTGAGCAGAGATCTGATCTAACTCAACTAACCATTTGACTATGACACTTGTATAAAAACAGAATATTTATATTAATTGCAGGAGGACAAATGGAACAACCATGTTAAAGTAAGCTGACCATGATTCCATGAGTGGGGAACATGTTGGAACTACCTCTGGGCTGATTAGTACAAGTGGAAAATCAGATATTTGTCCATTGGAAGCCCTTGAAAATCAGGGATTTAGAAAGTTGCGAAAATCCCCAAGGGAGGGAAAAAGACCTAGGCAAAATTGATAAATAGCATATGCGAGGAGGTAGGATGTTGTCGAGTATGATGGGAAAGGATTACGAGTCCTCTTATTGTTATGAACACTACTGATTGAGTGTGAGGCAAGAGGAGTCTGCTGAAATGGAAAGACAATTGTTGAGGACGAGATTCCAAGTTTTCCCTCATGGATTCATGGTCAGGCTAGGGGGTGAATCGGGCAAGTGTTTTGGCTGCCCTGTTCTATGGTTGGGAGGAACATGGTTGTTCCCTTTGTCTTCCCGCAAGATGGTTCAGATATGTTAATTATTTCCTTCTCTATTTAAAACGATTGTATATATGTATGTTGTAATGCATTTGCTAATTCTGAGTTGAAGTATTTTCCAATTCACTGGTAAACAGTTAGATCCCTGATGTAGTATATCTATTAATATAGAATTTGATATAAAATATCCGGAAAGGAACTTGTTCGTGTGTATGGGGTCTAAATGCTAACAGAAAATCCTGTAAATTAATTTTCGAGCAACTCTTTATGATTAGACTGAATTCTGAATAATTGTTTTTTTATTTACAGTCATTGCATGGCTAAATTCTGGAAGCAATCATTTTTCGGTAAACTGGATCTCTGTTTTATAGAGGTAGTCATAGGGTAAATGATAGTACATCAAAGTTCCTTGTATAGATTTAACGATGGATTGGGAACTAAATCTAGATAAGTGGAATATTTATATTGCTATGAATAAAAACTCAGAATTAGAAATTGTAACATACCCTTTACGGAAAAAATAAAGTTTTTCACTCTTCCTTAAGGGATAGAATCCCTGAATTCCTACGGGGGGCCTAGCGTAGGCTAGTTCTTCCCTTATTCCACTTCCATGTGATCGTTGGTTATAACCATGGGCCAAGCCAAGACACACCTTTCGCATTTCGTGACTCAATGATGCAAGAAAGTCAAGTCTTTCAACTCTTCAAACCCCGAAACCTGAAGTCTTACCTTCGATGAGATCGACGGCTGCGAATTCCCTCTGATCTGTCAGTCCTGGACGTATCGATATTTCGGTAAATGGGAGTTCGCGATGCAAGGGAGTCAAGTATTTCAACTCTTCAAACCTTGAAACCCAAAGTCTTACCTTTGATGAGATCGATGGTTGCGAATCTTCCCCAGATCTGACGGTCCTGGCTGTATCGGGATTTCGGTAACCGGGAGTTCGAGATGTAGCGACCCAAACCACTGGTCACTCCATTCCCCGAACTCCGATACGCGATTTTTTTTAAGAGATCCAACGATCCTCGATGTTTTAGATCCAACGGTCCAGATATTTTTGGAGTTTTGTGAACCGGAAGTTCATGATGCAACAACTCTAGATCTCTTGTCACTCCAATCCTTGAATTTTGATATGGGAATTCGTGTATGAGATCAACGATCCCTTAATCCCTTCGTTGTTCTATGAGATCCAATGGCCCATGGTATTTCATAGCTTTTCCCTGAACTCTGATCGCTCACCATGCATCTCCTCCGATGGACGGTCCAGATCATTTCGGGACTCCCTTCCTTTTTATTTCTTTGTATAGATTCCCTTAGATGATGACAATGATCTGAGAAATGTCGATGTATAAACAGGAACGACAATGACTGAGTATTCGTATATTTCTGTAATGAGCTATACAAAGTAATAACATTACTAAAGTACCAATGCATGACCAGGATACGCAATTAATAGGATTATGTGCATATAATTGTATCTTGCATGATACCTATACAAAAGCTTAATACTATAGAGCCCCTTTTCTTTTGTTGAGATGTGATTCAAAAGATGTGGACCTTTGGAAATGCATAGATTCCATACAATGCTTAAAAACTTAGACTGTACAAACAACAGATACGGAAATATAGTAGAGAACAACATTCTAACTAAACCTTAGTAAAATTTTGGGAATTCAAAGATAAGCAGTATGAAAAATTGAAATAATATCCAAGGAAGGAATCGAGTCAAAATTTCTATCCATATTGATGGTTGAATTCCATTTGAGAAAGTCTGCGTGTGCGCCCCTTTTTTGGTGCTCTTCTCTGTTCTAAACCAACACTCACTTTTTGTGTTTTGAGGTTTCGTGATTCAGGATTTCATGACTCTGGTGGAAACGATTCTAGGTCATTTGAACCCCTGGGTCCTGAAATGTTGAAAAGGGATTAACAAGTGTTGGCTCCTCCTTTAGCCCCCGTCCTTAGGACCATGCCCTATGACCTGGGGCTGACTCCACAGAGTGCATCGGGGTTTCATGTACCGGGATTTTGTGACTTGTGAAAACAAGGGGCATTTCCCTTTGGTTTCCCAGGTCCCGAAACGCTGAAACCTATCCACGCTAAAATAATTCAGGGTTTTGGGTACCGGGATTTCGCGACTTGCAAAAACGAGGGGTCTTTCCCTTTGGTTTTCCCGGGAGCCGAAATGTCGACTGTTAGCCACGTGTTCCCCCGATGGATGGCTGCGACCTTTAGCCATGATCAATAGTTGTAATCTTTTCAGGATGATCAACGGTTGCGATCAAATCCCAACTTTCTCCTTTTCGAGAATTTGGGAGAGTCTCCACTCCCCTTCGTGCACCAGGTTAAACCCTGTGTGCATTTTCTGGAACTGACAGCTATCGGTCCCATGTGCTCGATCTGATGGTTCAAATATTTTCTCCTGTGCACTCATCTCTAGTTGTCTGGATGTAGGCTCCAACGGTCTAGATTTTCCCCTACAAATCGATGATTCACCTTTCCAAACTTTGAGGAAATCCTCACCTCTTTTTCCCCGAATTGAACCAACGGTTCATATCTGATTTAGGTCCCGATTCTTTCAGGACTTGACTAAATATTGCCTAAATACATATAAGCATATTGGAGTAGTTTGAGAGTTAAGGGAAGTGATAGAATTATGGAAGAATTTATCCACATAAGCTTTTTTGTTTGCAGTAAACTAAACTGGCATAATAATGTCCTTATGGACAAAAATGAATCTTACCTTCGCTTAAATTCTAATCTTAAACGAAATTGGATTATGTCATAGAAAAAAATATATATATGGTAAATTTGAGGTACATTACATATGGTATCAAAGCATGGTTACAACACTTAACCTGCTTGGGCTCATGCACAAGTCATATGAAAATATTATTGAAGTACTTTAAGGAGGCATATCATTCCTTTGGGAAATGATAGTCGATCCTACAGGAGTGGGATTATGCTAAAGGACACTAATCTTTAAACTAAAATAGGAGTGTGAATGAATGGAAAGGATCCGTAGCAGTAATGATTATTGCTTTGATGAAGGGTTAAATCTAGTATAGGTGTATAACCCCTCATAAACAGAGGAATGATTATGGTGACCATTCCCTAAAAAAGGAGAGCATGCACCACTCTCGGATTTCAAGTGGACTTAGAAACAAATTTTGTTTCTAGGTATAGGAATTGCTGGACAGGGTTGCTCCTAATCAAGATGATAAACAGAGCTGTAGAATTATAGAGTGATTGAGTGAGAAATCACATCATCCTCCCTTGCTTGGTGGATAGGAAAACTAATCTGCTAGAGTTCTTGTGGGAGGAGGATGATGGCCTCTGTCCCTGACTGTGCTGAACAGAAGGAAAAAATCTAGATATATAGGTCAAGATCGATCTTGACCTAAAGATACTCTAGATTTCTAAACTAGGATAATTGGTAAGTCGTCCAAATGGTATTAGACATTATTGTTAAAGATAAGATAAAATGGTTGACTAAATGTTGATCTTGAATGTGGTAAAGGGAGTGTTGGCGCACTTCTAGAATCCCAATGGGTCAGATTGACATCCAATGGTGGATGGTAGCTATATAGATATAATTGGAAGCTAGTTTGGTTGACTCTATTACCTTGTGCATGGTTAGAATTTCCCATAATGTATTTATAAGTTGGGTAATGTTCTAAGGAGGTTGAGGCAAGAATGTTTTCTTTCCATCTGCTATAGTATAAAAATGAAAGTGACCCTGGTTAGTTATCGTCATAAGAGAAGGAAATGTCAGAATGAGTTATGACAACGAGATTAGTCATGTAAGTGACTTTAATCTCTAACTAAAAGAACACTAAGGATAAAACTAAGCTAGTATGATGAGTACTTAGTTGTGTGTGTATGATTGAGTGCATGGATTTAATGCATTATGAAGCTTCTTGATATGAAGCATGATACTAATACCAGTTAGGTATGAATGATATTAAATGTGCAAGTGATGCACATGTATGATGTAAGAGTATAAGTATACTAAAATACCAATATGATTTCCCTGATGAGTGAAACGTGAGGCAAGCATTGCACTTGCCAAGATTAAATGAATACTATGGATGCATAGTTGACTCCATTCTGGGGAGTCATGAAAGTTCTGTTCCAAACAATAGCCTAAGGGGAATGTATTCCATTTCCTCAGGAAATACTAATATATAGATGAAAGAGTAAACGATCAAGGATGATTTGTTGTCATTATAAGAGGAAAATGTTTATGCCTTTGAGGATCACATGAGAATGATTGTAACCAATCATGAGTTGACTGATTTTAAGATAAAGATGTATGTAGGCTATGAAATATACCTATGGAAACTGTACATAGGCTTACGATTATGAGTATAGATAAGTACATCATGGATGTAAGTTAGCAGAAACCTAGAACATGTGTGGATGCATAATCTGGAATGCATGTCAGAAATGTATGTCTATGTCCCTTAAAGAATGATTATTAACAAGCTGAAGCTAATTCAAGCTTGAGGCCATCATAGATAGTGATGGATGTGCAATAAGGAAGTTGCATGCTAAAGGAGTTCCCTGTGAAGAGACTGTTATACAAAGCTACTTAGCTATAAAGATAAGTTTGGCACCGTTAGAACAGCCTAATGCATACCAAAACTTGTATCAGTCACACAAGTTTCAACTATGCAACTCAAGAAATGTATTAGAAAGGGATGTCAAGTTTACGCCATCCAAGTGACGAATCTATTAGAAAAAGAAGATAAGCCCAAGTTAGAATACTTTGTTTTCCTACATGAATTCAGAGACATGTTTGTGGATGAGATACCGGCATTACCTCCTAGAAGGGAAATAGATTTCTCTATAGACTTACTACTCGGATCAACCCCTATCTCAAAAGAACCCTACCAAATGAGTCTACTAGAACTGACAGAATTTAAAATACAACTACAGGAATTGTTGGACAAAGAGTATATCATATCGATTGTCTCGCCATGGGGAGCACCAGACCTCTTTGTGAAAAAGAAAGATGGTACTGATGGTACTTTAAGACTATGTATCGATTATAGACAACTGAACAAAATGACCATTAAGAACAAATACCCCTTACCAAGGATAAATGATCTGTTCGATCAAGTTGGTGGGGCCAAGATCTTTTCAAAATTGGATTTACGATCCGATTATCATCAAGTTAGGATAAAGGATGAGGACATAAACAAAACATCTTTTCAAACAAGATACAGACACTATGATTTTGTAGTCATACCTTTCAGACTCACTAACGCACCAGCCACATTTATGTTCTTGATGAACATCATTTTTAGTCAATACTTAGACAAGTTCGTAGTAGTATTTATCGACGATATTCTAGTCTATTCTAAAATAGAGGAGGAACATGATGAACACTTAAGAATAGTTCTGCAAACATTAAGGAAACACAAACTATACGCAAAATTTGACAAATGTGACTTTTATCAAAAATAAATACAATATTTAGGACATATCATTTCCTCGGAAGGTATTGTCGTAGACACGGAAAAGATAAAATCCATTATGGAATGGCCAATACCTAAGGATGTGGAAGATATCTGGTCATTCATGGGAATCACCGGATATTATCGCAGATTTATAGGAGGATTTTACAATATAGCCTACCCTATCACATCATTACAAAAGAAAGGGACCAAGTTTAACTGGTCACAAAAGTGTCAAGACATTTTTAACAAGATGAAAGAATTATTGACATCGACGCCCATTTTGAAGGTAGAAAACCTAGATAAAGACTTCACAGTATGTGTTGATGCAAGTAAAGAGGGACTAGGTGGTGTTCTAATTCAGGAAGGGCATGTGATTTGTTACGAGTCTCAGAAATTAAAATAACATGAGCGAAATTTTGTCACTCATGACTTAGAATTGGCAGCGGTAATACATGCCTTAAAAATGTGGCGACACTATATAATGTGTAGAAAATTCCTACTATTGGCGGATAATAGCGGGGTGAAATATCTGTTTAGCCAACCAGACCTTAATGCAATACAAGCAAGGTGGCTAGCCTTCTTGAGCGAATTTGACTTCGAGGTCAAAGATATCAAGGGTAAGGAAAATAAAGTAGCAGATGCTTTAAGTAGAAGAGTCCATGGGTTATTTGAGATAAATATCAGCAAGGAAGAAAGCGATATGGAACAAAGAATAAGGATGGTAGGTATTAATGAAGGAAATTACACTAAGATGATGGCAGAATTTCAAAATAGTATCGCAAACTCAGATAAACCAGATATAAGAATCGACAAGAAGGGACTATTAAGATTTGAAAACAGACTTTACATACCAGATTCAGCAGAGCTAAAATTAATTGTTTTATACAAAGTGCATAAGAAATCGTATTCTGGCCATCCAGGCTACGAGAAAACAATAACAACACTTAGAAAACTATTTTACTGCCTAATATGAAGGGCGAAACAGCAGAGTACTTGTCTAGGTGCCAAGATTGTCAGCAGATTAAGGCCGAACACTAGCATCCAGCTGGCCTATTACAGCCATTACCAGTACCAGAATGGAAATGGGAGACCATATCGTTGGAATTTATAACAGGTTTGCCTAAAAATCAGAAACAGAATGATTCTATCATGGTTGTAATCGATAAACTCAGTAAGTCTGCACACTTTATTCCTGCAAAGTCTACTTTTAAAGATATAAACATTGCTGAAATATTCATGAAACAAATTTTTAGATTGCATGGTATTCCTAAAATGGTGATTTCAGATAGAGACGTAAAATTCACATCCTCTTTTTGGAAGGAATTGTTTGCAAGGATAAATACTAATTTGAATTTCAGTATGATTTATCATCCACAAATGGATGGACAGACCGAAAGGACAAACCAAATCATAGAGGATATGCTACGTATGTATGTAATAACAAAACCGAACAAGTGGGAAGACTACCTACACTTGGTAGAATTTGCATATAACAATGGGTACCAAACTTCAGCTAAGTTGATCCCTTTCAAAATATTGTACGATAGAAAGTGTATGACTCCAATTAGCTGGGATAACCAGGCTAACAGACTCATGATTGGACCAGAGATGCTCCAAGAAATGGAGAACATAGTAAGGAAGGTACAACAAAACTTGAAAGAATCACAGGACAGACAGAAAATCTATGCATATCAGAAAAGAAGACACTTGGAATTTCAAGTGGGAGACCATGTCAAAGCTCGAAAAATCTCGTTGAACTTAGGGAACTGTGCCAAGATGGCACCCAAGTTTTGTGGGCCCTTCGAGATACTAGCTCGAATTGGACCCGTAGCATATCAACTTGCACTTCCAGCTAATCTAAGACTTCATAATGTATTTCATGTTTCTTTGTTGAAAAAGTATATTCATGACCCTACTCATATGATTGATTGGAACTTGGTGTAGGTGGAACCTGAAGGCGATTTCCAGGTGGAACCCCTGCGCATTCTGGACCAGAGAGAAATAGCACTTCGGAACAGAGTCGCCGCTCAGGTAAAGGTGCAATGGAAGCACTTTAGTCCTGAGGAGGACACTTGGGAATTGGAGGGATATTTTCTGAAATATCATCCAATCCTGTTCCAGGAAAGAAACGAACACTGAGGATAGTGTTTTACTGAAGGGGAAAAGGATGTGACATCGCCAAAAATAAAATATTTTTGAAATTTCAATTTGTTGGAAATTTATTTCCGCTTTTAGTAAATTTGAATTTGGAAAAATTTTTCCATTTATGGCAATTCTGAATTTCAAATTTGATATTTGTAATTAATTATTGTGACTGTTGGGAAGAGATCTGATCTGACTCAACTCACTATTTGACTATTACACTTGTATAAAAACAAAATATTCATATTAATTGCAGGAGGACAAATGGAACATCCATGTTAAAATCAGTTGACCATGACTCTATGAGTGGGGAACATGTTGGAACTACCTCTGGGCTGATTAGTACAAGTGGAAAATCAGATATTTGGCCATTGGTAGCCCCTGAAAATCAGGGATTTAGAAAGTTGCGAAAATCCTCAAGGGACAGAAAAAGACCTGGCCAAATTGATAAATAGCATATGCGAGGAGGCAGGATGCTACCGAGTATGCTGGGAAAGGATTACGAGTCCTCTTGTTGATATGAACACTACTGATTGAGTGTGAGGTAAGAGGAGTCTGCTGAAACAGAAAGACAATTGTTGAGGAGGAGATTCCAAGTTTTCCCTCATGGATTCATGGTCAGGCTAGGGGGTGAATCGGGCAAGTGTTTTGGCTACCCTGTTCTACGGTTGGGAGGAATGTGGTTGTTCCCTTTGTCTTCCCGCAAGATGGTTCAGATATGTTAATTATTTTCTTCTCTATTTAAAATGATTGTATATATGTCTATTGTAATGCATTTGCTAATTCTGAGTTGAAGTATTTACCAATTCACTGGTAAATGGTTAGATCCCTGATGTAGTGTATCTATTAATATCAAATTTGATATAAAATATCTGAAAAGGAACCTGTTCGTGTGTATGGGGTCTAAATGCTAACAGAAAATCCTGTAAATTAATTTTCAAGCGACTCTTTATGATTAGACTGAATTCTGAATAATTGTTAGAAATTGTTTTTTTATTTACAGTCATTGCATGGCTAAATTCTGGAAGCAATACTTTTTCGGTAAACTGGATCTCTGTTTTATAGAGGTAGTCGTAGGGTAAATGATAGTACATCAAAGTTCCTTGTATATATTTAATGATGGATTGGGAACTAAATCTAGATAAGTGGAATATTTATATTGTTGTGAATAAAAACTCAGAATCAGAAATTGTAACATACCCTTTACGAAAAAAATAAAGTTTTTCGCTCTTCCTCAAGGGATAGAATCCCCGAATTCCTACGGGGGGCCTAGCGCAGGCTAGCTCTTCCCTTATTCCACCTCCATGTGATCATTGGTTATGACCATGGGCCAAGACAAGAGGCGCCTTTCACATTTCACGACTTAGCGATGCAAGAAATTCAAGTCTTTCAACTCTTCAAACCCCGAAACCCGAATTCTTACGTTCGATGAGATCAATGGCTGTGAATCTCCCCCTGATCCAACAGTCCTAGATGTATTAGGATTTCGGAAGCCAGGAGTTTGTGATGCAAGGGAGTCAAGTATTTCGACTCTTCAAACCCTGAAACCCAAAATCTTACCTTCGATGAGATCGGCGGCTGCGAATCTTCCCCAGATCTGACGATCCTAGTCGTATCGAGATTTCGGTAACCGAGAGTTCGAGATGCAGCGACCCAAACCACTACTCACTTCATTCCCCGAACTCCGATACGCGAGTTCTTGTACGAGATCCAATGATCCTCGATGTTTTAGATCCAACGGTCCAGATCTTTTTGGAGTTTCGTGAACCAGAAGTTCATGATGCAGCAACTCCAAATCTCTTGTCACTCCAATCCTTGAATTCTTATATGGGAATTCGTGTATGATATCAATGACCCCTTAACCCCTTTTTTGTTCTATGAGATCCAATGGCCCACGGGATTTCAGAGATTTTCCCCGAACTCCGATCGCTCACCATGCGTCTCCTCCAATGGAGTGTCCAGATCCTTTCGGGACTCCCTTCCTTTTTATTTCTCTATATAGATTCCCTTAGATGATGATAATGATCTGAGAAATGTCAATATATAAACAGGAATGACAATGACTGATTATTCGTATATTTCTGTAATGAGATATACAAAGTAATAACGTTACTAAAGTATCGATGCATGACCAGGATATGCAATTAATAGGATTATGTGCATATAATTGTATCTTGCTTGATACCTGTACAACAGCTTAATACTCTAGAGCCCCTTTTCTTTTGTTGAGATGTGATTCAAAAGATGTGGGCCTTTGGAAATGCATAGATTCCATACAATGCTTAAAAACTTAGAATGTATAGACAACAGATATGGAAATATAGTAGAGAACAACAATCTAACTAAACCTTAGTAAAATTTTAGGAATTCAAAGATAAGAAGTATGCAAAATCGAAATAATATCCAAGGAAGGAATCAAGTCAAAATTTCTATCCATATTGATGGTTGAATTCCATTTGAGAAAGTCTATGTGTGCGCCCCTTTTCCGACGCTCTTCTCTGTTCTAAACCAACACTCACTTTTCATGTTTCGAGGTTTCGCAACTCCGGCGGCAATGATTCTAGGTCATTCGAACCCCTGGGTCCCGAAATGCTGAAAAGGGCTTAACAGGTGTTGGCTCCTCCTTTATCCCCCGTCCTTGCAACCATGCCCTGTGACCTAGGGCTGACTCCACAGAGTGCGTCAGGGTTTCATGTACCGGGATTTTGCAACTTGAGAAAACAAGGGGTCTTGCCCTTTGGTTTTTCGGGTGCCGAAACGTCGAAACCTATCCACGCTAAACTAATTCAGGGTTTCGTGTATTGGGATTTCACAACTTGCAAAAATGAGGGGTCTTGCCCTTTGGTTTTCCTGGGTGCCAAAACGTCGACCGACAGTCACGTGTTCCCCCGATGGATGGTTGCGACCTTTAGCCACGATAAACAGTTGTGATCTTTTTGGGATGATCAACAGTCGCAATCAAATCCTAACTTTCTCCTTTTCATAAATATGGGAGAGTCTCCACTCCCCTGTCTGCACCAGGTTAAACCTCATGTGCCTTTTCTAGATCTGACAGCTATCGGTCCCCTGCACTCGATGTGATGGTTCAGATCTTTTCTCCTGCCTACTCTTCTCCGACTGTCTAGACATAGGCTCCAACGGTCTATATTTTCCCCTGCAAATCCATGATTCGCCTTTCTGGACTTTGAGGAAATCCTCACCTCTTTTTCCCCGAATTGAACCAACGACTCAGATCTGATTTCGGTCTCGATGCTTTTGGGACTTGACTAAATATTGCCTAAATACATATAAGCATATTGGAGGAGTTTGAGAGTTAAGGGAAGTGATAGAATTATGGAAGAATTTATCCACATAATCTTTTATGTTCGCAGTAAACTAGACTGGCATAATAATGTCCTTATGGACAGAAATGAATCTTACCTTCACTTAAATTCTAAGCTTAATAGAAATTGGATTATGTCATAGAAAAAAAAATTATGGTAAATTTGAGGTACATTACAGTGGTATTCCATTTCTATACAAAATGTTTCTCTCCAGGATCTTCCTTCTAGTGCTTAAACTGTTTTCCTGAAGGACTTTCTCTGATACCAATTGTTGGAATACTAAGAGGGGGGGGTGAATCAGTATGAGCACTTTTACCACTTTTAACCACAATATATAAATGTCAACTTTATCAGCAATATATCATCAATATATCATGATCATATAAACATAAGAAAAAAAAACCATGTACCACAACCTATGCCACAACAAGTGCATCAACCATGTACCACAACATGTACCTCAACAAGTGCATCAACCATGTCTTGAATTTCTCACTACTTCAGGCTCATGCTTTTAATTTCAATTTTATGTTTAGCATTTAATTGAACCATAAACAATTGCAGCAACAGTAACTAGTTGCATTAAACCAATATCACAAGAATAATAACCATGCACAAGAACACAAGAAGTATCCTGGGAAAACCTTCTCAACAAGGGAAGAAAACCCAACCAATCATTTTCTATATACTTCAAGAGAAATACCTCCCACACCATCACCAAACCTAGCACACAAGAGGGTGTTGTAATTCTCACAATTTCATACCACAACTTCTGAAATCATGAGATGAAACAAACATAAGTGTATTTCCTCAATGGGGATTCACCTTTATTTATACAAGACTTATCACATCAAATGATGTGTCTATTGGTGCAATAGGGTCGAGATAAATAAATCATAATATAATTAATAATTACAATATTATCTTTTACATTAATTATCTTTCACTTTATGGTGGGGTCAACCTATACCCTTTACATCACAATTAGGGTTACAGGTAAATATTACTCTTAGACATTATAGCAAGGGATCTCACACACCCACTAGTTCTCAACCACTAGAGGCACGTCCACATGTGCTCAGCCACAGGGACTTCCAATTCAACAGATCTCTATCTCACTGCGTCTCATAGAAGAATCATATGGACACATATTCACTAGTACTCAGCCACTAGGATCACGTCCACCTGTGATCAGCCACAGGGACTTCCTACTCATCATATCTCTATCTCACCGCATCTCACATGAGAATCATCTGGAGTACCACATCGTCTCAACTCTCTCCACAAATTAAAAAAGTAAACCCATCACATGGGCTCGTTCACCCCTCACAGGGGTACACATCGTTTCATCTCAAACAAAACACCCATCTCATGGGCATATTCCCTTCTCAGGGGCACACAAAATTGCATCTCTGTCTGAGAGAGAATGACACACCCATCTCATGGTCATCTTCCCTACACAGGGGCACACAACATTCCATCTCCATCTCAGATAGGAACAACACACACATCTCATGGGCACACTCAACTCATGGGCTCTCTCACAGGTCGACTCACTCAGTATGTGTCTCGAAGGATGTATCACACAACTGTAATCATAAACACTCCCTCTCAACTAGGGATGCATTCTCCATAAGGACAAGTCTCTCACAGAAGTACTCAAAATTTGTCTTGGTTGTAGTCATCAACACTCCCTCTC
>JZKD02S0355000.1:264329-277195 GCA_000966675.3 Picea glauca | reverse complement strand
AGAAAATTGAATCTATTAAGGATTTTCATTTTCCTAAAAATATTAAAATATTGTGTGGTTTCTTGGGTTTAACATGCTATTTTTGCAAGTTTGTTTGAGATTATGGAAAAACTATAGCTCCCCTCACTAGTCTCCTTGAAAAGAATGCTTTTAGTTGGACTCCAATAGCTAATCAATCCTTCCAAGAATTGAAATATTCTATGTGTGAAACCCCTATCCTGAAACTACCCGACTTCACCAAGACTTTTGTCCTAGAATGTGATCTGTTAGGAAAAGGAATTGGTGCATTCCTCGTGCAATATGGTAGAACTTTGGCTTCCACTAGCAAACAACCATCATAGAAACATTTGGGCCAATCCACCTATGAAAAGGAAATGCTAGCTATTCTTCATGCAATGGATCTCTGATGTCCTTACCTATTGGGGAGAGGGATAGTGGAATTCCCGAAGTCTCGAAGCCAGCCAGGACCATCCATCGTCAAGGTTGAGAGGTGGCATAAGATACACAACTCTGGAGCGAGAGAAATTTGGAAGTTCTGTGATCGAGGAGAAGGTGAAATTGTTGAATAGACGAAGGCCGAAATAGATCCAGACCATTGGTCATTAGGAGACATGTGGTGACAGATCTAAGACTTTGGGGAAAGTCACTTCGGAGGATACCAAGTGTGGAGTGTAAAAAACTCCCGAAGTCTCGAATGTCGAAGAAGATAACAACCGTCTGTTGTGGAGAGCATGTGGTTAGGGATCCAGAAGTTTGGAGGCATAACACTCTGAAAGGAAGTCGACAAGAGCAGAGAATATATGGACCGTTAGATCCAGATTGACGTGTGGTGGAAATACGTCAACTTCAGGTGAAATCAATCTGGGAGGAATGAGTGTGTAGAATTTTGAATCTCTCAAATCCCAAAGAGACGAAGTGGATAGTGGTTGTCGGATCCAGGAGGACATGCATCAACAGATCATGTACTTCGGGTGAAATCACTTTGGGAGGAAGCGAGTGCGAGAGTTTGAAACTCCCAAAGCCCGAAGAGCCGAAGTGAACCATAGTCATCGATCTGTGGGAGGACATGCTTCGACAGATCATGAAATCTGGGTGAAATAATTTCGGGGGAAAGTGTGCGTGGAAATTTTGAGTCTTCCAAAGGCCCTAGTCTTGAAGTGGACTAGAGTCGTTATATTTAGGTGGACGCGTAGCAAAAGATATAGAAATTCGATTATGGAATACTCTAGGGGAAAACGGAGGGAGAAGGTGCTGAACTCCTAAAGCAGGGAGTCCTGAAGTGAATCTCGATCGTTGATCATGAAAAAGTCTGAGGACCGTTGATCTGGTCTTGGTTGAAAGTGTCGAGGTTGCAAAGAACCAGGAGGTTAATCCCTGGGTCACAGCCCAAGGTCAAAGGTGAGGAAAGAGCTAGTGTTGGCTCATGTTGGATTTGAGAAAGGGTGCTAAGAAGGCAAGGCCCACAGATAGCCATTGATCCGAGACAGGAAATTAAAGGTAGTGAATCATTGTGGGGAGTGGAGGAAGAATTAGCGATCGTGCTAGTTTGCAACCCGCAATTCACCAAGGACGTTGATATCGATGGGACAAGAGATCAACGATCATGATTTAAAGGATATTTGGAAGAGAACGTTTCCAGTTGTGGGGGAAAATATCCCAGATAAGGGTCGAGCACGTTGGCAGCCCGCAATTGTTGTGAACCGTCGATCGACAAAAAAATCGGTGACGATAAGATCGTGACCGTGAAAACCCTGAGGGTGATAATAAGGCCTGTGTAAGTTGATTTGGTTTCAAGCAAGAGCTTGGAGATTAAATATGACTCCTTGATGTGAATGATCCTTGGCAGAGAGGTCGCTCAACACCAAGGAGAGAAAGGGGGGGTCTGCGTCAGAGTGGTATCAGAGCCTGATTTTGTTTGCAGACAGTAGACAAAGCAGAGATGGTGAAAGAAGATAGTCTGATACCATCAGAGTGGTATCAGAGATGAAATTTTTTCTGCATATCATAGGCAAAGGAAGAGAAGGTGAAGACATAGTATTGATGCTCTGTGGGAAGGATTGTTGCAAGTCTGCAATAGTCAGCAGATAGCCAGGTGGGTTGTGGGAGAAGTTGGAGATGATCTCAGTTGCTGAGTGAACAACAAACTTTTCAGGAGGGCAAGTAGAGGGTGAAAATAGATACTAAAGGCCATGAACGTGATCAAAAAGAAGGCCACAAGAAGAAAAGAAACCCAGAGATAGATCTGGAGCTCATAGAGATAAGAGAAAGAATGAAGAAGTTGACATTGAGGATGCAGTAGGAGGAAAAGGTACACTAGAGGTACCAATGGCCTCTAAACAGGAAGGAAAAATGGCATGTTCAAAAGTTGTTGGCCAGAAAGCAACAACAGGTAGTAAGGAATTGGTTGAGGCATGTTGAAAGCCTCAGATACACAGAGGAAGTGGTTTACATATGTGAACCAGAAGTTGGAAGAACCCTCGGTGATGAGGAAGGGAGGTCATCAAAGGATCTCATAAACTGCCAGGTGGGCAGAGATGAGCTTTCAGGTTGCCGGATCGGTAATGGAAGGAGATCAATGATTGATCTCAGTGACTTCCAGGTGAGCAGTGATGAAAGTTCATATTTCCAAGTGGGAAATCCAAAGAGATCAGAGGATCTCATGAACTTCCAGGAGGGCAGAGATGAATTTTTAAATTGCCAGGTGGACAATGAGATGAGATCAATGGAGGATCTCATAGACTAGCAGGAGGGCAGTGATAAAAATTTATATTTCCTGGTGGGAAATGAGATGAGATCAATGGAGGATCTCATAGACTTCCAAGAGGGCAGTGATAAAAATTCATATTGTTAGGTGGGCAATGAGATGAGATCAATTGAGGATCTCATAGAATGCTAGGAGGGAAGCAATGAAAATTCATATTGACAGGTGAACAATGAGATGAGATCAATTGAGGATCTCATAGACTGCTAGGAGGGTAGCAGTAAAAATTCATATTCCTAGGTGGGCAATGAGATGAGATTAATTGAGGATCTCATAGACTGCCAGGAGGGAAGCAGTGAAAATTAAAATTTCTAGTTGGGAAATGAGATGAGATCAATGGAAGATCTCATAGACTTCCAGGAAGGCAGTGCTAAAAGTTTAGATTACCAGGTGGGAAATCTAGAGAGATCAATTGATCTCATGAGCTTCCAGGTAAGCAGAGAGGAAACCCCAAGTTGTCGGGTGGGAAAGGGGAAAGATATGAGACTGTATGAGTGTCTCATGAACTATTTTAAGGGTTTAGATAAACAAAGAGTTTTTATGGAGAAGGATCATAGGTATAGTCTGATCATTGGAGGAATCATTATATTCCTACCAAGCAGCCCAGTGGAGGCCAGATCATGTGTTGCAGGTGCAGCAACAAAAGGAAATCCAACAGAGACTTTCAAAGAGGAGGAGGAGAAGGAGAAGCCACCCCAACAAAAGGAGAAGATAATTCAGCAGAATTGCTCAAAAGTTTCATCCAGGAAGTTGAACAGGAGATGACTGCAGAACTGGAATCTACAACAGAAGAGGAAGCAGACAACATAGACCTTGCTGATCTGTATGAAGAACTGGAAGCCTTGGAGAGAAAGATGATAATGAAAATCATGCACATCCAACATATCAGGTTGGAGACAGATGGAATATCATACCAGCCTGGGGAGAAGCTAGAGGAAGTTGGAGCTGAGCCAACACAAGAGGATCTGGAAGAAGCTAATATGTCAGAGGAGAAAGTTGTACAGAAAATCAGTGGTGATACTGAAGAACTGGATTCTGCAGGGAAGTGGTAAGTCAAGGCCACATAAGAAGAAAAAAACATGGGAGATTAGGATGATCTGCCCTTTTATGTCTATGAGGAGTAATATTTGCAGCCGAGAAGACAACATAAGGAGATCCAGCCAGCAGAACAACTGGATACGGTTATAGAGGGGATAAGGAGGTTGATGTTGAGGTCAGCAGTAGAATCAGTCAGCAAAGAGACGCTGACAAGAAGGAATCTTGCAAGAGAGGTAGGGAAGAAGTAGCAACAACAACAACGACAAATCAGAGGAGAAAGAGAACAACTCCAGAGGAGAGCTTGGGATCCAGGGGGATTTCAACATTGGAGCAGAGGAGCTCATGAGCATGAGCTCATGATTCTCCCAGCAGTGGAGTATGATGCAGGAGCATCACTTCACCTCAACAACGTGCCATCATTCCATCATATCAATGCGCATTGGGGAAAGGAGAGGCACAGACCCTCCCATTTTTAAATTTGAAATATGATCCTATATAGATTAAGGCTGTAAGGTTGAGTGAAATCCAATCCATTCCTTTCAGCAGACAAAATATAAGGTCACCTTTAATGGATGAAAGTTTTATGGCTCTAGATTCAATTCAGATTAGATGGCCATTAAAGAAACTTCAATGTAATAGATGAGGTTAGGTGAAGAGAGGATAAGCCCGTAGAGCCCCTCTTTTGAAAAGAGGTCTTTGTATCAAATTTCAGTAGGAAGATAAGGAAGAGGAATTTTAGGAGGTAGATATAGTTCTTTGAAAGATCTTGAGAGAGATTTGAGACTCTGTTGTAGTCCAGCCTACACATATTGTAATCAGACTTTCATATTAATAGAAAGAGACATTTTTCCTACACATGGTTGTTTATGTGTTTATGTGTTTCACAAATGCATGTTGTAAATGTATGATAGGTTCCATATGCAGTAGGAATATAGGTTTATCTATATTTTTTGGGTTTGAAATATCATTCTGGGTTCTTTAGGCTTTGCAAGGAGTGCACAACAGAACATTGGAGGTTATGTAGCCAGCGCAAGGAGTGCGCATATTAACTCTATGGAGTCAGAAAAGTTAGTGCCAGGAGGGAACACCAGAGTGATGAAAACTCAAGGGAAACCTAAAGGTTAATGAATACCTTAGAGGAGAAACTATGCAGAGGAAGCATAGAGAGACAGAATCACTGAAAACTCTGTAGAGCTCTGCCAGGTGGGCATTCAGCAGGTGAAAGTTTGCACAAAAGAACTTTGTTTTGAATTCAGAGAGAGAAAAGAGGAGTGTCAAAGAGAATACACTCATAGAGTTGTTGAATACTTTGTAGAGTTGTGCCAAGTGGGCATAGAGCAGGTGCAAGTGTGCACAAGGAGAACTCCTTCTAGAGTTAAAAGAGAAGAGTAACAGAGGAATATACTCACAACATTGTTGAACACTCTATAGGAAAAACTCAACAAGGTGTTCTTTGAGCGAGAGGTTGTCAAGAGGGCACAAGAACCCTTTGAAGGGAGAATAAGGGCCAATACCCTTAAGAGATTGAGTAAATATGAAATCTCAGAAGAGATAGAATTAACATAAATGCAGAAAAGACCCAAGTAGTCGGGTTCGTAGGATGAACAAAGGCTGAAGCCTTTGAAAACTTACAAACTCTTACAAGTCGGAGAATTGTGCCTACAACATAGTCGGAGGTGTCAGTCTCAATATCGAATGATTGTTGCAGATCGAGTAAGGAGAGTACTGGATCTAAGCGCAAGAGATTCTTCATATCATCAAATGCTTGTCGTTGTACCTTCCCCCATGCAAACATTTCCTTGCCACCGCCCTTGGTTACTTGGCTAAGGTCCCATGTAATATGGTAGAATCCCAACATGAACCTTCGGTAGAAGTTGGAAAGTCCCAAGAAGATGGATCCACAAATGATTTGGATCTTATGTGGATCCATGAATAATTTGGATCTTAGCTGGATCCACTTGCACCCCATGCTCATCAACAATGTATCCCGAGTATTGCACCTTGTTCATGCCAAAGGAGCATTTTTCCAAGTTGGCATACAGCTTGTGTTGTCGTAGAGTTCCCAAAACCTAATGAATATGCAGCATGTGCTCCTCCCAATATTTGTTGAATATGAGGATGTCATCCATATATACCACCACAGAAGAGTTGGTGAAGGGTCTGAATACACCATCAATCAATCTCATGAAAGTTGTTGGTGCATTTGTTAAGCCAAAGGGAATGACCAACCATTCGAAGAGACCTTCTTTATATTTGAAAGTTTTCTTCCATACATCAGTTGGTTTGATGGGAACCTGGTGGTAGCCAGACTTTAGGTCAATCTTGCTGAATAACTTTTCCCCCTTGAGTTGGTCAATAAGGGCATCAATTTGGGGATTTGGGTACTAGTTCCTGACTGTGATTTTGTTTAATACTTTATAATCAATGCAGAGATTCCAGGTACGTTATTTCTTTTGCACCAACACAATCGGGCTTCCACAAGGGGAGGAGATGGGTTATATGTACCCCTTTTGAAGTATCTCTTGGATCTGGCACTTGATTTCGTCATTTTCCATTAGTGAGCGATGATAGACTGGTCCATTAGGTAGTGGTGCACCCAGGGTTATATCAATTGGATGCTTGAATTGGCAGTGCATCCTGTGGGTGAGGAGAAGATGTCTATGTACTCTTCCACGATCTTGTCCACTTGCTTCTGCTATAAAGAGTGGCTCTGTGTAGAGGTCATGGATGTGGCGTTGACCTTCTGCTTACTGTGAGCACGAATCACAAAGAAGATGAACTTCCCTGTCTATGAAATGACCTTATTGCATTTCTTAGTAGAGATTAAAGAAATAGTGGTAGGTGACACTACCTATGGTATCATGTGAAATTGTCTACCCAAAGTAATAATAACATTGTGGGGTCTAGACTCATACACAACATGTTCTTCCAAAAATATGGCTAGCCTAAAAGAACATCACAAACTTCAAGGAGAGAAATATCACACAATGCATCGTCTTTGAAGGGATCGATGTTGTAGGGAATATGAAACCGTTGGTTGACATAGAGATCTCGTCCTTAGGGAATCCAACCAATGGTGTAGGGCTACAGGTGTGGTGTTATCAGCAATTCTAGCCGCTTGACAACATCTACTAAGATCATGTTCTTCTAAATTTCACTATTGAAAATGAAATGCAGTGGAGTCCCCTTTACCTACATCTGTGAGTGAAAGAGGCGTTCCCCTTACTCTAGTTTTTCTAGTTCACTTGGCTAGAATTTGGTTGTAGTGACAATGGCACTGGGTTTAGAATCGATGATCCACTTTCCACTTTCTGGACATGATTCAGAGTCAGAATATGCCTCTAAATCATAAGCTTTCAGCTTGACCACCAGTGAATTCTTGGAGCGACTGTATTCGATGTTGTTCCAAGGTATTTTATGATATTCACAACACTTTCTCGTGTCCTTCTTTGACTTTTCATTACCCTTCTTGGGTTGGGGCTTGGACTGGTTGTCTTCAGAGCGGCCATATTTTCTTTGTCCCTTGTTTGGTGGGTTGGGACTGCCTTTTCCCTACTTCAGCTATGAAGAATTTCCATATCCAAACTCTCTCCTCTTCTGCTTAAATTTATGCTTGATCTTGACAACATATCTATAAGCCACACCTAATGATGTGATGTCTAGAAACTACATTTCTGTTTGAATGTATCTGTGCAAAAAATCGCAGTATTTGAGAACCCAATTTGGTGTGCATATTATGGAAAATATTGGTGAAATCTGGTACTATCTAGTCCCTTTCTTGACGTATCATGGTCCATCTTATGTACTGGTCCTCATAGCTTCCAACAGGGTAGTATTGTTCTTTAATGGCATCCCTCAAGGAATCCTAGGTGGGGGTGACCGCAAATATTGTAGATTCCTATGTGTCCATTTTCTCAGAGTATATATCCCATGAGTCCTTAACATGGGGGATGACCTTGAGGAGTGCAAAAGTAATATTTTCCCTATTGGAAACATTGTGGACCGAAAAATACCCTTCGAGCAAATTTATCCATTTATCTACAACATCCACATCTATCAGTCCTTCAGATAATGGAATATCAAAATTTACTTGTACCTTGAAGGGGGTTGCATAGTTTCTTGATGAAGATGCATCTCCTGTGGGCAGTCGCCGAAGGATCTTTGCAACTTTGTCCATCATCTTGTTCCTTTGTCGTGTAAGGGATTCCTTGAGAAACATTTTAAAAGGACCTCCTACTCCATCATATTTCTTCTCATCCCCGATGATTTTTCGTCACGTTCAGTGTGACCGATCTTGCAAAGGCTCGATTGGTTCGAGTCCCAGATTCTTGTACCCATATCTTGCCGAGGAAATGCACAAATAAAAACAAATGAACAAAAGACCGATTTGATAGCACTGATCTGGATTTATGAGAGGAACGAAATGAATAACAAATTGAATACCTTAACACAAATATACAGATAACAACAACATATATCCAATGAACAATAACTTTTATTGAATAAATAAAATAGGTTGAAACTATAAAACTGCAGAACTGAAACAACTTGCTCAAATGGTGCTATCTATCTCTAAGAAGATATGTGGCTATTACACATATTCATCTGATCATAATGATTACAATGAGGCTCTAGAGGAATTTTTAACATTTTTCAGGCTGATGTATTAACGATTTTAATTACCTGAAAACACTAAATTGTCAAACCAGGGTAAGTAAACTTAGAGCTTCTACACTATATGTGCTGGTAAGATTCTAACTTCTACCTAAATGTTATTCTAAGAAGAAAACATAAACTTACTCTTATAAATTGAATCCTAATGATTATATTAAAACTGATCATATCTTGTCTAATTAATCAATGGAAACAATTCTAAATTAATCAAATGTATTTCTAATCCTAATCCAAAGAAATCACCCAAGGCTATCTACCATTAACTAAACATTTAATCATCAAAACATCTATCTAAACTATAAAAGATAGAACATTCTAAAAACCTATTATTTAATCTAGATACCACACAGTTCTAAATCTAACAAAGGTGAAACTAATAAATGTCCTATTTTACCCTACAAATATCGAAAGATTCCTTTAACCAGACCATAAGCGAGCTACCCTAACAAAACAGAGTAATTCTAAACTCAAACTATCTTCAAATCATGATTAAACTAGAAACTGGAAAAACAGAGCAAATCTAAACTAATCTAAGAGAGAGCTTAATCGGCACTTGGTTTATTCCTCAGATTTTACAATGGAAAATAACTCATTCTAACATATGAACTAAACGAAAATGATTGAGTCAGAATTTAGCAAAGAAACTTCACGTTAACAAATGATTCACACACACAAATTCTAAAGCTAGAAACAAACTAACTATACTGCAGAAAAGAGAAAGCGAATTGAACTTGTTGGCGGGCCCAACCAAGAGGTGCAATCGCCTTAAAACGAAACCAGAGTTAACTCAAATTACTCCATGCATAACTGTATCATTCCTCATGCTCCATAATTCGCAAATAAACTCAAGTCATTTAACAGAAAATGATGTAACATATAGAAATTGTATTAACAGCAATGTCGAATAACATGATATATCATAACCAACGTTTTCTTCAGAGAGATCCGAGTTTATATAGATCATCCAAAAATAGTCTTGAACATAGGTACATTTAATTAAGTGAATCTTAGATCCGAAAATGAATCAAAGATAGTTAAAACTAAGTTCACAACTTCATGACACGAAGTGTCAAGAAGCGTGAATCACAAAATAGAGATAAGCATCATAACGAACGGTTCTATAATTCTGCTCTGAATCATCACATTTTGTTCTTTCGAAATTAAATTTGAGATTTGAAATCTGAGCTATGACTCAATCAATCATATGAATCGGAACTATCATTCCAAGATGGCAGTGTCGTGCAAATATTTGACATCTCCACTAAGTGCAAGCCGGTACCTGGTACTGACAAATTTGTTTCGAGGAGACAAGTACCTAACTCATGCCATATTAGTATCAATATCAGTTTAAAGTATCAAAATACATTAAAAATAACTTAAGTCATATGAATACCTTGAATAGATCCATTTAGGGAAAAATGATGTGAAATGTATCAAGGTAAGGCCATAAAGGAATGATACTGGATATGGAATGGGGGTATATCTGACATGATATAGGAAAAAATATGGTCAAAATCAGAGACTAACATTCCCCCAAGCTGAAGACTTTGCCTGTCCTCAGGCAACAAAAAGTCAAAAACTAAGATTCATCATAGTGTTGCAGCAGCTGCAACCAACATTTGCAGTCTCTCATGCTTCTTTATGTTTCCGATTTCCTTCTTAAGAACCCGATTAATGGTGATGTGCTTCTTGGCAATCCTCTGCAATTTCTTATTCTTCTGCAAAAGACATCTATTTTTCTGTTTTAATCGATCGATCTTCGATGAGAAGTGAGCTTGCCTGAGTTTCATAAGTTAATTTTATGTTTTTATATGCCGATCCAGTATGGCATATTCATATAACTTCTCTTTTAGCCTGTGATTCCTGTTTTCCAATTTGACAACCATTGGTCACAAAGATCTACTGGAAGAGATTTCACAGTAAGATTCGAATGTCTTACAATGACCTTGTTTTGTTTGAGGGATGGATTCGTGAGTGAACTCATTAGGTTCTTGAATAGTGGTATCGACTAGGCTGAATTCATGACTGAACTCATCATATACTTCAATAGGGGTTTCGACTAGTGTTTCAATTGGCTTGTCCTGCGCAATTTCTTTGGGAACATTATCTTGTTGATTGACTTCACAGACTTTTCTAATCAATTGAGAGAGAGTCCATGTCATCTCAGAAAACTCCGAAACCTTCTCATGATCATTCATACTTTTCATTCTTTCCTGTAATGGATATCTAGGCACGGAGTTATCTATATCTGAAGGTGTACATTTACGTTTAGGATTTCTTCTAGGTTTGGTGATTAACTCCTCGAGTTCTTCCACATCAATAATATTTTTAGCATTCGGAGAAGAAATCAGATTTTCAACATTTACATCTATAGGGATAGTATTTTCCACTTTTTCACAGCTAATTTCCACACCATCAGAACCATGGACATCAAACGAGTGTTCAGTGGCAGGATTATCATCATTGGCCTCAATTGTGCAATCTGTTGTATACTCAGGATCATCACAGACTTTGGATAGGGTTTTAACAACTTTCTTCTTAGAAATCGACTTCTTCTGTGGAGAAATTGACTCAATATTTTTATCTTTAGATTTGTCAGAAGCTATGGTTCTTACAACAAACATATCCCAAGATTCCTGTTTATGGGATAACGCAAAATTAACCAAAATTTTGATAATACCAAAATGAAACAGACTGCCCCTAAAATATTTTTCTTTGCAAACTTGTTCTACCATTTTCTTCAAACTCTTCAACAAAAAATAAGGTATGTTCACCAGATGGTTACCTTTGAAATGTAGTAGGAGTCGAGCATGGCAGGGAAACATGATCATGTATCGACCTTCACATGTGAGGTAGCATTGAAATATGGATAGCAACTGAGCCCATTTTGGTTCCAACCACAACCTCGATGTGCCTTCTGACCATTGTAATTTCCGATACTGGGTTTGCAGGAGCTGCATGCAGAGCTTTTTGTCTACTGGTTGTCCCTTCGTCCATTTCTGACCAGTACTGGGTAACTGAATTGTTTCAGAAACGAACTATTCTGTGACTTCAAATTCCAGCTCGCCCACTTTAGCCAGTCTGCCATGAAATTGCAGAGCGAATTGGAGTGTAATCTTATCATCATACCCATCAAATTTCTTGAAGAATGGCTCCCATCCAGCTTTCTAAAAAATGTGTTTGGTGGCTTCATACTCAGAAAGAGCCTCCAAATCTGCATAAGTCTCAGGTTCGTGACGATTCGCCACCATGATGCTACTCAGTATAACAGGAAAGGTTCAAAGGTGAGCAACGGAATTAGATGAGGGAAACAGAGGAATAGATTATGATGTATGAAATAGGTCATGAAAGGAATTATGGAAGGACGTTTTAAGTGTCATGAGGATCAGTAGCGTGTGAAGGAATGATGATGGTCATATGCCTTTGTTAAAATATCATTTCACAAGAGTCGTTTCAAATTCAACCATTATAATACGGTTCATTATTCATGACACGAAATGTCAAGAAGAATTGAACTCAGCCTTTTAAGTACAGAGTATAAAAATGATGAAATGTCATGGAGTATCGAGGCAGTCATAGTTCAAGTTATTAATATGTAATTTTAATAAATTAAACCAACATGAAACTATGCTTACTTGAGCTCGATTACTTACTCCCTATTATGCTATGTTTTGTAGAGATTTTAAACCCAATTCTGAATCTGGAGACTGCCAATAGTTGTAACTAGAATCTATACTGCTTATAGCCACTATGACTGATTAATTATGTCTGGTACTGACTGGTACTGAGGAAATAAACTGAGATCTGCAGAGAAACTTGTACCAATAATAACTTGCTGAGATATAAAAGATTTTCTGTTTTATGAAGCAAATTTTCTTATGGCTATCCCTGAACCTATCTCTTGTTCATTCCTGAAAGTAATCAATCAAAATTATGTCTTCTACAACAGCTTCAAATATTTAACCCATGGTACAATTCTTATTTTTGTGAATAAATGTTCTGGAGTCGAACACAAAAAGAAATCATTGGATTACCGGCCATTAATGAATGTCGTTAACCAATGTGAGATGACCCACCATTGATGTCAATGGGCCTCAAGGTACCTATAGTACATCCTAACAGGTACGAATAAAGATCTGGGTGTCGAGTCACCTATAGGATCTATCAACCAAGAGACATTGATGTATTCCCATGGTTGTCAGCAAGGAAATCTGCCATTGAGGCATGCAGATCCTAGGGTACTAAATAGTCTCTAATCTCTACTCCAGATAAGGTGTTGATGTCGATGGAGTGAGACTTGTTGGAGGGTGGACCTTAATGTATCCCACATCATCCAACATGAGTGCAGATATAAATTTTGCAGAAAATAATTTTGTGGAACAGTAATCACTTA
>JZKD02S0355000.1:195789-206273 GCA_000966675.3 Picea glauca | reverse complement strand
GATCTGTAACTCCGGGCAAAGGTACTTCAGAGGAAAATGAGAGGGGAAGCCCCAAAACTCCTGAAGCCTGAACTCCCGAAGTAAATCATGATCGTCCGATCTAGAAGGACGCATGGTGTTTGATCTGTAACTCCGGGAAAAAGGTACTTTAGAGAAAAATGAGAGGGGAAGCCCTGAAACTCCTGAAGCTCGAACTCCCAAAGTAAAAAATGACCGTCCAATCTGGAAGTCCATGTGTGGCGCTTGATTTGTAACTGCGGGAAAAGGTCACTCTGGGGCTTCAGTTTGGTCGCTAAAATTCACACAACTTTGAAATTTCAAATGTAGGAGAGCCGCTAATCTGAATTGTATATGGGATCTCTTCCATTAAAACATCAACCTGTCTTCTTGATTGTATTTCAAGCCCGAAATGGACTTCTTTTGAATGCTGCGCTTGGACGCTTCCTGTGCAGACCAAGGACTTGGATGACTTGTTTTCCTTGACAACTTTATGTGATAACATTTGGCTCCATAGGGGATGGCATGCTCCCTGTGAGCTGCCAAGAACAAGCAGTTCTAGCGCCTTAGTTGTTGGATTGTGGAGTCGAGCTTAACTACATCTTGTTGAGGCCAACATGCTGACATGTACACTACTCTACTTACAAAAAGAAAATAAACATACATGCTCCAGATGGAGTTTATTTATGTACAATCCTAAACTAACTGATTTTTACAATGCGCTAAGAAAAAACAAACTTCCACCAGAGCCATTGAAGTAACTTCCTAACTGAAAATGTATTTACTCTGTCACTAATAAGCAACGAACAATAAAAATGTGAGAACAAACTAATTAAATTCTTTAGATTTCCTCCCAATGATGAAGGTAATATTAAGCTTGAAGTCTACAATACATTGAGGAAATGCAACTCCATGTACTCCCCTACAGGGTCATAAAATAGGTGATAAAAGTTATTGGGTTGGTAACAGAAAGCCTGCTCTTCTTTACAACTTGTCACATATGGTTGAATGTTTGTGGCAAGCATAGGTGAGTGAAAGGTTGATGCAGGTCGATGATCCACTTCTCTTTTTCCTTATCTAATAACATATGTTAGCTGATGGAAATACATCTCCTCATGTATATTAATGGATGGTTGTTTCTCCTTAACATGTTGCTCTTGGCAGAAGCTTTCATTTCCATAATAAGGATGGCCACTAATGATTTTTTCTTCTAAGACAAAAAACACCTCAGCATCTTCATCATTGTCTCCATAATGATCAAATAAAGGAGGAGTCTCGAATGTCATACCAAGAGGTATCTTTTTCCCAACATAAGAAAAATGCTCTTCATTATTAAACATGGGCTGCCTTTCAAGATTCAATCTAGGAAGAAATATCTTATCATCGTCATATGAGTCAAAATAGGCTTCTCATATTTAGGTTTTTTAGAGACAGGGTTACAAAGAGTATCAACTTCCAGAATAGACTCAATTTCCGCACTTCCCTTATTGAGACAACAAACACAGTTTTTATCTAATGCAAATGAACAGGAAAGAGAGAGAGAAGATTCCTCATCAAAGGCATCTTCTTCATTCTCACGACCTTCATAAGAATCAGTTATATCCTGAACATGTTGTTTATACTCCTCACAACAACTATGAAAAATTAACTCAAAGAAATAAAACTTTTGACAATGAATATTGAAAGCTACATGAAACTCTTCAAGTGAAGAAACGCTAGAAATCTCAAGAGACTGATACCAAATACGAGCATCTCCTTGAAGAGTGTACATAAACAAATTCATACGTATGTCTTCATGTTGGATGTCAAGCTATTGCATCAAAGCATGAAATCCTAGAACATTTTCAAGAGGGTCGTCATCCTCACCTTCACAAAATCTTGGCAACAGATCTTGTCATTCATCAATTTGAGGCACGGGATGTGGATAACCAGCTATGGCTGAGAAATTTAGCAGGGAAAACCTCCTGGACAGGATAGCCTCCATAGCCATTTGGTTTGTCTCCTTCCAGTGAAGTCGCCAATAGATCTTGAATAATGGAGTCACCATGGTGAAAGATAAGTAGTCAGAATAATGTGTCAAGCTTCAATTCACTATATAAAATTGGATCTCTTCATTGTCATTCTCCCAGGGAAGATATCTTCACTTTCGTCCCCGACAACGATGCCAATAATGTTAGCACTGAGAGTCACCCTTAGACTGCAAGAGGATAAGCCCAGTACCCATCAAAATATAAATGTATTGAAATGGTTTGAGTAGGTGGATCAACAAGACTTTAAAGAAAGGAAAAGACAACATATATCACTGCAGATCATTGATGGACCATTGGGCTATGGAGTCATAAATAGTCTGCTCAATGAAGGCATTTAATCTCCTTATCAGACAAAATATTTGTGTAATGATGAAGAGAAGAATAAGAGAATAAACATAAAGACCAAAACTCGCTAAGAAAATATCCTCCCTGCAAAGAGAATAGATGTGTCTGAATAATGAACAATGAAACATGGGAAAGATAACAATAGGTCCACTACTGCCTCAAGAATCCATAAATCAAAGATGCTACATCCAAACAAGAAGAAAAATAGAATAGAAACATAGAAGACAAATCAGATGAAACAACTCATATGAATCTTCAATAACAATACCATTTACAGTTACATGCCCCTCCGACTTACAAACTGAAATATACAATCATAAACATTTCTCAAAACTTCCTCCGGTCTTGGGCCGAACCCCCCACTCTCCTACAAAATTCTTCAACTAGTTTATTTATACTTGGATCAGTGTACAACTGCTAGGAGAGTCATCTAGCCATCTCGTCCAAGGATTTTTGTTTGTACATCCTTTTGTCAGACTGTGCATGTATTCTTCTATCAGACACAAGCTCAGATGGGCCTGCAAGAAGAAACCGTCCATCGAGGTACCTTGGGCTAACAATTATGTCTCCTCAGAAAGAGCTTCCATGCCTTCTATTTATGGAGTGAAACAAGGTTTCAACTATCAGTCCTCGTTCATTAACTGAATTCTCCTCAGGATCGGGACGAGGCTCAATGCCTAGGGGGTTGCTATGTGTTACTCTTGGATTTGACGCTGAAAAAACATGTGATTGAGGGGACGTCAAAGGCGGTTTGGATCCACACCGCTTTTGAGCCCATAATTCACCACCTTCCGCCACGTAGCCCTTTCGTCATACCATGGTTTCGATTGCAGGACCACTCTAGACATTTATTGTTTGAGAATGTTCCATCCCTACAATGAAGTGCGATCGTCGATCTGCTGAAATCTACGATTTGGGAAAGCCTTGCTTTTTGATGCTACGCATGGCTCTTGGATTGGACCCCATATAAGCACATGATTGTGAAGATGCCAAGGGTGGTTTGGGTCCACACCACTTTGGCCCTGCAATCCACCACCAACTGCCACGTACCTCTTTAGCTATACCGTGGTTTCGATTGCGGGACCGCTCAAGACTTTGATTGTTTGAGAATGTTTCATCATCGCAATGAAGTGTGGCCATCGATTTGTGATCTGGGCAGGCTTGCTATTTTAGTGCCTCCACTAAATCTTATCCGCTCACCAACTCAAGAATCCTTTTAACCGTGCTTAGAGATGGCACTAATTTTAATGCTCGAGATATTTTGATGTTGAACAAGCTGAAACTCCCGAAGGCCGAACTCCTGAAGTAAATCATGTGCATCCGATATGGAAGGATGTGTGGCGCTTGATCTGTAACTCCGGAAAAAAGGTACTTCAGAGGAAAATGAGAGGGGAAGCCCCGAAACTCCAGAAGCCCAAACTCCCGAAGTAAATCATCATTGTCTGATCTGGAAGGATGTGTGGCGCTTAATCTGTAACTGGGGGAAAAAGGTACTTTGGAGGAAAATGAGAGGGGACGCCCCAAAACTCCCGAAGCTCAAACTCCCAAAGTAAATCATGACCATCTGATGGAGAAGGATGCGTGGCGCTTGATCTGTAACTTCGGAGGAAAATGAAAGGGGAAGCCTCGAAACTCCCAAAGCCTGAACTCTCGAAGTAAATCATGACTGTCTGATCTGGAAGGACGCGTGACACTTGATCTGTAACTCCAGACAAAAGGTACTTCGGAGGAAAATGAGAGGGAAGCCCCAAAACTCCCGAAGCCCGAACTCCCGAAGTAAATCATGATCGTCCGATGGAGAAGGATGTGTGGTGATGGATCTGTAACTCCAGGAAAAGGTACTTCGGAGGAAAATGAGAGGGGAAGCCCTAAAACTCCCGAAGCTTGAACTCCTGAAGTAAATCATAACCGTCCGATGGAGAAGAACGCGTGGCGCTTGATCTGTAACTCTGGGAAAAGGTACTTCGGAGGAAAATGAGAGGGGAAGCCCCAAAACTTCCAAAGCCCGAACTCCCGAAGAAAATCATGACCATCCAATATGGAAGGACACGTGGCGCTTGATATGTAACTCTGGGCAAAAGGTACTTTGGAGAAAAATGAGAGAGGAAGCCCCGAAACTCCCGAAGCCCAAACTCCCGAAGTAAAACATGACCGTCTTATCTGGAAGGACGTGTGGCGTTTTATTTGTAACTCTGGGCAAAGGTCACTCCGGGGCTTCAGTTTGGTCGCTAAACCTCGCACAACTTTGAAATTTTGAATGCACGAGAGCCACTAATCTGAACTGTATACAGGATCTCTGTCGTTGAAACATGAACCTCTCTGCTTGCTTGTATTTCAAGCCCAAAATGGACTTCTTTTGAATGTTGCGCTTGGTCGCTTCCTGTGTAGACCAAGGACTTGGACGACCTCTTATCCTTGAAAACTTTATGTGATAACACTATTTATTTAATTTGTCTTCTAAAATATCACTGCTATTTATTTAATTTGTCTTCTATTTTGGTTGTTACTAAAAATATATATTTTCTAATTAAAAATAGTTTTAATAATAATTACATAAGATATTAATATTGTTTTTTTTAATAGATATTATCTAAATTGAAACTCCATCTTAAAGTAAGACTTAAAACTGTATGTAAATGGTTAAAAATACAAAATAGTGTATAAACATCCTCCTACATCATTATTATAAATCAATTATCTTGATCAAGACAACTTTATTATTAAAAAAATAAAGTTGGCTTTTTATGTTATTACATCATTTATGTTATTTATTCAATACCTTTCACCTTTACCTTCACTCTTCCTTATTTCGTTCACATCCTCATCAATAATTTTCTTTTAAATGGGTTTTCCAAATGAGAGATGGTTTCCATGATAAGGTAGACCAGTTGTATTGGCAAGTCAAAAAACCTACAACTTCTTTATTGATATTTTTTACCTCTCATGCAAATATTGGCTTATTCAGGAAAAATGCATTATTGGTTAGGGATTTATTAATTAAACTCATATTCATGAATTATCATGTACATAAGTGGCATGATGATTTATTAATATTTTATAATTTTTAATTATAGATTATTCATCTTAACTTAACTTGGGTACACCCTCGAGATTTTTATCCATTTTGTTTTCCAATAAAAGTTAATTTATTATTTTCATTAAAATTAATAAAATTAATAGTATTTTTTAATTGACATAGAATGGGTAAATTACAAGTTTGACTAATGTAATAATGGGTCACATGCAATTACCTTAGTCCAACCCTAAATTTGGTAAATGTTCAAGCCTTATGGGAGAATAAGGGCTATCACCTTAGTCCACCCCTAAATAAATTTGGTAAATGTTCAAGCCTTATGGGAGAATAAGGGCTATGTGTCCTTATTATGTTCCCTCTAAACATAACCATGTGATATGTTATCTCACAGATGATATGTTATCTCACACAGAGGGAATCCTCTACATAAGGATGTTACCTCTACATGGTTCCTTCAAATCATACCTATATTGTAAGAGCCTTCATGTCTTTAGAGTGTCTCTACATTTTTATCTTGGGACTAGGTAAGCAAGCCCAAAAACTTTACCCCTTCCATCATCAACATGAGCCAAAACGATCCTAGTTGCATCTTACATTCATATGATGTCCAATCATGCAAGGATTAATGATCAATTGTTTTGTCATATGCATGGATGAACACACATATCAAGAAGATATGAATAAACATTCATCATACATCATGAACAAATTAATCAATGGTAAATGTTGGCCATCTCAAGGTTCATTTATGTGGCTCCCATCTTGGAGTCTTTCTCAAAAAATCAAGTACACTTGCCTCATTGAACTAGGTAACTAGTTATCTACATATATAGTGCTTAGTATGATCTCATGCCAACATGCAGAACATATCTATTAAATCGTAGCATCAATATCGGGAGATTCAACTCCAATGAGGTTTGTTTATCCTTATGACTCCTTATCCTCAAACGCATATTCACAACCCCTTCTTGGAGTTTCCTATATTGATCCAGGTGGATATTGGTGTCCACCCACCTATTCCAACTGGCTCATCTTTATAATTCTTAGTTCAATACGTTTCTCTGTAATGATGACATTTCTTTGTAATTGTGGGTTCTACACTTCTGGGGCTGTCCTGAAGCCCTACACATCATACAAGTGGATATTGGTGGCCACCCACCTATTCCAACTGGCTTATTTTGGAAGTTTTCATATCAGTACATCTTTATGTACTTCCAGGGTTGTTTTGGGGCCCTAAACAATGTTTTTTCTTTCTTTCCACAGTCAAACTATAAATTGAGTCAGAGTTTGATGGCATAATGTGTATTTCTCAAAAATACCTTTCCATCAGACTATCACACACCTAAAACGAGGGTCGTATGCAAAAGTTACGACCCCGAGAAGTTGAATGCATAAATAGGTTCAAATAATAAGATCGACACATGGCTAGAAATACATGGAAAAAGAGCTAGATACCAAGCTAGCTTTAGAGGATACCATTCCATTGTGGACCATCTTTTTACATTTAGGATCATTGTAGAGGAGTGGCGTAATGATAAAATCGATATCCTTTGTTGTTTTGTTTATTTTAGAAAATATTTTGACACTATGCCCAGGACTAATCTCTGGAATAGGTTAAAAGAGATTAAAGTCTCTTTAGAGTTAAGAGCTGTTGCAGTAAGGCTATATGAGAAATTCATTGCCAAGTTTAGGAACACTAAGGACTGGTTGGAAGAAACTAACTATAATATAGGACTAAAGCAAGGTTGTCCCCTATCCCCAACCCTTTTCGGTATCTATATTGATAACTTAGAAGATTGTTTGGAGGATGCAAGATGTGTTGGCTCGACTCTCGCTTTTATAGTTATCATTCTCCTTCTTTATGCTGATTATATTGTTCTTATGGCGAAGAGTCCCGATGACCTAGGTAAGAAAATAATAACCCTCAAAGACTTTTGATATAGCATGGACATGTATATAAACACTGAAAAGATAAAGGTTATGATAATTGAGTCCAAAATGATCACCTACAATACTTTTGTTTATGGCAACAATAGCTTGGAGGAAGTTCCTTCATACAAGTATCTTGGAATCGATATCCACCACAAGCTCAATTGAAACTATAGCATTGAAAAAGGGATAAATGAAGGGTGAAAAGCTTATTATGGGCTTGAAAACAATTGTAAATCAGTAGACCTTTGGCTTTGGGATAAAAAAAAACTCCTCTTTGACACTCTCGTCACTCCATTCATCTTATATGGATGTGAATTTTGGGGTTGTCATATATTTAGATAATCTCGGAGAAACATAGAACATATCCGAAAGAAATTTATAACTTATAATCTCAAAATTAAGGGAAATACACCCTATCCTATCCTCCTCATAGAAGAAAGTCTTTCCTCCATTTAGAGCATTGCGATGACTAGATACCTAGCGTACAAGAACAAGATAAACAACATGGATGACAAAATGATCCCCAAAATTGCTTCAAACTCCAGCCAAAACCACTAGTGACTCAAGTGGGGATGGCATAAAGTTACAAAATCTTGGTTGAATCATTGCGGAATATGAGAAGAAGTCATCATGCAAAATATCAATAATATTACAAATATTATCACTTCTAAATTTAAGGATAATATGTGGTGTGATAAAGAATTAGTGGATAAAAGGAAATTAAGATACTACAAGGAGGTGGTCAACCCTAATTTAGAAGATCAAAATTACCTCTCAGTTTTGAAAAGTGCAAAGAAGAAAATCAACATTGCTAAAATAAGAACAAACTCTCACGAACTACATAGTGAAATTGAATGTTGTACAACTCCCAAAACACCATGGGATGAGAGAATCAATCACCTTTGTGACATTACGTGGCTAGAAGATGAAAAACACTTAATTTTGGATTGCCCTCCCTATACCTATATTAGATCCCAATTTAAAAATATCTTCCACATTACCGACTTTCTTAACCTCATAAGTCATCAAAACTATGGTGATCTTGGAAAAATTCTCTCAATTATTTTTTAAGCATAGAAATACAATTTTAAAGAAATTGAAGTAATATCTTACTCTATAGACCAATTGGTCTCACTCGACATTAATTATCATCATTGTCATCAATTAAATCAACTCTTCAAACTTATACATTATATTTAAATACATCCTAACGACAAGTTATTTTATTTAACATGTTAATATTTGATCATATTTTCATCTTGATTAAAATTTGGGGTTGGAAGGTATTTATTAGTCTTTCTTAAATATGTTTGGTAATATGATAAATTTAAGGTTTAATTTTATTTTTATGAATTTATAATTTTAATAGTGGGCCTAATGGTTAAGAACATGTGTTTCCTCTTAAGAGGTCACAAGTTCAAATCTAGAGGGGGGTATGGTATGTATAACTCTATAGACTTTACCAGTCAAATCGTTGGGCAGAGGGGGGTCCCTTGTCCCACAAACAAGGGGGTCTCATACACCAATTTGGTGTGGCTTTGTCGTGACCTTAAAAATAGATTATTATTATTATTATTAGGATAATTTTAATAAAATAATTTTAAAAAATTTAAAGGATAATTATATTGATTATATGCGTTTTCACAATTTTTTTTTTTTGAATGCATAAATAGGTTCAAACTGCTGAAAAACCCCAGACACTAAGATTATACAAACTTGACCACTAAAATCTCCAATTCCAAAAATTTCTAGTAGAATTTTAGGCAGAATTAAACAGAAAATATCCCTTAAGAATAACCAAAACTTATAACTTTTAGACTACCACTGTTGTTTGTTGGCACTGATAGCCGCCCTCAGACAGCAAGAGGATAAGTCGAGTACCCATCAAAATATAAATGTATTGAAATGGTTTGAGTAGGTAGATCAAAAAGACTTTAAAGAAAGGAAAGGACAACATATATCACTGCAGAACAATGATGGACCATTGGGCTATGGAGTCATAAACAATCTTCTCAATGAAGGCATTTAAGCTCCTTATCAGACAAAATATTTGTGTAATGATGAAGAGAAGAATAAGAGAATAAACATAAAAACGAAAACTCACTAAGAAAAGATCCTCCCTACAAAGAGAATATATGTGTCTGAATAATGAACAATGAAACACGTGCAAGATAACAACAGATCTGCTACTGTCTCATGAATCCATAAATCAAAGATGCTACATCCAGACAAGAAAAAAAATAGAATAGAAACATAGAAGATAAATCTGACGAAACAACTCATATAAATTTTCAATAACAATACCATTTACAGTTACATGCCCCTTGGGCTTACAAAATGAAATATACAATCATAAACATTTCTCAAAACTTTGTCTAGCCTTGGGACGAACCCCCCACTCTCCTAAAAAAATCATCAACTGCTTTATTTATACTCTGATTAGTGTACAACCGCTAGGAGAGTCATCTGGCCATCTCATCCAAGGCTTTTCGTCTGTACATCCTTCTGTTAGACTGTGCATGTATTCTTCTATTAGACGCAAGCTCAGATGGGCCTGCAAGAAGAAATCGTCCATCGAGGTACCTCGGGCTGACAGTTATGTCTCCTCGGCTAGAGATTCCATGCTTTCTATTTATGGAGTGAAACCAGGTTTCAACTACCATTCCTCGTTCATTAACTGAATTCTCCTTAGGATCGGGACGAGGCTCAACTGTAGTGTACCCTTTTACACTACCCAGGTTCACCCAACCTCTCACGCACATCATTCATTACATGGATGTAAAAACAAATGCATTTAACCAGAATTAAACACATAAAACTCAGAGTAAGATATATGGATACTTCTATAATTAAATGTTCCATAGAATTCGTCATTAATTCATTGACACAGCGGAAAACATGATACAAAACAATACAGTCATGTCAAATGTGTTAAAACATAACTCAAATTACTTATCTTTTATCTGCTGTAGCATTCACCAACCAAGTGCAGGCCTTCCACGAACCTCCCAGCCTTAGACCACACTGTTCTTTAGCTCAACAGTAGGTCACCCCCGAGCTGGGACCGAGCTCCACCCCAAGGCAAGGAATCTAAACTCAGGCTGAGGTTACAGGGAAGACAACACATACACATTCAACAGGAAAAA
>JZKD02S0355000.1:141403-163740 GCA_000966675.3 Picea glauca | reverse complement strand
GAAAAATCAAACACTTGCAATGTCGTTAGGACTTTAGGGTTTAGGTGAAATGCATAAAATAATATAAAATATAAATGGAAAAGTGAAAAAGATAATAAATATGGGTAAAAACTTCTTTTTACCATTCCATTGTTATTCCACCCAAATCTTGTCCCAAAACCCCCACTTTACCTCAAACTTCCACTTCGGATTGTAGGAGGCACAGTTGATCATTTAATGAATGGTTTCTATTGAATAGGTAATCTTCTTGTCTTCTTCACTTTCCATGGATAAATTTTTGTTTTTATTGGTTAAAAGTAGATTTTTGGGCTGAATTTGTGAGGGTATTTGCACGCGGAGGTCACCGCAAGTGCCTTATATCATGCCTTGCGGCGATCCAGGGTCGCCGCAAGCGACCCTATGACTGGACTACGACGATTACGCACTGTGTGTATGCCTTCACCTGTGGCGTGCACTCAAAAAATTCTTAAGAGATGTTTAGCCAATAAAAATATCCAGGGAGACAAATAAAGATACTAATCTCTCCTTGTGGTTCCAATGCAGGTTTTTTATGGTCATAATGTTGGAATGGAGGGAGAGAGAGCATGAGGATGAGGATTACTTCGTTGGGAATCACCCAAGAATAGTTAATTCCCTCCAGTAGTGTGGGCTGCTAAAATTCTTCAAGATCCAGGGCATGAGGGCCCAGTTGAGGTTGCTCGAATATTTAGTCTACATGTGGGATGTGGACCAGTAGGTATTCTATGTGGGAGCCCACATACTCACTCTAGATATCGAGGATATCTATTTTTTGACGGGTCTGTCTCACCGTGGATCCCGTGTGACATTGAAAGGCAATAGGGGTGGCGGTCTGCTGATGAATGTGTACATTTGGAAATATTGTGTACCATAGGTTGAGAGACGTAGCGACAAGGTCGCTATTAGGGATGTCTGAGACTTACCCCTACGGACCATCATTTTCACCATCACACACATGGAGGGGAGTGCATATCCCCATATGTCTCTTCAAAGCTACTTTTAGTATGCAGTGGAGTGCATGGAGCCCTGAGTCTTTAACTGGTGTGATGGGGTTCTCAGGAGCATGAAAAAATAGTTGACCAAGTGTAGGAAAGGTGACCTGAAACAATTCAGATATGGGTTGATTTTGGTGTCCTTCTTCTTCGAGAGGGTTCCACACTTGCGCCTATAGGTAGAGTGGGGCATACCGACCTCACAAGATCCAAGAATGAAGAGGTGGTGTGACCTCATGGCTCAGCATGTGACTGGTCCTATCGTCAGGTACAATGAAATTTTCTTTGATTGGTTGAGGCCCCAAATGATTATGGTATATGATTACACATATGTCGTCTTAGACTTTAGAGGTGACCCAGAATTGGTTCTTCCTGAAGGTTGTCAATGGGGGAACTTAGGTAGGAAGTACATTTTGTCTTTATAATGTTTTTGTAATTTTTTAAATATGAAATGTTTTTATGTTCTTAATTCGATGACTAATCAAAAATCTATTTGACAATGCATATGTAGGACCTTATCGACCTACAGGTTCATCTCCCATTCATAAGCGAGGGGAGAGAGTCCAGGTAGAAGGATTAGCCACTGTTGACTACGAGGCTATAGAGAAAAACTTGGAGGGTTGACAGTGGATGCTCCAGATACTTCTATTGATGAGATCTCGAGACATTACGAGCACCACACAGTGGGTGTATTTGGTTCTATCAGTCGACTGCTCCATAGAGTAGCATGGGCAGTTTTATGTTATCGTGAACAACATCCTTGATGCTATATTTGTACATGAAGCCATGTGCTTCACATTTTTTACATTTTGATCTTCGGACAAAAACACTTTTTGTAAAACTTTTATTGTTATATATATATGAGGCTTTTATCAGCTTACTTGATTTATATACAAAATGTGATTGGATTTATAAGTGTCTCAAATGTCTATCTAACACATAATTAGCTAATGCGTCTATTAATGTATTTAGACATCTAGGAATGTGTTGATATTCAATGTAATCAAAATGACACTCCAAGAGGTGAATTCATAAATATACCCTTAACAAAGTAGAACTTTGGATAGCATATAAATTACCCAATTGTAGTACTACTAACTGCGAATCAAGTCGTACGCCAAGATGAAGGATTCCAAGTGAAACAACGTCGATTAGAAATTCGATGAATTCATTGTATTCCACAATATTGTTAGCTGCATGACCAAGGAAAACACCGTGTATATTGATTAATTCGTTCGTAGGTGCATAGATTGCCCAAGCAATAGATGCTAAGTTCTGAGTACTACGACTAGCGCCATTGGCGAAGCCAATGTAGAGTAGCGAAGACACCGACATATGGAAACCAAGCACAACACAAGGTAAGCAATTGGGGGTCGAAACCAAACAACGAAAAAGAACACAAAAGTAGCACACAAGAGTATGATATAGTAAAAATACAAGCACTCATGCAAAAATGACTTAAGCATAGTACTTCTACAAGTAAATCCCATTTCTGGGTTCACTCAAAGGAATGCCATCATAATCCACTAACTCATAAGCTCCCTTCTCCAACACTCATTTGACAATATAAGGGCCTCGCCACATAGCCTCGAATTTTTCGCCCCCTAGTAAATCATGATCTTATTCATAGAGGAGAGCTAGATCACCTTTAGAAAAAACATGTGGCTTGGCATGTTTGTCGTATTGGGATTTAACATGTTTTTCTGAGTTTCAATAACCAGGGTGACATCACGACAGGTTTCATCTAATTGCATTAGGTATAATAGACGTTCCTCTTCAACAGATGTGTTTGAGAGAAGTTCAACGACTAGTTTCAAAGATGGTATCTCACATTCAATCGTCAAAACAACTTTGATACCATAAACTAACTGGAAAGGTGTAAACCCATTGGTAGACTTGACGGATGTCTGGTAGGCCCATAATGCTGAAAACAACATCATTTTCCAACTTGTCCTCTAAATTCCTATCATCCGTTGAAGCATAGTAATAAGGAATTTGTTTATCGCTTCAACCTGGCCATTGGCCTGTGGATAAATGGGGTTGAGTTTTCATGCCAAAGACCCAACTTTTCAGTAAGCTCAGACATCATGAAATTTCGAAAATGACTACCGTTATTAGTAATGATAGCTTGGGGGACACCAAACCGAGTAAAGATGTGATTGAATATGAACAATGCTTCATTTTTCCCGGTGTCATCGAATGTAGGCATCGCCTCGACCCATTTAGTGAAATAATCCATAGTTACAATGATGTATCCATGCCCCCTGACCAAGTGAGGGTTACATGTCATGAATTCAATGCCCCACTTTGCGAAGGGACCAACGAAAACTACAGGGTGTAAAAGAGTAGGAGAAGATATTTTTTTGTTGTTATAAGTTTGGCAAGCATGGAATTTTTGGACAACCATAATGCAATCCTTGAAAAGTGAGGGCCAAAAATACCCTTCTCGCAAGATCTTTTGGGAAGTGGCATACCCAGACATATGACTGCCACATGCTCCAGAGTGACAGTCGTTCAAATCATTCTCAGCCTCATCGTAGGTGAGACATCATTGCAAAATAGAGTCAACACCACGACGATAGAGAGTGTCACCGAGAATAATGTATTGACGAGATTGATATCGTATACGACGACAGTCCGTACTAGAATGGTCAGGCCAAAATTTTTGAGTTTGGAGATAGATGATAATATCTCTGTACCAAAAATCATCAGAACTGATCAGAAAAAGGTATTCGTCGGGTAAGTAATCCTCTGCTACATTTGTTGTCTCAGTTGAGGGAAGGTCACATATCAATTCGACAAAAACCAAATATTTCTTAGACTTAGCGCGTTCGAATTCTAAGTCAAACTCCTACATAATCACTATCCATTTGGATTACTTTTCCCCCAACAATTGTCGAGTGAGGATATGTTGCATGGGGTTGCAATCGGAAATAGCAATGGTCCTGTGTAATAATATATAATGATGAAAGCATTGGACAACTTGAGCAGCTGCCAAGGCTAATTTCTCCGCATGTAGGTATTTTGCTTCGGTGGTCGTGAGACTCCACCTTAAATACTAAATTACATGTTTGTCGTGTGAATCATCTTCTTGAACTAAAACCATGGCAATGGTATAGTTAGAAGCAATGAAGTAGAGGGAATAGTCTCGACTATAATCTAGTGTGAAAAGTAGTGGTGTACGGGTTAGGGAAAGTTTCAAAGCTTCGAAGGATTTGTTGGTAGTATTGTCCCATACAAACTCGTAACCTTTCTTCATCAGTCGAGTAAATCCCTGCGTTAACTCGATGTAATTTGGAATGAATCGACGCAAAAATTTTGCCTTCCCTTACAAACTTTGAAGTTGGTGTAGTGTGGAAGGAGGAGGTAGAGTAAGGATAGCCTCAACCTTCAAGGGGTCTACCCTAATTCCATGAAGTGACACAATAAAACCTAGAAGTCAGCCAGACTCCACACAAAAAACACATTTGTGTGGGTTCAAACATATACGATAGTAACGACAGTGAAGGAAAATAGCTCGAAGATGGGCCAGGTGATCTTGGTGATGCATAGAATGCATTAGTAGATCATCGAGATATGGTTGTACGATGTGTTTGATATCATGAAAATCATAAGACATGGCGCACTAAAAATTCGCACCAGCGTTATTCAAACCAAAAAGGAGTTTCCAGTAGGAAAAGGTACCCCAAGGACAAATGAAAGCAGTCTTGTGTTGATCTGTGGGAAAAATATTAATTTGATTATAGCTGGAGAAACCGTCCATTAAGGAAAATATTTTGCTCCCAGCACAATCATCAACGATCTGGTCAATGAAGGGGGTTGGATAATTGTCCTTAGGACAAGCTTTATTGATATCCCTATAATGTACACATACACGGATCATGCCTTGTTTCTTATTTATCGGAACCAGATTGGATACCCAATCGGTTAAAGCTACAGGATAGATAAAGCCAACCTTAAGAAGTTTTTCAACTTCAAGCTTGATAGCAGCGACTTTACGAGGGTGGACCAGGCAAAGTCTCTGTTAGACAGGTTTAGCATCTGGGTAGGTTTTAATTTCATGCAAAACCATATCGGTATCAATACCTGGCATCTCTTCATAGATCTAGGTGAAAACGTCACAAAATTATTGAAAAATGGCTTTATAAGTGACGACCTCATCAACGAAACATGAGGCTACGATGTGAACATTTTTGATGACTCCAGGTTTAATGGATATGTCAAGAGGAATGGTGGGTGAAATGTTACTCAGGTTCCCTTCATATAGCACATCGTGTGTTGACTCAAGAACAAAGGAAATGATAACAATAGTCGACAAAGTCGAAATCCATTGGTAACTCTCTATGGTGTCCTGTTCTAGGAAGAGAATGGAACGATGATGTCCATCGTCCCATGGGGTGTCTTCCATAGACATGGTTGACATGATCATATAATTAGTAGGAAATATCACGTGAAACAGATCGGGAGATGAATCACAGAGAGAAGGAGTAGAAGGGGATTTCGATTGAATGGCCTGATAAGTGGATTCAACTAGACTTAAGGGCATTTGTTCACCATAGAGAAGATAATCACCAGGGTCAGGTACTACCCACGGGTCATGAGACGTGGGGTTTCACGAATAGAGTTGGAAATCATGTTGATTGAGGCAACAAAAGGAGGTGAAATATCGGGTGGTGGGATTTGGAATGTACCCATCAAAGTTGAATCTTTCAGAAGACCCATGCCGACATTCTCTTACCTAGGAGGTGTCTTCAAGATAAAAGGTACGTTGCTAGTACGCGAATCGAAATTAAAAAATTCCAATTGGTCAATAGTAACGACCTTTCCTTGGTGTGGGAAATGTAAAAAAAAGAAAAGAGTAGACACAACTGGACGCATGAAATCAATCCATCTACAACCAATAAGAGGTTATAGTCAAGAGGCAAATCAAATACCTCGACCTCGACATTGACTGATTTTCCTTCCAACGTAATAGACAATGAGGGAAGAACACTGTAGGGTTTAAAACCAGAACCATTAAAGGCCTTAAGTGTATTGTGTGATTCAGTGAGGGGAGGAGAGCCAATGGATTTCCAACAAGTAACAAACATAATGCACATCAAGGCTCCCTCATCAATAACGGTTCTACAGATATTCTTGTTCTCTACAACAACTTGGATCTGAAATGCTAACTGAAGAGGGAGCCTTGGAAAGTGATCTTCCAAGTCAAAGATTATCAAATTCGTATATGTGGGATCACTTCCACCAATGGCCTTTAAAAGTGCCTTTTGTTGAGCTGGACAAATTTGAAGGACTTAGAGAGATGACATCGTGGAGGGTGCTTGTGCAAGATCTTATACAATGTTGTAGTTTTGAGTAGCACGTGCATGAGGATTAAAGGCAGAATTATGAACAACTCCCTTTGGAGGAGGGTGGAGAAATGTATCAAGACTCAGCCGTTTGAGATGAAGAGGCCCATTGGGAGGTGAAGTTGAGGGAGGCGGTTGATCCAACGAAGGTGGAAAATTGTCAACTTTCTCCTTTGAAGGAGAGTAATCTTTGGCCCGAGTTACGATTGCAACATCATTCTTTTTAGAATCACCAGTACACATAAGGACATGCAAAATGGTGGAAGGAGAAGGTTGTTCATGAATGACCATTTGGGCTTGCTGTTGAGAATGGAAAGGTTGTGAAAAAATGACAGGCGTGGGAGGCTTCCCAGTCCCTTGAAGGAACTTAGTGACCTCGACACATCTTGGACAATCTTTTGTGTAGTGATCATCACCATAGATAAGGAAAGGATATCGAGGTTTATACTTATCCTTATCATCAACAGGTTGAGTTTTGGGTTTTTCAGATTGCATATTAGTATTTTTATCCTCCTTGTTCTTACACTTTCCTTTTTTAGATTTATTTTTACCGGCATGGGTATATTGAACTGAATTAACCTCAGAAGTTTTGTCAGTGGAGGGAGTAGGAGTCAGAGCATGTTGAACATTAGAAGCATTATATTTGGGGTTGGTTTGAGGGGCATGCATGGATTGAGCATCATCATGGAAGGTTCCAATCACACCATCAGTAGCATTAGAAGTTGTCAGGGTTGTTGAGGTAGGGGTGGTAGAAGGGCGAGGAGTGTAAGGGATCAAGTCGTAAAGTGTGCCTGTGTGCAGGTGTCGGAGAGGAGGAATCCAAGGTAAAGGTGTAGTTTCCCGTACACTTGGTTATGGGTGCCAACTTAGGGTTTCCCTCCGGATTGAGGTTTGGCCCCATATTGAGGTTGTACGCCAATCTGGGGTTGCCACCAGACATGATGTTGTGCCCAAAATTGAGGTTTCCCCCCAACTTGTGGGTGCCCTAGTATGAGGTTGTCCTCCAAAAGGAATATGAAAACCATAAGTGATAGACGGACCAGTGCCCCAAAGTGGGTTAGAGCCACTAGGGCCGGGATAATTATCCCCTCCAAACAAATGTGGAAGAGGGACATACGACCCTCCAAAGGGGTTCTAGGTAGGTGCAGAAACAAAACCAGCAGCAACATTATACCCAAGAGGAATAAAAAGTGTTTTCCCTCCGGAGGGATTTTGGGTAGGGATGGTGATGGAAGTATTCAAAGCGTGATACCTAGGGGGAGTAATGAGATAGGTCTATATGAAAGTGGTGTCCCAATGGGAGCTTGATTAAACACCACATTCTCGGTAGGAATAGTCGTAGTGTGTGGAACCATAGTAGAATGGGCCATCTGGAGAGAAAGGGTCGAGCAAGGACCAACTGACTGTGTGTCTGGAACGACAGTGATATTGCTGGTTGTACTAGAAAAATGGTCTAAAGGTACCATGTAGGTAATAGATGTCTCAGGAATTTGTGATATTATAGGTGAATTGGGAATTTCCCCTAAGTTTCTGTAAAGTTCTCGCACAGTTCGAGGGGGGGTTCTAAATGGTTCACTAGAAAGAGGGGGATTGTCTACTCTAGGGCCTGTATGAGGTCGATTCAGTGCTCTAGAATTTTCAAAAACAAGTTCTCCTAATGAATTCATTTGGAGAATATGTCTCTCGTATCCAGTATATAGTAACAAAGTTGGAGGAGGTCGAAAAGCCTCTATAGAATCAGAAATAATTCGAAAATCTTCTAAAGAGTCGAAAATTTCAACTTGTGAGGTTAGGTTTTTATGGACTGCTCTCTGCTCAGGAGGTCCATCTGGCGAATTAGGAGGAAAAGGAAGGTAACCTTCTGGATCTTTCGGGGGTATTCCTTGCATCCTACATGAACGACGCGGAGGGTCAATGTTGGCCGAACCAAATATTTTACGGAAAACATCTATGGCCAACTACGGAAACAAATGACACTCACTAACAAAATCTAGAAATCAAACCAAGAAAACAAACCTTCTTATTTCGAAATCACTAGTTGGTGATGAAATTCAATGTCACGAAGTCAAGACAAGAAGGGGTTAGGATAGAGTGGGTGGAAAAGCTACATTGATGACCTTCTTAATGGACTTACACCCTGGTGCAAGATCCCACACATAATCGTGGGTATACCCTGCAAGGAGCCCAAGTGAGTCTGGCCAACATTGATTCCAGGTACCGTGAAGACTTGCCCCTCCACATTCACCTTGTGTAAGACCCTAAAGATATAGGCTACTAAGGTTGCCAAGTATAACAGTGATGCCTGGGGAAACAATCGACAGTCCGATCCATGCGTAAAGGAAGGGTATCTAGCCCAAAATCAACTCGAAATGATTCCACTCATAATTGTGGGTATACCTTCAAGTGACCTCGGTAATACATGCAGTATCTACACCAAGACCAAAAAAGCAGGGTGAGTAACTTTGCCAGTCTTAATGTGACCTTAGGTTTGACCCTTGTGTGAGAAGGGCTTCCCAGGACAAAATGTTGCAAGCAGATTTGAACACTCCCTATCACAAGATGCTACAATGTGTTTTATGCTTTGGAGAGTGTTCCTCACAACCTATTCCAAAGCGCTAGCCTAGATAATGTTGGCGAGAAGATTTTGTAGAAAATAAAAGTTACTAATAAATTTTAAAATTACGTAGTGTTTTAGAGGTTGTTGTTTACTCAAGAGGGAGATGGAAATGAAATTGATGTCATATGAGACCTTGACCCAATAATATGCAAGAAGAGACGAATGATGCAATTTCTCAATTCAATGAAATCTAATTACAGTAAGGAGAAGGTATTTATTTGGAGGCGCGAAAGCTACGAAATGCAATTTCTTTTTCTTGATTGAACACAATTCCAAACAATCATAAGCTATCAAATTTCCCAATTTGCTCTCTTTAAAAAAAAATCGAATGCAAATTTTTTCTTATGAGCGATTACTAAAAAGAATAGATGACTTTAATTCTTCCTTTCCAAAACCAAATCAGAGGTATAATGAAGAAAGGAAATGTAATCAAAGAAAATGAATACACTCAACACAATACCCAAATCAAACTTTCAATGAAGACAAAAATGAAGATGACAAGAAAGTGTTTCGCCAAATGAAAACGAAAATATCTTTCAAATCAATAAGCATTCCAGAAAATGTAAAACAATTCAAAAATTTAATCAAATCAAAGACTTTTTATCAATCAAGCACTTAGATCTAGATTCATAGATTATATCCTTGTTGACAAAAATCAAGAAGCAAAAAACTTGCAAAATGACAAAGAAAGACTTTCAATCCCTGAAAACCAATCAACAACAAGTCTTAAACTCAGAAAACAGTTAGATACTGGCACCAAAAGTTCATCCCAGTGATCAAAGCAAAACTGGGTGTTAGAAGACAAAAAGGCCCAAACCAACAAATCCTATAGGAAACGTTGCAGCTCAGCAATAAGGTACAGTGCAACAAAATAAGGTCGCCACAGGATAGCTATGGGACATAATGTTACGATTTTGCACTGATTTAAACATGCAGGATGCGGTGATCAATGAACGTCGCAGACTGTATATGGGGTATAGTGTGGCGATCTCTGTAAACAAGGAAAAATTGGACAAAGGACAAAGAATCTAAATCAATTTTCAGACCTAGGGAGTCCATATCAATCACCCACAGACTCATAGACTAGATTAAAACGAAAGGAGGTAGGATAAATGAAAATGGACAACACAAAAACAAAAACAAGTCATATCCCAATATGGTTGCCAATTTTGTTATTGGATTAATCGGTAAATGCAGACATAAACAGATCTCACTATATCCACCTAGATCAAGAACAAAACAAGATAGGACATGACGCTTTCCCTAATATCTAATCATTGAATTTACTATCAAACAAGAGATGAGAAACATACCATTTAAATATTTCTTCCTTGTATCTTTGTTTTCCTTGCTCTACTCCGGTGCTCCTGTGATATTGGATTTGCAAGGGAACATAAACCAACCAAAGTGAAAGCAACAATAGTATACTCAATGAAAACTTATGCAAGTGATCAAGGAATCATACAATAAAACGAGAATGGTTTTATGGGAAATAAACATCCCATTGCATTATATTAAGTAAAAGTGGATGATACAACCAAAAGCCTTGATGTTGCAAGTTCCCCTTTCAGTGGCCCTTTTCTCCAACACACACACTTACTCCAAACTTGCATGAAGAATATCCACAATGACTTGATGAACCAAAATGAAGCCCTCAAGCATGAACTGGAGTAGAATTCCTCATACAATTATGAGCCTATTCAACCTTCATTAACCTTATCCTTTTCCATGAGAAATCCCTCTTTATATAAGGGAAAGAGAGATGGTTAATGATATTAGGATGATCCCACCAAATCAGAGAAGCGAGTAAGATCCCATCTATTAAGAAGACACCTCATCTTCTAGAAGATCTTCTTCTAGAACTTCCGTGAAGATCGACCTTTTCTTAGTATTTTAGCATCACTGCACCCTGACTATAGTTCAGCTTGCGGGGACGTCACAAACTAGTTTTAGGTCATAGGGCGACAATCAGGCATCATCGCACCCTGGGTATAGTGAAGCCTATGACAATCTTATTTAATAGGGTTTTTGAGAAGAGAAAGCCAACCACCTTTCTCATGAAGGAAGGCTCTTTTGGGAACATGAACACATGTTGTAAAAGGATCATTAGGGTGACCAAAATAATGTGTAATAGAATACCCCCCAAAGTATGAGGCTGAAACTCGTGACAACCAAAATACTTTATAGAATGTGTGTGTGTTGGAAATAAGGAGCGCACCAATCGAGAATCTACAAACAACCAAGCATCTGCATAATATCATACCATTTTTGAGGTAGGCATTCCCATGCTCAGACTACAAGTGATTTAAATCATAAATGTCAGTCACAACCACCAATCATACATTGTGGCTCCATGTCATCAAGATTCTGGATAGCCACCAGGTATACACTGTGGATCTATGCTCTAGAAAACTCAAATCCAGACATATCCACGAGACATACAAAGTGGATCTATGTGTCAATACAAATCATAAATACACCATCACAACCTAGACCAAAATGATAAGATCCAGGGTCTTCAATCCTATCATCCGTAAGTAGGAATCTAGACATGTGATTACAGGTGCTGAAGTCGAACATGGTAGAAACCACTTGATTACCGACCCTTGATGAAAACCGTTAACAAGTACGAGGTAAATCACCATTGATGTCAATGATTCCCAAGGTACTCTAGTACAATCCATCGAATGTGAATAAATGAGCCGAAGTTGAACACTCGATGGAATCTCTCAATTAGGGGTCAATGATGTGAACCCACTGTCGAAAGCGAAGAAACTTGCCATTGAGGCATGCAGGCTCTAAGGTACTAAATGATTTTAAGTCTTGTTCTCAGATAATGAGTTGAAGTTGACAAGAAAAGACTCATCACAGGAGGGCCTTGATGTATCCCCCATCAATGACATGAAATAAGTGATAGATTTGAGGTAGATCAAAGTATGAAAATGATTCGAAACTGACACAGGGAAGGCCGACATGGTAGGAATTTATAACTACAGATGGCCGACTCAATAGAGGGCTTGTTTAGGGTTGGAATTCTCTTGAACATATGAATGACACGAAAATGGTCTTGGACGACCCAAGATATGAACTTGTGGAAGGCCAAATGAGAGACAAATGGATTTCCCAACCCGGATACAATGATGAAGGGGGTGTATGTTCAAGAGAAACTATTACTGCGACTAACACAAGTACAGAGACAGATTTCTTTCCCAAATCCCCCCCCACAATTTCTGGTGAGTACCTCTTTATTTTTGCGCAAGCTTGAGGAGGATACCATATGCTTGTTGATGTTTGATCATTCTTTGGATGAGTCCCTCAAAGTATTTTTAACAAACCACCTAAGAAGGAGTGGTTCGGTCCCGTATGGGTATTTTGATGTTTGTTTAGCGAGTCCAAAAAGAGGAAACTCAGGGGTTTTTCATGTTTAGAGAGTTTGGAAAAAACTTAAAGAAAACTCCACAAGGTCCTTTTTCGTAAATTAATCTGATGAGACTGAAAAAGTGATAATTTACCACTTGCCAAATGTTTTTTTCAAATACTTTTATGAGTGTGAAAAGGACAAGATCGCTCAACAATATTTTCATGTTTAGAGAGTCTAAAAAGAGATTAAAGGGAACTCCAGGCGGTTCCTTTTTCGTTTAACCTTTACGAGTCCAAAAAAGTGATAAAAGTCTACTCGGTTGCATTCTTATTGATTTACGAGCATGAGAACAAACAAAGATTGATCTAGAGGTTTTTCTTGAAAAACCCAAAAAGTATCTGTACATGTGACAAATGTAAAAACAAATCAAGAAACGTATATGTGTTCCATCGTTTGCACTCCTAGATTTCTCATCTACGAAAAATCAAACAGTTGAAATGTCGTTAGAACTTTAGGGTTTAGGTGAAACACATAAAATAATATAAAATATAAATGGAAAAGTGAAAAAATTAATAAATATGGGTAAAAACTTATTTTTACCATTCCATTGTTATTCCACCCAAACCTTGTCCCAAAAACCCCATTTTACCTCAAACTTCCACTGCGGATTGCGGGAGGCACAATTGATCATTTAATGAATGGTCTCCACTGAATAGGTAATCTTCTTGTCTTCTTCACTTTCCATGGATTAATTTTTGTTTTTATTGGTTAAAAGTAGATTTTTGGGCTGAATTTGTGAGGGTATTTGCGTACAGAGGTCACCGCAGGAGCCTTATATTGTGCCCTGCAATGATCTAGGGTCCCCGCAAGAAGACCTATGGTTGGACTGTGTGGATTCCACACTATGTGGATTCCTTCGCCCACGACGTGCGTAACTCAAAAAATTATTAAGAGATATTTAGCCAATAAAATTCTCCAGGGAGGCAAATAAAGATGCTAATATATCCTTGTGGTTCCAATGCATGTTTTTTACGTTAGAATGTTGGAATGGCAGGAGAGAGAGAATGAGGATGAGGATTACTTCACTGGGAATGACCCGGGAATGGTTAATGCCCTTCGATAGTGTCGGTTGCTAAAATTATTCAAGATCCAGGGCATGAGGGCCCATTTGAGGTTGCTCAAATATTTAGTCCACATGTGGGATGTGGACTAGTAGGTATTCCGTGTGGGAGACCACATACTCACTCTAGATATTGAGGATATCTATTTTTTGATGGGGCTGTCTCATCGTGGATCTCGTGTGACATTGACAGGCAGCAGGGGTGGCGGTCTGCCGATGAATGAGTACATTCAGCAATATTGTGTACCAGACGCTAAGAGACATAGTGACAAGGTTGCTATTAGGGATGTCCAAGAATTACCCCTATGGACCATGCTTTTCACCATCACACGCATGGCGGGGAGTGCATCTCCCCATATGTCTCTTCATAGCTACTTTCAATATTCATTGGAGTGCATGGAGCCCTGAGTCTTTAACTAGTGTGATAGGGTTCTCAGGAGCATGAAAACAAATTGACCAAGTGTGGTAAAGGTGACGTGAAACAGTTTGGATACGGGTTGATTTTGGTGACCTTCTTCCTGGAGAGGGTTCCACACTTGCGTCTACAGCTAGAGTGGGGCATATCATGCCCACAAGATCCAAGAATGAAGAGGTGGTGTGACGTCATGGCTCAGCATGTGACTGGTCCTATCGTTAGGTACAATGACATTTTCTTTGATTGGTCGAGGCCCCAGATGCTTATGGTAGATGATTATGCATATGTCAGCTTAGACTTCAAAGGTTACCCATACTTGGTTCTTCCTAAAGGTTCTCAAGGGGGGAACTTAGGTAAGAAATACATTTTTTCTTTATAATGTTTTTGTAATTTTTTAAATATGATTTTTTTTTATGTTCTTATTCCAATGACTAATGAAAAGGCTCTTTGGCAATGCAGATGTAGGAACTTATCGACCTCCAGGTTCATCTCCCATTCAGAGGCGAGTGGAGAGAGTCCAGGTAGCTGGATTAGTCGCTACTGACTACGAGGATATAGAGAAAAACTTGGAGTGGTTGACGGTGGATGTCCCAGATACCTCTATTGATGAGATCCCGAGACATTACTAGTGCCACACAATGGGTGTATCTACTTCTATCAGTTGACTTCTCCGTAGAGTAACATGGGTAGTCGTATGTTATCGTGAGAAGCATACTCGATGCTATATTTGTATATGAAGCCATGTGCTTCACATTTTTGACATTTTGGTCTTCGGACAAAAACACTTTTTGTAAAATTTTTATCATTATATATATATATGAGGCTTCTATTGGCTTACTTGCTATATATACAAAATGTGATTGGATTTATAAGTGTCTCAAATGTCTATCTAAGACATAATTATCTAATGCGTTTGTTAATGTATTTAGACATCTAAGAATGTGTTGATATTCAATGTAATCAAAATGACGCTCCAAGAGGCGAATTCATAAATATATCCTTAACAAAGTAGAACTTCAGATATCATAGACATTACTCAATTGTAGTACTACTAACTGCGAATCGAGTCATATGAAAAGATGACGGATTCCAAGTGAAACAACGTCGGTCAACAATTCGATGACTGCTCTGTATTCTGCGATATTGTTAGTTGCACGACCAAGGAAAACATAATGTATACTGATTAATTCGTTCGTAGGTGTGTAGATTTCCCAAGAAACAGATGCTAAGTTCTGAGTACTACGACCAACACCATTGGTGAAGCCAATGTAGGGCAACGAAGACACCCACATTTGGAAACCAAGCACAATGCAAAGTAAGCAGTTGGGGGTCGAAACCAAACAACAAAAAAGCACACAAAAGCAACACATAAGAGTATGATATAGTAAAAATACAAGCACTCTTGAAAAATGGACTTAAGCATAGTACTTCTTCAAGTAAATTGCATTTCTGGGTTCACTCAAAGAAATGCCATCATAATGCACTAACTCATAAGCTCCCTTCTCCAACACTCGTTTGTCAATATAAGGGCCTTTCCATATAGCCTCAAATTTTCCATCCCCTAGTAAATCACGATCTTATTCGTAGAGGAGAACTATATCACCTTCAGAAAAAACACGTGGCTTGATATGTTTGTCGTATTGGGCTTTAACACATTTTTTATGAGTTTCAATAATCAGGGCGACATCACGACGGGTTTCATCTAATTGCATCAGGTACAATAGACGTTCCTCTTCAACATAGGTGTTTGGGAGAAGTTCAACGGATAGTTTCAAAGATGGTATCTCACATTCAATCAAAAAAACAAATTTGATACCATAAACTAACTGGAAAGGCGTGAACCTGGTGGCAGACTTGATGAATGTCCGGTAGGCCCATAATGCTAAAAAAAACATCTTGTGCCAACTTGTTAACTGAATTCCTATCATCCATAAAAGAATAGTAATAAGGACTATGTTTATCTCTTCAACTTGACCATTGGCTTGTGGATAATAGGGGGTTGAGTTTTCATGCCGAAGACCCAACTTTTCAGTAAGATCGGACATCATGAAATTTTGAAAATGACTACCGTGATCAGTAACGGTAGCTTGGGGGACACCAAACCGAGTAATGATGTAATTGAATATGAACAATGTTGCAGTTTTCCCGGTGTTATCAAATGTAGGCATCACCTCGGCCCATTTAGTGAAATAATCCACAACTACAATGATGTATCCATGCCCCCTGACCGAGTAAGGGTTACATGTCATGAAGTCAATGCCCCATTTTGTGAAGGGACCAATGAAAACTACATGGTGTAAAGGAGAAGGAGAAGATCTTATTTTGTTGTTATAAGTTTGGCAAGCATGGCATTTTTGGACAACCGTAATGCAATCATTGAAAATTGAGGGCCAAAAATACCCTACTCGCAAGATCTTTTGGGCAGTGGAATACCCAGACATATCACCACCAAATACTCTGGAGTGACAGTCATTCAAAGCTTTATCAGCCTCATCGTAGGTGAGACATCATCGGAAAATAGAGTCAACACCATGATGATAAAGAGTGTGACCAAGAATAATGTATTGACGGGCTTGATATCATATATGACGACGATCCGTACTAGAAAGGTCAGGCCAAAAAGTTTGAGTCTGGAGATAGATGATAATATATCCGTACCAAATGGCATTAGAACTAATCAGAAAAAGGGATTCGTTGGATAAGGAATCCTTTGCCACATTTTTTGTTTCAGTTGAGGGAAGGTCACATATCAATTCGACAAAAACCAAAGATTTCTTAGACTTAGCGCGTTCGAATTCTAAGTCAAACTCCTGGAGAATCAATATCCATTTGGAGTACTTGCCCCCCAACAATTTTCGAGTGAGGATATGTTGCATGGGGTTGCAATTAGAAATAACAGTGTTCCTGTGTAATAATATATAATGACGAAAACGTTGGACAACTTGAATAGTTGCCAAGGCCAATTTCTCCACATGTAGGTATTTGGCTTCGGTGGTTGTGAGACTTCGAATTAAATAGTAAATTACATGTTCATTGTGAGAATCATATTCTTGGACTAAAACCATGGCAATGGTAGAGTCCTAAGAAGCGAGGTAGAGGAAACATTCTCGACTATAATCCGGTGGGAAAAGTAGTGGTGTACAGGTTATGGCAATTTTCAAAGCTTCGAAGGCTTTGTTGGCAGTATCGTCCCAAACAAACTCGTAACCTTTCTTCAACAGTCAAGTAAATCCCTGCGTTAACTCGACATAATTTGGAATGAAGCGATGCAAAATGTTTTCCTTCCTTTGCAAAATTTGAAACTGGCGTAGTGTGGAAGGAGGAAGGTAGAGTAAGGATAGTTTCAACCTTCAAGGGGTCTACCCTAATTCCATGAAGTGACACAATAAAACCCATAAGGCAACCCGAATCCATACAAAAAACACATTTGTTTGGGTTCAAACATATACAATAGTAATGACAACAAAGGAAAATGGCTCGGAGATGGGTCTGGTGATCTTGGCGATGCATGGAATGCACTGGTAGATCCTCGAGATACGGTTGTACGAAGTGTTTGATATCATGAAAAGCATAAGACTTGGCACGCTGAAAATTCGCACCAACATTCTTCAAACTGAAAGGCAGTTTCTAGTAGGCAAAGGTACCCCAAGGACAAATGACAGCAGTCTTGTGTTTATCCACAGGAAAAATATTAATCTGATTATAGCCGAAGAAACCGTTCATTAAGGAGAAGATTTCAATCCAGGCATCTTAGAACAAGAATTTGCACTAGAAAATTTGGTTATTTTTATGATCTATTTTTTATCAATGGTGAATTAAGATATTCTGCAGTGCCAACTTCCTCAAGCATCAAGATCGAGAGCCAAGCGCACCTGTCATCAACACAATACATGGGTTAGAAACGCCATGCACACATTAAGAGGCACGCTTATGTGAATGGAGATAGGTTTCCTAAAACAAAGGAGTGGCACTACCAAATCCACATAGTTGAATTCATGATGGTCCATACCAATTTCACATGACTGTGTCACAATGGCGCTACCAAATCCACATAGCTAAATTCATGATGGGCACTACCAATTTCGCAGAGCTACTTTGCAAGGACGCTTCTTCCAGTTTTGAGTGACTAACTTAAAACTTGTGTTATGAACAAATGGGAAGGTATTTTCGAAAACTGGAGGAGTTTTTTGTTCATCACATACCAAATAAAAAAAAACCTCTCTCAGTTTTTTAAAATGTGTTATGGCTAGAGAGATATTATACAGAGAAGTGGTGCTACAGAATGTACTGCGGAAACTCTGTTCTAGACTGTTGAACTGATATTTTTGACCAGTTGACTTCCAGGAGCATTTCCAGGTGAAACAAGATAAATTTTAAAAACATGGAGGTTATTGTCAAGAAAGGACCCACAAACATTAAACTCTTTGTTTTTTCACACAGGTGTCATAGATTGGGATATTTGAAAGAATATTTGAGCCCTATGTTTTTCGTTTTCGTGATTTTCTGTTTGAGACATGTTTTTGTGACACCTATTCCGGTCAGCTGGAGATGATTTTAAAGAAACCGAGAAAGTTTTTTATTTATAACAATATTATATACAAAAAAATATCTCAAATTTTACACAAATATTATGTTTTGAGAATTTCAAGTGGCGTTTTAAAGCCTATTCTTTCAGAATTTCGCCTCCTGAAAAGTAGGAAATCAATTAAAACATGTCATTTTCTGTTTGTAGTTGTTTCTATTTTGGGAAAGGAGTTGGAGTTAGAATGGGTGAGCTGGAAAGGAACTATATGTATATATATTCATTGTACAAGAGGGTAGGGGGGTTGGATTCATGAGCCAAGAGAGGATGGAGAGAGTAGGAGCAGGCAGTTTCCCTGTGTGTGTTCATTTGTAAGCATGTGTGCATTTTATGGTTGTAAGCATTACTGCTATTGGAGACTCATGAGAGATGTGATTTCAGATTGTAATTCTTTTGTTTATATATCTTCTTATTTGAATATATTTCATATTTGAGGATCAAAGGCTATCAATGATTTATGGATCCCTAAGCAGCAGAGGATCTGCTGTATTTTTCCCATCAGTCATTGTTTATATTCAAGTATTTGTTGATTCATTAAACTGAGAAGATATCTGTTAAATTAGTGCACATTCTATCTTATGTTTTCCTTCTTCATTCTTCCTTCTATCAGTATATAATCTTGTTTTTTGTTCAACAGCTTTAGTGCCTTCGATGAGTACAATGTTTGTGACTTCATTGCACCTTTCTTTCTCCATCTTGATGATCCACCTATTCAAAACCAATCAAGTCTTTTTATTTCTATGTTACCAAGATTACTCTCATTTGCAGTCTGGGAGTGGCTCTTGGAGTGATAATATTTTTGGCACCATTGCTGGGGACGGATTTGAGCAGATTGAAAAGATCCCTGGGAAGAACGACATTGCACAGCTCCATCTTTAGATGGTGACTGAAGTTGGAAACCTTCAAGACTTCATATTCACCATGGTGACTCCATTGTTCAGAATCTGTTGGTGACTCCATTGGAATGAGAAAAATTAAATGGCTATGGAGGCTATCCTCGCTAGGAGGTTTGGCCCACTCAATTTCTCAGCCATAGATGGTTATCCACATCCTGTGCCTCAAATTGATGAATGGCAAGATCTGTTGCCCAGATTTTATGAAGGTGAGAATGACAACCCTGTTGAGCATGCTCAAGAATTTCATTCTTTGATGCAACAACTTGACATCCATCATGAAGATATATTGATGAAAATGTTCATGTATTCATTGGATGGGGATGCACATAAATGGTATTTCTCAGTACCCCCTTCCATCATTTCATCCTTGAAGGATTTCCACAGAGTATTCAATGAACACTGCAAAAGGTTTTGTCCCTTTGAAAGTATTTGTCATAACTGTTGTGAGGGATATGTAGAATGAGCTCAAGATTTGTAAGATTGCTCTGCCGAATATAAAGATGAAAAATATTTTATTCACTGTCTAAATGAAAGTATAAAGAATACTCCTGTATTCGGAGAGGACAACATTCATAACTTTGTTTCAGATGAAAATCACGTGTATGAACAACTAGAAGCAACAATTATTGCTTTTCCTGAAATGGATATTTTTAACAGTTATATTCTTGATGAAATTACTATTTTAGAGGTTGATCATAGATATGAAGGGAAACCCATTTTTGAAGAATATTCTAGTGATGATGAGAAGGAAGCTTATCCTATATTTGATCACTGTGAAGACAACGAGGATGATGTAGAGGTTGGCCTTGTCTCAAAAGACGTAACTCAAAGATTTGACCAGGAGAAGCCCTTAGTATAGGCACATGAAGAGATTGTTTATACACAACCAGACATAAATCAACATTTATGAGTGGATTAATAGCCACCTACATCAATCCTTCTTCCACTTGTATGCATAGTTTACAGCAAGAAGCCTGAAGTGGAGGAATAAATATGCTATCAGTCCCATATGTTTTTTCGCCATTTTCATGACCCTGTAGGGGTGCATATGGAGTTGTATTTATCAAATGTTTTGGAACCTGTAAACTTTATTGTGTCAGTATCAGTCAGAGGAGATATAGGTAATGTTTCAAAACTACTGTCATATTCCTCTTGTTTGTTGTTAATCATTGGAATTAGAAAGACTCAAGTCAACAAGTTTCTTGAATGGATTTGGTGGAAGTTTGTCTTCACCTAACCCATTGTAAAAGTCAGTTAGCTTAGGTTTTGTACATAAATAAGATTCATCAAGAGCAGGTGTGTTTGATTTTTGTTTATAAGTAGAGTAGTATAAGTTGTCAGTATGTTGTCTTCAACATGATGTATCATAGCATGACTCCACAACCCAACACTAAGGCACTGGAGCTACAAAAAGAGTTCTTAGAGTCTCACAGGGAGGTCTCTATCCCCCATGGAACCTATGTTAGCACAATAATTTGCACTAGAAAATTTGGTTATTTTTACAATATATTTTGTATTAATGGTGAATTAATAGATTCTGTAGCACCTACTTCCTCAAGCATCAAGACCAAGATCCAAGCACACCTATCATCAACACAAGACACGGGTTAGAAACTCCATGCACACATTAAAAATCAAGCTTATGTGAATAGAGACTTTCCTAAAATAGAGGAGTGGCACTACCAAATCGACATAGATGAATTCATGATGGGTGCTACCAATTTCACATGATTGTGTCATAGTGGCGCTACCAAATCCACATAGCTGAATTCATGATGGGCACTACCAATTTCACAGAGTTATTTTGCAAGGACGCTTCTGCAAGTTTTGAGTGACTAGCTTAAAACTTGTGTTATGAACAAATGGAAAGGTATTTTCGAAAGCTGGAGGATGTTTTTGTTCATCACATACCAAATAACAAAAACCTCTCTGATTTTTTTAAAATTTTTTATGGTTAGAGAGATATTATACAGAGAAGTGGCGCTACAGAATGTGTTGTGGAAACTTTGTTCTAGACTGTTGAACCAATATTTTTGACCAGCTGACTTCCAGGAGAATTTTCGAGTGAACCAGGATGAATTTTAAAAATATGGAGGTTATTTTCAATAACGGACCCATGAACATTAAACTCTTTAATTTTTCACACAGTTGTCAAGGATTGGGATATTCGAAAGAATATTTGAGCCCTATGTTTTCCATTTTTGCGATTTCCTGTTTGAGACATGTTTTTGTGACACCTATTCCGGCCAGCTGGAGATGATTTTAAAGAAACCGAGAGAGGTTTTTATTTATAACAAGATAATATACAAAAAAAATATGATTTTTTACAAATCTATTATTTTTTTAGAATTTCAAGTGGCGTTTTGAAGCCTATTTTTTGAGAATTTCGCCTCCTGAAAAGCAGGAAATCAGTTAAAACGTGTCATTTTCTGTTTGTAGTTGTTTCTATTTTTGGAAAGGGGTTGGAGTTAGAATGCTTGATATGGAAAGGACCTATATGGATATATATTCATTGTACAAGAGGTTATGGGGGTTGGATTCATGAGCCAAGAGAGGATGAAGAGAGTAGGAGCAAGCAGTTTCCCTGTGTGTGTTCATTTGTAAGCATGTGGGCATTTTATGATTGTAAGCATTACTGCTATTGGAGACTCACGAGAGATGTGATTTCAGATTGTAATTATTTTGTTTATATATCTTCTTATTTTAATATACTGCAGATTTGAGGATCAAATGCTGTCAATGGTTTATGGATCCCTAAGCAGTAGAGAATCTGTTGTATTTTGCCCATCAGTCATTGTTTATATTCAATTATTTGTTGATTCATTAAACTGAGAGGATCTATGTGTTGGACACGCATATCACACTTAGAGGGGGGGGGGGGGTGAATGAGTGTGGGGCTCTTTTCCCCAAAACTTCCCTCTTGCACAAAAACTCATCAATTAGCATTCAACATTTATTCATTACCCATTGTTGTCATTTATAACCAGT
>JZKD02S0355000.1:77639-96890 GCA_000966675.3 Picea glauca | reverse complement strand
ATTTTTCTTGTTTTATGGAAAAAAAAAACTATATTTTCACAAGTTCTTCAAATTCCGGTATACAAAAGTAATTTTTTTTATTTAGAATTTCACTTTATAGTAAAAATAAAACTTGTGAATAATTTTGTTAGCTTTCCACATACTATTTTTAAATTTTTATTTATTGAGATTTGATATGTCAATTTGACAATTGTTTAACAGTATATTCCTTAAACATGAAAGGAATGATAATGAGTTATTTTTTCCCCCAATAATGTATCTATTATTAAAATTTTAGTTTTAACAAACTAAATATATTGCAACAATCTATAGAGACTTTGTTTTATTATGACTATAATTTTGAATCTAACGGATGAATATTATAATTTCTAGAATTTTTTGAAGTTGACCAAGTTGAAAATGTTGTAGATTTTAAACACATGTTTTCCCCCACCTTGTATTTATCTTAATTTTTACTTAAAAGTAAAATCTAAAAATACCTTTTTGAAAAGAAAAGTTTAAGGATTATGAATACAAGTTTTTCTAAATTTTTCACTGTGTATTTTTAGAGATACAGATATTTCATTTCACTGAATCATAATGTTAGCTGAAAACATTATGCAGTGATTTTTAAAAAAAATTAAATAAAATTAGATAAAAATAATGAAAATGAAAAAAAATTATAGGAATTGAAAGAAGATTTAATTTTACAAATGCTGGTATCATTTTCGAAACCAAATTCCTAATATTTGCAGGAGTCCGCAACCTCTAAATTTTAGGTAAGGTAGAGGGAATTCTTTGGTTACTACAAACAATCCCATTTGCTATTTTTTGGCCGAAAACAATTTCTTTCAGCTGAAAAATGTAATTCTAACGGAATTCGTTAAACTTAAACAATTTCATATCTTTTTGGTTGAAAAAATCTTTTTTTTTCGGTTGAAATATGGGTGAGATAATTCCATCAGCCGGAAACAATGAAAATACACGTCGTATCGTTTCATTTCATGCCAAATCGTATAAATACACTTTCGGCCAAACACATTTAACACAATTCATCCCTTGTTTCATGGTTTTCTAAAGCACCTAAACAAAGTTTCGAATTTTTTTGTTTTGTTTTTGTTGAATAAGGTTGTTTCATGGTTTTCTAGAGCACCTAAACAAAGTTTCGAATTATCTTTTTCGTTTTTGTTGAACAAGGTAATTGATATTTTGAATGAAAAAAAAAGTTTATTTTTTTAAGTTCAGGTTTTTATTGGAATAACAATTTATATGTTGAAAGCTAAATGTTGAGCATTTTTTCAGGGTGAATCCTTTGTTGAACATAAAATTATTGATATTATTTTTTTAATAATTTTTATGACGATGAAGTTTTTCTGAGACTATTCTAAAATGTTGATTTTGTCAAAAACGTTTACAAATAACTATACTCATGGGAAACAAAAGTTTGTGCAAGAGAAAATTTGATCACACTCGAGATAAAACTCACCATAACGATAAAAGGAAAGAGCATTATTGGAGAAATAAAAGAGAACATACAAATATTTAAGAAAGAAACAATGATAATGTAAATAGAGATTTTCAACAAGAAGTCCAACCAGGTATACATGCACATATTGTGTATACTAAAAGTATAGAATTCAAATTTAAAATATTGTTTAATATAATTGATTGTAATTTTATGATTTGATATTTTTCAAAAAACATAAATAGATTTGTCTCATAACGTCGATGAGGACGTTGAAACCAAAATTGAAGAAGAAGGTGAATCACCTATAGGTATGTACATAAATTTAAATAATAAAATATGAACACTTGTATATAGTTTAGTGAATTTATGTTCGGGTTTTGTTTTTTAATATAAACTTTAAATTGAAATATGCAAGAGAATATTTCATCATTGATGATGAAATATTAGAAAATGTTGATACTGACAAATTTGGGAAGAAAGTAGCTAAGCATTATATAAGATATCAAACTAAGAATATGTATAATACACCAAGCATTTATAAATAAAACAAGGAAGAAATTTATAAATACACCAAGCATTCACATAGAGCTCGATGGAAAGACCTACAATTCAAACAATCCAGTGAAGTGTTTCCACCAGGGACAATTTTGTTTGTAGTTGATTTTGCAGAGAATTACACATTTGCTGCACAAAACGAAATATAGAGTGAATATTATCATTCTGATCAAGTCACTATATTTATCAACGTTCTATATATACATTCTCAACAGAGTCTTGATAACATAAAAAGAACCATAAAAAATATTCATGTTATTAAATAATATCACTTTTATATATGTGATGTTCGAGCACACAACACACATTATGTACCACATTGTTTTGATAAATTTTATGATTTATTGAAATAATGAGGGATCAGGTTTGATCGACATTGGATATGGTCAGATAGGTGTGCGGGTCAGTTCAAATATTCATGATCATTATACATTACACATTGTTGGAATTTTTTGAGACTGGTCATGGAAAAGGAGAGCACGACGGTGCATGGGCATGTGTAAAATGATCACTTTGAAGGTATCATATGAACCCTCATGCCAATGGATTTGAATCTGCTAATCAAGTTGTTGAATGGTAAAAATGGCGCTAAGACATGAAATTAATCCATCAAGGGATGTGCACAGGTGTGTCTATATATACATGTTACCCATGTACACAAGATATTTTTATTCATGTGTTCAAATTTATATTCAATCTTCAATCATTTTCTTGAGAGATTTCATGTTAACAAGTTCTTGTATTGTGCAGGTTTTTTTGGTATGTTGGAATCCAAGATGTAAATATATCAATCCCATATGAAGCTGGTACAATACATGGGACACGAAAAATGCATTCAGTTAAAACAAAATGCTATCAATTTTCAAAATGTGTTTGCATTTGATAGAAGAAATGAGTCTTGTTTTTGTTCAGTTTGCATAGAGGACACATAATCCATAGCGATTTGCAAAAATGAAAATGCAGAATATGTTAAAGCTTGGAGACATCTTGAACTTAATATAAAAGAGAAAATGTCACTTGCAAGCTCAGAGGATATGGAATCAAATGAAACTATAGTGTCAATTGATGGCGATAGAGTTTATGATCTTGTTAGATAAGACATTTTTTATGTTTAAATTTTTGCAAATAACTTGTATATGTACTTGTGTGATAATCTAACACGAACTACTTACTGGCCAACATATCGAATTATTTGCAAGAAATGTATTTGTCCTGGTTGCACCTATAGACAACACTCAAAATGTGAAATATTATTTGATGTGATGCACATAATAGAAGATGAGGTTACTAGAAGATTTTGATGATAATGGTTTTATATATGAAAGAGGATCCATCGTATTGAAATGATATTTTTTTCAAGAAACCCATCAAACCAATACTCACGTTCACTTTCAATACTACTAGGTAGATGTTATAAGTTGTCAATATAGTCATTTGGTATGTGCAACGCACATAAAGTTAATAGAAGTTCAATCAAGAAAAAAAAAAGTTAGAAAATTAAAAATTTCCAAAGCCGATCATGAACAATAATTGATGATGGCATACCATTACGATTTCTTTAAACAAGTGACATATACATTTCAAAATTTTAGATTTTGCATTTAAAGTACTCGTATTTATGAATATCTAGGATTCTAAAATCATTTCCAATTTACTTTACTTTCATTGTCCATTCAATTAAGAAAAGTTATATTTTTGATGAATTATAAAGTTTACCAAGACTTATTTATAATTTCAGGGAAGAACCTATAGATTGTATCTAGGGAACCTAAAATGACCTATACTTTGGATGATTATACTTTAATCCTACAAATTATCCAGATCATATACACAAATCCTTTAATGCATGTAACCAATTTACTACATATAGGATTTGCATTCATTATTTTCAATGATTGTTCAATGCTTTTTGATATGAAGAGGATAACTTCATATCAAAACTAGGACCCATTTCCATGTCATTATAAGGGACTATTGATAGCTTAGAAAAACTTTAAAGACATCTTAAAAAGTATGATGAACATCCTAATTAAAGAATTCAAGGTAATACATATGATTAACATCCTAATTAAAAAATTTAAAGACATCTTAAAAAAGATCAATTTTAATTATGAAATTGTGAATTTTGATTCCAAAAGTGTTGATTTTATATTAAATTGTTAAATTTGTGCATTTAGATTTCAATATCTTGAATCAAATTGAAATTATGAGCTACTTGAAAAAATGTGTATGATGAACCTAACACTGCTTTTATTCCACACATTAAACATAGTTTTAATTAAGTTTGATTGAAAAAAACTTAAGTTGAAAACAAATTTGATTTTGTGGTCTGATAACAAAAAATAAAAAATAACAGGCCATCTACTAAGGCTTGGTTTGCTGCATTTAGATTTTCTTTTTTTAATTGAATTTGGAGTATATTCAAAATTCAAGGTAGTGTATGATTAACATCCTAATTAAAATTTAATAGCAATAGTGAATACTTCCATTAATGGTAGGTGTCATATTAATGGTATTAGTGAATACTTCCAATGTGCAGAGGATTGATAATTTCCATCAACCATTTTCTACCCTTTTCGAGACATAAAAAAATTATATCAATATAAATTTTAATGAAAATCGTTTACTTATATTAAAGTATATTTTAATTTTACATATTAAAATAGGTTCTAAATCATGTTTTTATTTCAAATTACATATTTTTATTTCACATTTTCTTGAATAAATATATTGAAAGCTTGAAAATAAACCAAGACTAACATAACCAATTTAGTGTTGGACTGTCATTTCATTGTGAATTTTCAATAAAGAAACCTAGGATGAACATATTTCATTGTGAATTTTCAATTTTGAGTTCATAGATTTCACTAAATTTTGGATTGATAGGAATCTACGCCCTATCAAAATAAAGGAAGGGCCTAGATTGATGCAATGATCAATATGCTTAAATTTACAATTTTCATTGTTAAAGTCAATTGATTTTCACTTGAATGGAATGGAATAAAACCCATATCACCCAATGAAAACTGGCTTTTACCTCGGTAGCCTAATACTAATTTTTCATCACCATGGACCTAGACTTTCTTTTTATGTTTTCACTCTCTCATAAGAAACTCACATATATTTTTAATATACAATATTGTTTGTTATTTTTTCCATTCTAATATTATTAATAGGAGGCAATTGAGAAGTCAGAAACCTAACTTGAGCAACCCTCTAGTCCTCAACCCTCATCTCTGAGTGTCATTTGGGGTAAGGGGCTCGAAAGTGGGAAACTATAAAATTTGATAACTTGTTTGACTATTTTCATCCATATTTCCAAAACAAATAAAATTTAAATTATAAGTTAGAAACTATAATTTGATAACTACCCAAATCTCCCATCACTATAGAATCAACTCCACTATATACAAAATCAACTCTACTTCACATATACAAATAAAATAAAAATTAAATTATAAGTTAAAAACTATAATTTGATAACTACCGAGATATCCCATCACTACACAATCAGCTCCACTGTATACATAATCAACTCTACTTCACATTGTAGAATGATGTTTATAAATAAAATGAAATAAAACATTTTTAATTTTAGCACAGTATCATAAAACATAAATTAACCTTTTTTTTTAAAATAAAGTAGGATACTTATATTAATAAATTCTTACGCTTATGTCTATACAATGCCACCTATTAACCACCGGTTCTGCCACAAAAGGTAAACCAGAATATGTGGCTTTCAACAATAGCTTATCCTTTCACTATTGTAAAAAATGAAATTATAAGATGCCCATTAAACATAAATTATCCTTTCACCATCATAAAAATTCAAATTATAAGCTATTGACTATTCATTAATGAATAAATAATATATTTCACCATCACAAACAATATAATTTTCACCATCATAAACAATATAAGAGAAATCAAATATGAGACAATAAATTGATATTTTGAGTTCCATATATATATATATATATATAATGAAAGTTTGAATAGTTACACTGCCAAATACATAGGTTCCACATCCATTTTAGGATGATAACAAAAACTAAGACATTTAACTCCAAAATTTTGGACTCTAATCCATTGCTTTAAGATAGATCACTCCATACTTGCAATTCATACTTGCAAAAGAAAACATTTGTCGAATTCAAAATTTAAAAATTTACAATAAAATATATGTACAAATTTAAAATAAAATGTACACATGTTCCATTTTAGATAAATAAAACAAGTTGTGATTAAACAAAAAATGACATACATACCAAAAGAGTTAAGTTTCCTCCTCCAACTTACTCATTTCCACCAAATATAATGTAAACATCTATAACAATAAAAAACAATAATAAAAAAAAACAAATAACACATATTAGCATATATACTTTAACTAAATATTAAATAAACAATAAGAAATAATAACATACCCAACCAGAGTTCCACATATTTAAGATTATCCTTCTCTTTGTATTACACTTTTTTGAAACCAAATTTCCATCAAAAAGTTTCAAAACTTCCAAAATAGTTACTCTCTATACTAAGCATAAATTATTTAAACAATGGAAAATCTTATCTAAAATCTTAAAAAAAATTAAAGAGAAAAATTGTGTTCTTGGTAACCAATTTTTGTGTTCAAAGTTAAATAATACTCTGAAAATAAATATAATTTTGCATGAAGAAAGTCCACAAATCTTCATATTAAGTCATTCTTCTAATAAAAAAACTTATCTCCTTGTGGATAAAGTCTCAAATCCTTTAAGTGAAATTCTCATGTCAGATGATCTTATTTACTCAACAGTAAAATACTTATCTCCTCAACAGTAAAATACTTCTCTCCTCTTCTGCAGTGGAATAGATGTTCTCATATAATCAAATGCCCTCAAATTCCCTTTCGAATTAAAGGACTCATAAATCTCCATATTAAGCCATTCTTCCAAGAAATTACTTATATATATGAAAGTTCACAACTCTCCATTTTAAAAACCATTCTTCCATAAAATACTTGTCTCCTCTTTCTGCGGTGGAATATATGTTCTCATATAATATTTCATGTACCTGAAGAACACACAAATCTGCACATATATTAAGTCATTCTTCAAAACCATTTAAATCTTTCATATTTGGGATGTATTCATATTACATTTAATCAAATTCTCTTTGAAATATGTCTTCGTCATAATCTAAAATAAGTGAGATCATGGACACACATAGCTTATTTATAAATCTACTTGAATATTTGTTTTTGTGGTTAGTAACCGCTAGAGTGGGAAACCCCCCCTAAGAAATACACTAAGGTTCAAAATGTAGGCAGATCACAGCCGTATAAAAGTCTACTACTTTTATAACTACCCTAAACATATCCTAGACTCATACATGAAAGACAAAGTGAGAAGGATCAGGTAACTGTACCTTTTACTCTGTGTTCGGTGTCGATCCTCTCGCGCTTGATTCCTCCGGTGACTGCAAGCCTCCTCCCAAGGCTGAACTGCATTCAAAAATATATAAACATGAAACTACAAACATTCATTTCATATATAAATCATGGGTTAGATGTTAGAATAAAACATAAATCAAATACCAACATTTGACACATCATATTTCGGGACAGGAAAAATATTTCTTTTATCGATATCATAATGTTCACTTACAACAAGGTTGACAACTGCTCCACGAACTTGGTCCAAGATCCTCTTCACCAAGATCCAAGTTCACCTCCGTGTATCTTTCTCCTCTCGACCTTCTTATTGGAAATGAAATGGGCTTATGATGGAGGAAAATGGGAAAAATGGGGAATTTTGATGCAATTCTCACAACAAGGCTGCAAATGCTTAGGGCAAGCAGGGGATGTGAAATGGGAAGAGTTTCATTGTTCTTATGCTTATCTTGGGAATGAGACCCCAACACCTCCTTTTATATGACAAAAATATGGTTATTTGGTTTGGTGATGGGATATAGGCGGTGGATCAGTTGGGAAACTAACCAATAGCACGTAATCTCAATGAATTCCTTGCAACTTTTAATTTTTACAACTTTTGCAGGTATACGCGGGCTATAATGGTGCAACTAGCATACGTATGCGGGTTGTAATGGTGAAACTAGCATACTTACATGGGTTGTAGTGGTGCAAAAAGTGTGTGTACGAGAACATTAGTGGTGTATGGTGCATACATCTTCAAAAATAGTTTTTTTAACAAGAGCAACTCAATGATGGCTTGGAAAAAATAGCAAGTAAGAGAGCTTGATGCCAGGTATGCACGTGTTGAGAAATTTAGGGTTATAACAAATTCCCCCTAATGTCTGAGGTCAGAAGAGAATATGATGGCCGAAATACATTACCAAATCTTCACCAATGTACAAAGCGAGTGAGCCCGGGACCAGATTTCGGGAGGTGCCATCTGTAAAAATAACAATTGTCTCTCCGAGGTGGGCATACCCATGCTCGAGATGAAATAAATCATGGTTGCCAATCATATACACTGCAGATCCATGTCATATAACTATATAAAGTGTAGCCACAAGCAATACACAACGGATATACATCTCAAAATCAAAGATATACATGTATAGTATCCATCTTCAAGAAGAAAATGACGCCTGATGGCTAGAGATGAGGCCTTCAGTTCTCAAGTAACAAATTCAAGATCTTCAAACATGAGTAGGAGTGTAATGTGAGTGTACGACTTCACTACCCAGAGGTCTTCGATGACTCGTCGGGAACAGACAAGAGGATCTCGGTGATCAGGAAAAGAACTTCAATGATTTCGAACAAGGAGTTGATTGGACTTTAGGGATGGTTAGACATGAGGTTAAGAGACAAACTGCAGAAAGGCTGACTCAGTCTGGGAAACAATTCCCTTGTACAAGAGTACAAAATATGATCAGACTCAATCAACATGACATTGACATAAGTTCACGATGTAGGAGGCAACACAAACTCTCCATGTGTTTGGAAGAATAACCAAACGGAGGAGAACACAACTCTATGTAGCGAGAACAACTTCCTAAGGTCATATTAAATCCCAAATCTTGAAAAACAAATGGAAGGGTGTGCTTTGTCCAAGGGTGACTCATTGTGCTGCCGAAAAAAGAATATATATTTCCCGTCCTCTTTTTGGGGTATTTTTGATTTTTTTTTGTCTTTTTCAATATTTTTAAAGATCTTGAAAAAGAATAAAAGAATTCTACGTTACAAAGGAGGAAAGAGTGCCACAAGAATACTAGTTCCAAGAGTGAGGAACAAACTAATGCTCATAGCGAGGAGACATGTGAAGGAAAAGGACACTCGGGAAAAATTACTCCATGGGTCAAGGTGTCAAGTCGCAAAAGAAAATGCTACAAGGCTTGCGTATAAGGAATGCTTCAAAGGTTCAGTTGAGAGGAAAATGGAGCCAAATTTAGGCCAAATATGAAGGGATGTAAATGTGATTAGTTTGACACGATGAAACCCCCTTCAATGTATTTTTTACGAGACCGGAGAAGGTAAGCTCGGTGGTTTTTTCACATTTAGATAGTCTAAAAAAACGTAAAAGAAGACTCCGCTGGGGTAACTTTTTCGAAAATAGTCTAGTCGGTTCAAAAAAGGGATAAACTAGCACCGAAAAGACGTCTATTTAGAACCATTTTAGCGAGTGTGACACAAACAATATCACTCGACAATCTTCTCAATTTTAAGGAGTCTGAAAAGATCTTAACTATGGACTCTGTATGGTATGTTCTTCTGGACCAATTTAACGAGTGTGAAGGAACATGGTCACTCGACAATCTTTTGAATTTTAAGGAGTCTAAAAAGATTTTGACTATGGACTCCATGGGGGATGTTCTTCTAGACCCATTTAACGAGTGTGAATGAAAAAGGTCACTCGACGATCTTTTCAATTTTAGGGAGTCTGAAAAGAGCTTAACTATGGACTCCATGGGAGTTCCCTTTTCATAAAATTAGTCCCTCAGGCCCAAAAAAGGGTTAAACTTATACCTGAGAATACTCTTCTAGCGAACCAAAATTCCTAGAGTATACCTTTGTTTTTAAGATTGAGCATACAGACCAAAAAAGGGGTAAACTACCGCTGGACAGACGTGCCTTCAAATTTTAGTTTGGTAAGCATGAAGGACAAAAAGATCGCTTGAAAATATTTTCATGTTTAGAAAGTTTGAAAAGGGCGTAAAGAAGACTCCAAGAGGTTACTTTTCTCAAATAATCTAGACAATAGTGAAAAGCATAAATGTAGTCTCATCGGTTGTTGCTTTTGGATTTCAAAGCGATCTTGAAATTCAACAAAGTATTCTCATTTTTGGGAGGCCCGAGGGTGAGGCCAAGAGTGATGACACATCAGGCATATGAGTCTCAATCTTGTAATTAGGACATGACTAACAAGGAATCCCGAGCCTAAAGTCATTAACAAAAACATGGACACCAAAATGCTACAAGGATCTACCTAGGGCATCCATGTAAAGGTAGGCTCTACCACCTAATTACGACTGTTGGCACAGGGGCAAACCCAGGGTTTAGCTCCAAGAGCGCACCAACAAGCCCTAACTATTGGCCCTTTCAGAAACACCTGCGAAGCAGATGCATTCTCACCTGAAGTAGTTATGAGAGTGTTGCAGGACAGAGATGTCTACAATCAAAGGGAATATCAAGTGGATCTAACACAAGAGCAACACAACATTCATATATCACTTATCAACTTCGCTCTATTCCATACAGCTATCAGATCTACCATAGCAATGTAATAATAGTATATAAAAGGTAGAAACAAAGTACCAATCATGCACAACACCAAATATATGTGGTTCACCCTATTTCTAGGGTTACACCCACATAACTGTGCTATATTATATTTGGGTAAAGCATACAATTCTTGTCTGCGCTCTTAGCTAGTAGATCTCCTCTCTTCCCCTATGTTTCTCTCCCCTCCCTGTGCACCCAGCTGCAGGGTTGATCTTCTAACCCAACTGAAGATATTACAATCCAGAAGGATCTTGTACTTAACACTTCCCTCTCTCTCAATACAACACTTACTCACATCAACAATACATCTAGCTCAACAACAATATCGTACTGACCCAAAAGTATCAATCAAAAGTACCAACCCAACCTAGGCCCTTTAGACCTCTATTTATACGTTACACTATCTCACTGATATCCTTAGGCCAAAACCTAGGTCTCCAAAATCCTAGATACCAAAACCCTAGATGTCTAAAACCTTAGGTCAACTTGACCCATATTTCCAGGGCTTCGCCAGCTTGTCTTTCCTTCATTCTTGCATGGTGCTCCAAAGCAACTAACAGTGGCTTTTTCCACTTGCTGGGTCATCCACGGTCTTTCTTCCTTGCTTATCTATCATTACCAATCTCCTCATTCAACGACTTCCTTTCTTGGGCTTCGCTCCATATTTTCTGCTATTTTTCTCACTTTGACCCAGTATTAGTCACTATGTCTTCCACAAAGTTCACATTTCACCTGTTCTTCCTTGATCTTCGCTTCCTTTAACAACCCAGGGCCAACAGGCCCCCAACACTCACCTGTGACTCGTCCCGAGAAACTTCGATCTGACTCTTCTGTTGTACTTTAACATCGAACTGCATAGTGTTGTCTTTGCTTTCTTCTTTATGCCTCCTCTCCCTCCTTGTGCAGAGTGTCTTTTCCGTTTCTGGTACCTAGTTTCAAATTCACCTGGTACCTAGACCCTTGATCTTCTTGATTTTACTAAGAGATGAAAGGCAACTGGCTGTCATAGTACAACTTAAGCCGACTCCCATTCACTAATCCTTCCTTCCATTCTCCATTCAACATCTTTAGTTGCACAACTCCCCCCTCTCTAACATAAGAGATCTCGTATGGCCCTAGACAATGCGTTTTAAACTTCCCAGGATTCTTGATGAACTTACTGTCATAAACCAACACTAGATCTCCTTGTCTAAATGACTTCTTCTTGATGTTCCTGTCATGGTAGGCCTTCTCTCTTTCTTTATGTACTTGTTGATGGAATACTACAATAAATATGTCTTCTTCAAGTTCGACCAACTGTGCAAGCCTCTCTTGAAAAACTCTAGTATCATCCATACCTGTAAAGGAAACAATTCTCAGGTTTGGTACCGAATACTCCATTGGAACAACAACTTCAAGACCATAAATGAACTAAAAGGGGTCTGCATTGTTAACTTCTTGAAAGTGGTTCTATATGCCCATAATACTGCTAGTACTCTTGAATCCCAATCATCCCTGTTCACACAACAAATCTTGGTTAATGTTGTTTCCAAAATCTTGTTGAATGCTTCAACTATCCCATTGGCTTGTGGATGGTACGGTGTGCTCTTCTGATGGTGGACTACAAATTTGTCAGTCATGGCTTCAACTATATTATTGATGAAATGTGTACCTTGATCACTCATAAGGATCTTTGGGCATCCAAACCTGGTTATAATTTTCTCGAATATGAAGCGCATAGTTGTAGTTTCTTTATCCCATCTGGTCAAGTACTCTGTTGCAGTGATGATGCACCTTGATCTTGTATGCTTTCCTAGTGGGTTTATAGGTCCAATGAAGTCAATGGACCATTTCTCAAATGCTTGTAGGGTCAGTTGTGGTGCTAATGGCATTTCATCTCTTCTCGACAGTTTCCCAACTCTTTTGCATACATCACAGGCTCTGGAATCATCTTTAGCATCTTTGTGTAAGGTAGGCCACCAAAGGCTAGCTCTAAGAACCTTCTGTGTAGTTTCTTTACCTGCATAATGTCCTCCTTCGATACCTTCATGAGATTTTTCAAGGATCTATGGTCGTTCTTCCTCCATAACACACCTTCACAATATCTCATCCAGGCCCATTTTGTATAGATGTCCAGCTATAAGTGAGAAGTTTGTAGCGCGCACTACTAGTTGTTTCCTCTATGGAGTTGTATACTCACTAGGTGTCATTCCTATTGACAGGAACTGGACTGTTTCTGTGAAGTGGCCATCGATCTTTCTAATGGCTAGTAGTTTTGCATTCGACAATTTATCTTCCAAATTAGTGGGCTCTTCTCCATGGTCCAACCTCGACAAGTGGTTAGGACCCTTTTTCATTCTTCCTAGATTTACTATGATCTCAAAATCATGTTCCTGAAATAACATAAGCCATGTATATATTATTTTCCCCAAAATTGGCTTGTTGACTGGGTATTTCAGTGTGGAGTGATTAGTAAACATTTTAAAGTTTCCTCCTAACAAGTAGTGGAGGAATTTATGCAGTGCTTACACCATATCTAACTCTTCCCGATCAGTGGTGGTGTAGTTAATCTCAACAATGGATAGCTTCCTACTAGCAAAATCTAGAGGGTGGTCAATATCTCCTTCTCTTAGCTATGCTAATACAACTCCTAAGGAAATGGAAGATGCATCGACATGTACATGAAACTATTTGGCCCAATTTGGAAAAACTAAAATGGGCGCAGTAACCATTTTCTATTTCAGTGTGTTGAAGCTCTGCTGGCATTCTTCAGTCCAACTAAACTAACAATCCTTTTTCAACAACTTCTCCATGGGTGTTGTAACTTGAGCATATCCCTTAATGAATTTCCTGTAGTAGCCTATGTGTCCCAGCGTAGTGCGCAACTATTTAACTGTTGTAGGAGGGGGTAGATCAACTATAATAGTGATCTTGGATGGATATACCAACAATCCTTTCTTACATACAATGTGTCCTAACAGAACTCCAAACGGTGAGAAGAAAATGCATTTCTTCAGATTCAAGGCAATTTGACACTTCCTGCATTTGTCCAACATTAGCCTTAGACATTCAATGTGATTTTTCAACAAACTAAACAAAGTCCAGTAATCAAAATATGCTTCTAGAAATTTCTGCAAGAATTCCTTGAATGCTTCGACCACCACTCTGGAAACGATGGTTGGGTCATTCTTCAATCTGAATGGCATTAGTGTGTATTGATAGGATTCCCATTCTGTTGCAAATGTAGTCTTGTCGCGATATTCCTTGGTGATCCGGATCTGATGGTATCCCGAAAATCCATCTGTAAAGGAACATACCTCTTGGCCTCCCACGTTATCTAACACTTCGTTAGTGAATCGTGTAGGGAAGGGGTCATGTAAGAAGGCATCATTCAGCTTCCTGAGGTCTACAAATATTCTAATCTCTCCTATCTTCTTGTCTTGTACCACCGTAGGGATAATCCACTCTGATTCTTCCACAGGTTCTATAATCCATGCTTCCATCATTCTGTCAAGATCAATATTCACTTTTTCCTTATATTTAGGGTTCAATCTGTAAGGTATCTGTTTGACTGGCCTTGCATCAGAATTTAAAGGGACCCTCATCTCTCCCATAGGTCCATTGATTCCCTTCAGATCAATAAACTTGGTTGGAAACAAGTCCTGATATTCATGCAGTAATTCTGTAATCTTGTCAATGGTAGTAGCATCCCAGTAATCTCCAACATTTGCAAACTTTGGTGTCTTCTCTGTCCCAATATTGACCTTCTTAATCTTGATCTATTGTCCAATAAATGGTATCTCAATGCCTGGTCCTTCCACATCTCTCTGTCTTTCTGTTTCTGTGATGTTCACTTTCCTGGGATCATCGTCTTCATCTGCATTAATGTTGTAACAACCTTGCAGTTTTTGGAGAGGCACAATCCATTCATCCTCTTCTTGTTATAAATAAGGGCTAAAGGAATTCCCAAGTATTTTCTGTCTGACAATATGTAGTGCTTGATCGATTGAAGGAAATTGACTTTCAAACAGAAATGTAGTTATAAAATTCTGAGGCATACCTTCTCAATCCGTAGTGATGAGGCATAGATCTTCTTGGAGGTACCAGTTAATAGGTGTTGTGTCTAGTGTGTTAATGAATTTGTGCACCCATTGTTCTTGAGGAATGTTACTCCAGGATTCCTCATAGCTTTGCACATGGTCCTTTGGACAACTTCGACCTGTGTAGCAAACTTCACAGCCTTCTACTTGTGCTGAGAACCATGTTGTCATTAGGGTACGACATTGTACCCATTCTGTGATGTTGTGTTTATGTGTCCCCCACCATCTTGTTGGTGTGGTTTTCAAGGCCTCATCCATTGCCAACAACCTCTATTGTGTTGGTACACTTGCTTCAAAGTCTGATAGGAAGGCTTCTAATGGATTCATACCATCAAATGTGGGTAAGTTATTTACTATTGTGCCGATCCAATGAACTTATTTGGCTAATCTAGCACATCTCCTTGTAGATAATTCATACATCTTATTCTACCAATTCTCTAGTTCTTCTTTTGATTCTGATGAACATGCGCTCTCACTTCGCTAGCTTAAGTTCCCATCGGCTGTATTATTAATGTAGTCCTGTTGTCTGGAAGTTAGCTTGTAGATGTTTTCTAGTTTGTATGTGCAGTCTTCTTATCTGATGGGCTCTGTGTATCACTGACCTTCATCAGGATCTAAAGGTGTGTTGACCCTAAGGCCATCTCTCTCAAAAGTCATACGTCTTTTCTTTAAGTCAACAATAGTAGAGTTATTGAAGGCCCAATCAATTCCTAACAACATAGGGTAAGGGAAACTGTCATCAACTATTTTAATTACCTCAAAATCTGCAAACGTTCTTACTCTGTCGATGTCCACAGGGACACGCTCCAATCATCCAAATGGGCTGAAAACTTGTTGATTATCCATCTTAAGCCTGATAGGAGAATATATCAACTTCGGTTTTCCCATATGTGCCCAAGTTTGCTTCATCATGACATTGATCTCTGACCCTAAGTCGAGGACCACATAGTCTATCTCATACTCTCCTAGTTGAGAATTCAGATATAATTCCTTATTTTCCCTTCTCTTCTTACTGATATGGTGTACTACCCTATTCAGTAAGGTATCTATCTTTCCTAGCTCATATTTTCTGATTAAATTTTGTAACTCTTGGACAACGCTTTCATCCTGAATCAATTTAATACAAGTATGTAAAAATTAAATGAGCTTTCTTACCTCTTTTCCTTCTCCTGGAGAAGCAGATTGATCAAATTATTGAGGCATTCCATATTATCTTACTTCTAGTCTTATCTTTGATGAATAATTTTGGTCCCCTATGAATTCTTTTTGTGCTTCCTCAAATGTTTGTCTTTCTTTCTTTGCATCAATGGTTTGGGTCTTCTCTACATCTTTTCTGATTCTTGAATCTTCTGTAGTCTTCCATTGGGTCAGTATGTCTTATGTTGTAACAATCCCTCATCTGGTTATAACAATGACTCTAGGGTATTTTCTGCGAGGTTCAACATAGATTAGTTTCACTTGTGGGTTCTGTTGAGGTCCTCGTCTTTCCTGGAATTTAGCTAGTGGCACAGGACAAACCTCTATAACATGGTCAAACGAGCTACAATAACTGCAAGTGGTACAAGAGTTTTGACAATCCCTTTCAAGGTGTCCTGGTTGTGAACAGTTATAACAAATGATCTATCTCCAACCTCTTCTCATTCCTCCTCCGCGTCCTCTTCCTTTGAATCCACCGCAAGGATTGAAGATTTCTCTCCCAGGAGAGTTATACTGTGTAGTGTTATACTGTGTAGTGTTTCCTTTTTGTTGTACTTCACCTTGGATCTTATATATGTCTCTTGAACTTTCATGCATGAGATCATAAGCCCTACAATCCCTATCATCATTCCCTACAGACTTACAGAATGTCCAATACAAATTTGTAGGTGTCTGAACATACTTCTGCATATAATAACACTCACCAGTATGATGTTTGTTTATGCATACCTCCCACCAGGGTAAGGTGACTTGATTCAAAAGGCTTGGGGCTCCAGAATCCAAGTATTCATTGAATAGAGGGCAGTGTTCCTTGTCATGGCCTTCTGATATTCATCTGACACACCAGATGTCTTCTCTTTTATATTTTCCCTTGTCTTTCTTCATATCTTTGACCTACTGAGACAAACTAGTTAGCTAAATAAGGATCTGACTCATACCTAAGTTGGATTCTCCCATAGGATCTGATTCTGGCTTCATGGAAATTTCCAACACCTCATCCTGCAAATCACTGTTGCATCAGAGGGACTCTGATGTGAGGTAAGAGGGCAACAATGAACCATTCTTTATTCTGTTCATCTAGGATCTGAAAAGTCAATCGACCTGTCAAGGTTTTGAATCTATGATATAATTCCCAAATAGGTTTGGCCACCTTCTTCTTGATCTCTTTCAGCTCTGTGATACATTGTGACTCCGACTTGGGTTTCTTGAACTCTGCAATCAATGCGTTCTTGATCTGATTCAGTGATTTAGGCTGTGAAAGTCCTTGGACAAGCTTCATGTACCAACTCAGTGCGCGATCCCTTAGAGTGGTACTAAACTGGGTTCTTTTGATAGCTTCATTTATGACATTCCTAATATCCCATACGGCTTCACATAGGAACCAGTGTTGATCAGGATCTTTAGATCCATCTTCCCTAAATATAGGAAGCCTCATCTCATCTGCCATAGATCTTCCTAGGGTTCCTGACTGAATATGTGGTGGACTATTATTGACAATGCTCTGAATGCTCTGGTAACTGGGATTACTCTGGTTTCTTACTACTGAATCAACAGGAAGGATAATAGTACTTACTTCAGTGGTCTACGCAGTTTTTAAGTTTTCAGGTTCTCTTCGGCGAAGCTCTTCAGCTTGTCCTTCCTCTCTCCCAGCAGGTTCTGAATGTTCTTCATCTATCAGATCTACTTCTTCTCCACTGTAGAAACCCTCCTCCCCATAGTTCTTCTTAAATAGGTTTGCGAGATGAACTTCTCTGAATACTCTCCCACTGTGCGTATGTCCAACTTCTGTGTCCTTGTCGCTGTCCAAATTTTTGAACATTAGCCTTTTCGGATCCAACGAATATATTGTATCTTCAAGATGTTCTTCTCATGCAACAACATCTTGAATCTCAGCTTCAGGAATTACAAAAATTTTCCTATGGGTCCTGTTAGTACTCTGTAATTTTCCCAAGGCTGTGAGGCAGTCACAGAGGCAACATCAAAACCACTTCGAGTCTTGGATCTAGCTCTCCAATACTCAGAGAGGGATCTCTCTATCTGATATAGCTTTGTTTGAAGAGGTATTAGGCTAGTTATGAAGAACATGGATTGGGGTTTTTAAATGGTTGTTTTGGAACAGCAAGGAGGGCCATTGGGCAAATGGGGTCTGCACTTGAATATGTGATGCGTTCTCAGATCTAGACAAAACTCTTAAACAGGGCAAGGTAGTGGAAATATTGGATCGAAATAATTTTTGATGATGTCGATTTGAGGAAGAAATAGGGGAGGAAAAAAACCAAGCAAAGGAGCAACTAATAATTCCTTTACTGAGCTCTTTAGAGGAGAAACATAAAGATTATCACAAGCTCAGAGGCAGAGTATCTGCTGATAAATTTTGCTTCTATTACTTTCCTTCTGATAATAAGAAATTGAAAACAAATGTAAAGAGGATAGGAAAATACATTAACAGAGAAAAAACACCACCAATACATCCACACAAGAATCCTGTAGCAAAAATAACATGTCCATCACTGATTGATCATTTAAAATTACAGAAAGAGTTCTCTAGCCAAGCACAGCCCACAGTCCAGCAAGGAACCTCACAGGTCGAACCCTTTTACATTAAAATCCTCTTAATAAATAGGATAGATCATCCCAATAAGTTTCGGAAGTCGGTTTAACCGCCTTGGCCAAAAATAGCCACCACTCCCACAAAATTTGGAGCTTTCTGCCATGAAAGATGGACCGGTTTTCTGCGAAAAAGGGGTCCGAACAGACGTGTTTTTTTATTGAACGATGACACCTGGGAAAAAATTGAAAGACGTTATTGTATATGGGCATGTGATGGGAAACAAACTCCTTCAGTTTCACCAAATTCTTCCCCAGCTGGCCGTAACAACTCCTGCAAGATCGGGACTGTAACGGAAAATTTAGAATCTGGAAAAATGGGCCTCGAAGATGGCTTCGATTCTCCCTGATCGTAGTACCGTTGAAAAAACTGGGGGAGTTTTTTGTTCCTCAGCCCGTGCTGAGAAAAAACCTCTCTCGGATTTTTAAAATCCATCTTCGTTTGCCCAAAATCGGCCTCAGACGAAGACATGGTGAAATAGGCAAAAATTGGCAAAAATATGGAAAAGTGGTTTTTTTGGTGAAAAGTGGTATTCCGGACCCCCCCCTGAGGTGGTAAGCGGTTTTTTTTTGGGGGGGGGTCTGCTGGAATGGGATGCTGAGACGTGGAGGGGGAGTGGTTTTGAAAACTACTT
>JZKD02S0355000.1:40487-55502 GCA_000966675.3 Picea glauca | reverse complement strand
ATGTCCTTTGGGGTAGGCCATTCCATGATAGACCTGATCTTGTCAGGATCTACTGCTACTCCCTCTTCAGATATGACATGGCCCAAGTAATGTATTTGCTTCTGGAAAAAGTCGCCCTTGCTAAATTTGGCATAGAGATGATGTTCTCTTAGCACTTGAAGCACAAGTCTAAGATGATCCTCATGTTCCTCTCTATTCTTGGAGTAAATTATCATATCGTCAATAAAGACTAGTACAAATTTGTCTAGGAATTTGCTGAGCACATTGTTGATCAAGCACATAAAAGTGGCAGGGGCATTGGTCAATCCAAATGGTACTACCACAAACTCATAGTGACCATATCTCGTCCTGAAGGAAGTTTTGTGGATGTCTTCACCCTTGATTCGGACTTGATGGTATCCAGAACTCAAGTCAATCTTTGAGAAGATGGAAGCACCTCCCAATTAATCGAACGAGTCATCGATCCTAGGTAAGGGGTACTTGTTCGTTATGGTTACCTTATTGAGTTGTCTATAATCTATGCATAGGTGGATGGTACCATCTTTCTTCCTCACAAATAGAACTGGTGCTCCCCATGGGGAAACACTGGGTTGGATATAGCCTTTGTCCATCATTTCCTTTAGTTGTAGTTTAAGCTCAACTAGCTCGGGTGTGCTCATTCTATAGGGTGTCCTAGATACTAGCACTGCTCCTGGTGCAAGTTCTATCGAGAAGTCAATATCCCTTCTCGGAGGTAAACCCGGTACCTCTTCCGGAAATACATCTCTATATTTTCTTAGTGTAGGGTGATCTTCGAGGCTGAGTTTGTCATTTTCAACTGATTCCAACACCTGTATCGCATATAGTCGACACCCCCTTTTGCAATACTTTCTCATTTGAAGAGATAATATTCATCTCACTGAGATAGGTTTTTGGATCCCTTGAAGGGTTATCATTCTTCCTTATTCACTTACACATTATAAGGTTTTATGGTAACAGTCCAGTCTGGCTTTATATGTGGCTAGCCAGTCCATACCAATCAACAGGTCATATGATCCTAGGGGTAATACGTTAAGGGTTTCTTGGGTGTCGAATTCACCCATAGTGAATTGGAAAGCTTGTATGACCTCTGCTACCTTTCTTTTGGTGCCAGTGGCTAACTATACCAACCATGGCTTGGCGTGTTTATGTCACTATAATTTACACTTATCAACAACCTTAGGGGCTATATAAATCAAATTTGAACTAGAGTCAATTAGAATAGACACAAGATGGTAGGTGATCATATCTTCCATACCCACCACTGAAGCTTGGTGGTTAGATTGTTTATTATCCATGGCTTCATAAATTTGCGGCATACTCCTAGCCATGTCATTGACGGTGGTAGCTTCTTGAACATTGTAAATTCTCTGACCATTCTATTGTAAGTGAGGGTAGTCCCTCGGTAGATGTTCTTCTCCACAAACCCAACATTTCAAGGGTTCTCTCTTTGAGTTATCGATCTTTCCTGGGGTAGATCTAGAAGGTTTATTATCACCCTGGGAGTGGAAATTCTGTTGGTGTACACTTCGGGTTGGGAAGCTCATCCTTGAGTTCTTTTTATAGTTTTTAAATCTTGGGGATTTAAATCCCTTTTTCTGGAATCCCGAACTATTCTTCTGCTTCCATCCTTCGCGAGGTTCTGTCCATTGCCCAAGCTGTTCATGAAAATATCTTGCCTTTTAGATAGTGTCTTCTAGGGTATTTGGCTCATCAAACTCAATCCTGTTCTGATAGTCCTTAGGTAGTCCACTGATGAATCATTGCACCTTTTCCTTTTCTGCTTTTATATAGGGTACGTACCTCAGCAATTCGAGGAATCTACTGACATATTCCTCTATGGTGCGTTGCCCCAACTTGAGTTCATAGAATTATTTAGTCTTTTCGTCGAAATACTTTTCTGATAGATACTTCTTCCTGAATTATTTCTCAAACCGTTCCCAATATAGGTCTTCTTCATGAATCCATTTTACATTCTTAAGGTCTTCCCACCAAATGGAAGCCTTTCCATTCAAGTTGAAAGTGGCTACCCGGGCCTTCAAGTTTTCCGAGAAGCCATGGACTCTGAAATACTTCTTTTATCCAAGCAGCCAGGCCTTCACTTCTCCTGCCTTCTTTATTTCACCGTCAAAAGAGGGTGGTTTGGCCTTCTTGAATTCTTCAAGATTATGATTTTTGGAATGATTTTGCTTCTTCCGTTTTCTTCAGGAATAAGAACTAGTTATGCTACTAGAAGAACCCTCCAAGTCGCTAGTTTCCTTTCCAAAGGAATCATCTAATGCTTGTCCTTTATCTCTGGGGTGGACCTTTCTTGAGGTTCCTTTCCCAGTGTGGCCACTTAAAAGACCATGTTTCCGTATCTCAGGGGGACTTCAACTTTTCTTTGTTTGTCATTGGTCCACGTGACTGGTGTTAGGTCCATGCTGCAATTGTCTTTGTATGTCGGATAAGCTCTGCAACAAGACTGCATTAATCTCCATTTTCTTTTCTTGCTCTTTTATCAACCTCTCATGGTCGGCCTTCCAGTTCTGTAGTTCGACCATGAGGCTCCTCACAGTCGCAACTAGATCTGGAGGGGTCTCTACCACTCTTCTTTCATCAGACTCTTCGTCTTTATTGTGGGAGCCATCCCCCACTTCGTGCTACATCACCATTCTATGCGTATGTAGTTTCCCGTGGTTGATCTTCCTCTTGTTGTGCAAGAAAAACACTTATTGTTAGTCAACATTATATTCATTCACAATCAGCGCATAATTCATATTTTTCAAATGCATACACACAATAGGAATTTTCATTCTTAACTTCAGCTTTTGATAAGGGGGGTTAGGATAGAGAGTTACTCCTTTTAAGATTACTTCAGATGGAGTTTTTGCGCAACTTGTCCATGAGCCCAAGAAGGCCAAGTGTTGTAACCATGCTCTAATACCAATTTGTAACATACCCACCACGGCCTAATAGACTTTTCACCTTTTTCTCCTTTTTCTCGAGGGACAGAATCCCCGAGTTCCTACGAGGTCCTAGTGCAGGCTAGATCTTCCTGTCAGAACCTTCACTAAACCAATGCACCGGTTCTTTCATTGAAAACCCATCGTGTACAACTCAAGCACGAAGCATGGGCTTCACCTCCATGTGATGATCAGTTATGAGCCTGGGCCAAGCCAAGAGGTGCCTTTCGCAATTCGCGAATTAGCGATGCCCGAGAGTCAAGTCCTTCGACTCTTAAAACCCTAAAACCCAAAATCGTACCTTCGTTGAGATCAACAGTTTCAAATCTCCCCTAATCTGACGGTCTTGTCCGTATCGGGATTTCGGTAACTGGGAGTTCGAAATGCAAGAGAGTCAAGTATTTCGACTCTTCGAACCCCGAAACCCGAAATCTAATACGCAAGTTCTTGTAGGAGATCCAACGGTCCAAATCTCTTCAGAGTTTCATGAACCAGGAGTTCACGATGCAACGACTCCAGAACTCCTGTCACTCAAATCCCTGAATTCCAATATAGAAATTCGTGTAGGAGATCAACAAACCTCGTTGATCTAGATCTGATGGTCACTATCCCTCCTAAGCTTAAGGGCGTTGAAGGAAACTCAGACTTAACCCCCTTGCTATCCTACGAGATCAAATGGCTTTCGGGGTTTCATAGCTTTCCCTAAACTATGACCGCCCACCATGTGTCTCCTCCAATGGAAGGTCGAGATCCTCCCAGAGTTTCGTGAACTGGGATTTCATGACTTTTGAAGATGAGGGGTCTTCCCCTTTGGTATTTTGGGTGCTGAAACATCGAAATGCCGAAACCTATTCACACTAAGGTGATTCAAAGTTTCACATACCGGGTCTTCTTGACTTGTGATGATGAAGTGTCTTGCCCTTAGGTTTCCCGTGTGCCGACATCGAAATGTCGAAATACCAAAAACTATTCACACTAAGCTAATTCAGAATTTCGCATACCAGGACTTCACGACTTGCGACAACAAAGGATCTTGCCCTTTGGTTTCCTGGGTGCCGAAACGCCGAAATGCTGAAATGTTGAAACCTATTCACATTAAGCTAATTCAGAGTTTCACATGCTGGGACTTAGCGACTTGCGATGACAAAGTGATGCAGGAGCATCTCTCCACATCAACCAACCAACCAGCCAACCACGTCGAGCGTGTGCATTCAAGATGAAGAGAGAGGCACATTCCTCATTTAAATCTGAATTGAATGTAAATTAAATGTCTAGGCTGTTGAGCCATAGAGCCATGCCTTTTCGTATTCTGTAGATAAGATCGGCCTTAAATGGTTGTAAGGCTGAGATCTAGATCCAATAGTTGACTAGATAGCCCATTCATTGTAATTGAATAGGGTACGTAGGTTGGAGGGAAGAGCTAGAAGATCCCCCTCAAGTAAAAGAGATTTTCGTATCTCATTTTGGGTGGTAGTTGAAGCTAGCATAGAGAGTTGAGCTAGGAGAGTAGAGATCAGAAGAGAGGAGTCGATACCTTGTTACAGGCCGTGCTCAAGAACACCTTTGTAAAGAGGCATTTTTATTTAATATAAACAAAAGCAGTTTTTCCTGCATATTTTCTGTATTATGTGGATGCCTTGTTGTGTTCTTTTATATGCTGTGAATGTATGTATGTTTAAGCATTTGCAAGGAGTCTGTTTGATTTCAGATGAAGGTCTTTGAGGCTTCACACTAGGAGAGTGTGACAGAACGTTTCGGGTTCTGATAGCCGTGCACAGAGGATGCACTTCTGAACAATGCGGGTTCAGACAGAGACGTGTTGCGACACAGAAGCTGGAGTCAACAACTCGGGAGGAAGACCTCAAGGTCACTGAATACCTTGGAGGAAAGGCTGTATAGGAGGAGAATACAGTTGCAGACAGAATCACTGAGGATTTTTTAAAGCTCTGCCAAGTGGGCATTGAGCATAAGCACAAGGTGTTGAAGAGGAACTCTGCTGTGGGTTCAGGAAGAAGAAGCCAGAATCACTGAGGATTCTGAGAGCTCTACTAGGAGGGCATTGAGCAGGTGCATAGGTGCACAAAAGATGACAGAATTGCTGAACATTCTGAGAAGGAAACTCTGCCAGGTGGGCATTGAGACCTTGTGCTGGCAGTCACAGGAAGAAGAGAAACTCTTTGAGTTCTGTAAGTTGGAGGAAGAGTCCACTGAGGGATCTTCACAGGGTTACTAAATACCCTGGTAGACTCAGCAAGAGGTTGCTTGAGCAAAGGACAACATGGAGGGCGTCAAATTCTCCATCCAAGGGAGAAATAGAAGAAAACAAAAATCCCTTAGTGGTCCGAGTGTTGAGGAAAGCTCAGGATAGATAGCACTAGCATGTGTATGAGAAGACTCTGTAAGGAGTGTAGGAGTCGAAGAATCCTTTAAGGATTCGAAAGTAGGAAAAGCTCAAAGGGAGTTAGCATTTTTACATGTGCAGGTGAAACCCAAGGTTTGAGAGTTCGCAGAGGAGGAAGAAGACAAAGGCCGAGGTCTTTGAGAAATCTGAATTCTTCCAAGGCTAGGAAGGAGTGCAGAAGCTCAGGAGGAAGCTCAACAGCCGTTGGATCGGCTGACAGATTCTGGACCATTGAAAATTTCTATGTCCAGGAGGGAGCAGGAGGAGTGGATAAGAAGGACGGATCTGGACCATTGGATATTGATCCAGAGACCCGACAACTGTCGGATCTGCAGAGAATTGTGAGGGAGTTAACCTCGTAAACAGGAGGAGAAAAGTCTTGGAGGAAGTCCCGACACATATCGGGATATCGAGGCATTGGGAGTCAGGATATCAGCATTCCTGTGGACAGGAGATCGGGTAAGTCCACCTTGAAAACCTTGACACAAATTTGGGGCTGTCCATCTGAGAGAGGACACGTGTCACGTGATCATCCATTCCAAAGATCTGGACACTAGACATCAGTATATCAACACTCGGGACATCGAAGTTCCCGAGGTCATGAAAGTCGGGACATCAGAAGTCTCGAAAATGCGAGGGGTAATCTGAACCGTCCATTCTTGGGATGCATGGAAGCGATTGAGTGATATCGGAAAAAAATCTCGAAAGGAGGTCGTCTATCGACGTATCAGGAATCAGGATATCGAAAATCCCGGGAGCAAAGAGTTCATGTATTTCGGTTTTGCGAAGTCCAAAATGCTGATGGGATAAGGGATCATTGAAAAGTTAAAGTAGAGAGCTCATTGGAGTTTCGACATATCGTGATTCGGGAGTCGGTAAAGTGAATGGCTTGATATCACAAGTGGCTAAATCACGATAGGAAAGGTCCCGACCGACAAAGGAAGGCTCAGCGTTGACTTACATCGGGGTTCGGGGATTTGAAACATCAGCGCTCGACCATTGACCTCACGATACTGCGAAGTCCGATTCCCCGATAAAGTAAAGAGGGGGATTGCGTGAAGAGTTCTGTGGGTGTATATTTCCTGATAGGGAAATAGAAGGACCAGTCAGTGTTCTTCGGGCCGAGGAAGGAGAAGATCTTGTGAGCTGACGTAGACCTTCCGACCCATGGGTTGTGTGGAGGGTGTTGGCATCAGTTTGGTATCATATCCTGATTCTTGTCTGTATATTTTAGGTAGGAGGAGGCATAAGAGGTAAAGAGCACTCTGATACACATCATTTGGTATCAGAGCGAGAACTCCGTTTGTATATTGCAAACAGAGGGAGAAGGAAAAAGAAGATCAAGTGATAGAGACTCTATGGTGATTGTTTGCAGGTAGGAAAGCAGTGGTTGAGAAGACAATCAGGGAGACTGTAGGATGAAGCTGGGACACTCAGGTTTGCAGAGTGACAGCAGCAGGTTTGCTAGGAGAGCAGACAGGCACAACACCATGGTTACTGAAGGGCATAGGCATGATGAAAGGAAGAGCAAGGCAGAAAAGCTTGCAGAAATGGATAAGGAGCTCGCTAAAATAAGGGCAGACATAGAGAAGCTCGAATTGCAGGTGCAGCAGAAAGTGAAGCCGAGATGGGTATATGAGTGGCCCATGAAGAAGCCGAAAGCAAAATGGCCAGTCAAGGGGTTGATGGTCATAAGACAATGAAGGTTGTTAAGAGGGTGGTTGAGGTATGCTAAAAACCTCAATGGACCAGAAGAGGAGATGGTTCAGATATGTGAACTGGAGACTGGAAAAATTCTCAGTGAGGAGAATGAAATGGGATCAGCTGAGGATCTCAAGAACTGCCAGGAGGGCAGAGAAGAAATTCCCAATTTCCAGGTGGGCAATGGGTTGAGATCACTGCAGGATATCATGGACTATCATGAGGACAGCCAGGGAATTTCACATTGCCAGCTGGGCAATGGAATGAGGTCGCTGTGGAATCTCGAAGACTGCTAGGATCGCAGCGGAAGCATCCCATATTTCTAGGTGGGCAGGGATAAGTAGGTGAGTTTTGATCAGCCCGAGGATCTAACAGAGCAGATGACACTATCGGAGGGTCTCATAAATTCAAATATGGATTTAAATCAGCAGATGCAGCTGAAAAAGGAGGAGGATTTGAGAAGCCTTGTGATGATTGGGGGAATTGGAGTATTCCTACCATTTTCCTAGGAGGAGGCAGAAATCTGTGTTGCAGGTGCAGCAACAACAGAAGAACAGTCAGCTGAGACTGTCAGGAAAGTAGGATTGGAGCAGACTTTGGAAGCTTCCCAAGAAGACAAAGAAGAAGGTGAACATTCTGAGGAATGGCTCAACGCTTTCATCAAGGAAGCCGAAAGAAAAGAAGTTGTAGCACTGAATCTAGCAGCAAAGGAAGCCAAAGAGTAGGCAAACATATTTATCACTCCATGGGAGATGGAGCTAGAGATGTTGGAGGATTGGCTGAACAATCCAGAGCCAGCAAGAAAACTGACAGAAGTTGAGCTGTCAGAGAATGTGACTGAACAATAAGTCAGTCAAAGGGAGACTGCAGGACAAAATTCTACAGCAGAGTGGCAACTTGAGGCCACCGATGAAGATGAAGAAGATGGCATGGGAGATCATGATGATCTACCCAATTGCAGAAATTTTTTGCAGCTGAGGATACTGCATGAACAGGACCAACCATTGGAGTAGATAGATGCAGTGATTGAGGACATGAGAAGGCTGATGTTGAGGTCAGCAGAAACTGCCAGTGAGGAGAAGCTGAGTAGAAGAGAAGCAATAGCAGCAACAGCGCAGAAGCAGTAGCAGCAACAAGAGAATGGAGCGGATGAACAACTCCAGAGGACGATTTGGGATCCAGGTGGATTTCAACATCTGAGATGGGAATCTCATGAGCAGGAGCTCATGAATTTTGTAGCTGAGGAGTATGATGCAGGAGCATCTCTCCACATCAGCCAACCATCCAGCCAACCACGTCGAGCACGTGCATTTAAGATGAAGAGAGAGGCGCAGTCCTTATTTAAATCTGAATTGAATATAAATTAAATGTCTAGGCTATTGAGCCATAGAGCCGTGCCTTTGCGCAAGCTGTAGATAAGATCGGCCTTAAATGGTTATAAGGCTGAGATCTAGATCCAATAGTGAACTAGACAGCCCATTCATTGTAATTGAATAGGGTAGGTAGGTTGGAGGGAAGAGCTCGAAGAGCCCCCTCAGGTAAAAGAGATTTTCGTATCTCATTTTGGGTGGTAGTTGAAGCTAGCATAGAGAGTTGAGCTAGGTGAGTAGAGAGCAGAAGAGAGGAGCCGAGACCTTGTTACAGGCCATGCTCAGGAACACCTTTGTAAAGAGGCATTTTTATTTAATATAAACAGAAGCAGTTTTTCCTACATATTTTCTGTATTATGTGGATGCCTTGGTGTGTTCTTTTATATGCTGTGAATGTATGTATGTTTAAGCATTTGTAGGGAGTTTGTTTGATTTCAGGTGAAGGTCTTTGAGGCTTCACACCAGGAGAGTGTGACAAAACGCTGTGGGTTCTGATAGTCGTGCACAGAGGATGCACTTCTGAATACTGCGGGTTCAGATAGAGATGTGCTACGACACAAAATCTGGAGTCAATAACTCGGGAGGAAGACCTCAAGGTAGTTGAATACCTTGGAGGCAAGGCTGTATAGGAGGAGAATACCGTTGCAGACAGAATGACTGAGGATTCTGTAAAGTTCTGCCAAGTGGACATTGAGCATAGGCACAAGGTGCTGAAGAGGAACTCTGTTGTGGGTTCAGGAAGAAGAAGCCAGAATCACTGAGGATTCTGAGAGCTCTACCAGGAGGGCATCGAGCAGGTGCATAGGTGCACAAAAGACGACAGAACTAATGAACGTTCTGAGAAAGGAAACTTTGCCAGGTGGGCATTGAGACCTTGTGTTGACAGTCACAGGAAGAAGAGAAACTCTTTGAGTTCTGTAAGTTGGAGGAAGAGTCCACTAAGGGATCTTCAAAGGGTTACTGAATACCCTGGTAGGCTTAGAAAGAGGTTGCTTGAGCAAAGGATAGCCTGGAAGGTGTCAAATTATCTATCTGAGGGAGAAATAGAAAAAAAAAAAAATTCCCTTAGTGGTCCGAGTGTTGAGGAAAGCTCAGGATAGATAGCACCAGCGTGTGTATGAGAAGACTCTGTAAGGAGTGCAGGAGTCAAAGAATGCTTTAAGGATTCGAAAGGAGGAAAAGATCAAAGGGAGTTAGTGTTTTTACACGCGCAAGCGAAACCCAAGGTTTGGGAGCTCGCAGAGGAGAAAGAAGACAAAGGACAAGGTCTTTGAGAAATATGAATTCTTCCAAGGCTGGGAAGGAGTGCAGAATCTCAGGAGGAAGCTTAGCAACCGTTGGATCGGCTGATAGATTCTGTACCATTGAAAATTTCTACGTCTAGGAGGGAGCAGGAGGAGTGGACAAGAAGGACAGATCTGGACTGTTGGATCTTGATCCAGAGACCTGACAACCATCGAATCTGGAGAGAATTGTGAGGGAGTTAACCTCGTAAATAGGAGGAGAAAAGTCTTGGAGGAAGTACCGACACATATCGGGATATCGAGGCGTCGAGAGTTAGGATATCGGCATTCTCATGGACAGGAGATCGGGTAAGTCCACCTTGAAAACCCCGACACAAATATGGGTTGTCCGTCTAAGAGAGGACACGTGTCACGTGATCGTCGATTCTGGAGATCCAGACACTAGACATCGGTATATCGGCACTCAGGAGATCGGAGTTCCCGAGGTTGTGAAAGTCAGGACATCAGAAGTCTCGAAAATGCGAGGGGTAATCTGAACTGTCCATTCTTGGGACGTGTGGTAGTGATTGAGTGATATCAAAAAAAAATACCGAAAGGAGGTCATCTATCAGCGTATTGGGAATCGGGATATCGAAAATCTAGGGAGCAAAGAGTTTGTGCATTTTGGTTTTGCGAAGTCTGAAATGTCGATGGGATAAAAGATCGTTGAAAAGTTAAAGTAGCGAGCTCATCGGAGTTTCGTCATATCGTGAGTCGGGAGTCGATAAAGTGAATGGATTGATATCGCGAGTGGAAAAATCGTGATAGGAAAGGTCCCGACTGGAAAAGGAAGGGTCAGCGTTGACTTGCATCGGGACTCGGAGATTCGAAACATCAACTCTTGACCATTGACCTCGTGATACTGCGAAGTCCGATTCCTCGATAAAGTAAAGAGGGGGATCGCCTGAAGAGTTCTGTGGGTGTAGATTTCTCAATATGGAAACAGAAGGACCGTTCAGTGTTCTTCGAGCTGAGGAAGGAGAAGATCCTATGAGATGATGTAGAACTTCCAACCTATGGATTGTGGGGAGGGCGTTGGCATCACGAAGGGTCTTGCCCTTTGGTTTCCTGGGTGCTGAAACACCGAAATTCTGAAATGCTAAAACCTGTTCACACTAAGCTAATTCGGAGTTTTGCATACCAGGAATTCATGACTTGCGATGATGAAGGGTCTTTCCCTTTGGTTTCCCGGGTGCTGAAACGCTGAAATATATTCACACTAAGCTAATTCGGAGTTTTGTATATCGGGACTTCGTGACTTGCGACGATGAAGGGTATTTCCCTTTTTTTTCCTGGGTGCCAAAATGATGAAATGCCGATGAACGGGCCTGAATACTATAGGAATTTTTAGGACATTGCCAAGTCCACCCTCCTGCCTATGCAAAGGTTAAGGTCGACAGGAAATAGAGCTCCAACAGATCTTTCAAAGGATTCTTGGGTAAATTATCCCTAGGCTTGCTGACCTAAGTAAAAGTCTTCCTAATTCACCGAGATATAAATTCGGTGGTAGGGGTAAAGAAAACTCGTGGGTTTACTATCATGGTAGTCCTTTTGAGGGACTCACTCCGACTCTAGAGTGCAAAGAAACTTCCCGAGAGAAGTGCCTTCGGGAAATTAAACTAGGGCATAGCGCGAGCCAAGTAGATAGGACAATTCTTAAGGGAATAGACTTGTATTTTGAACCCACTCATTCTATACATAGAACGATTATGGTCACATAAGTATAATCATGTATCCCTTGTCTCCAAATCAAAATAGAGGCAAACACTTGCATACAGAAACTATTTATGAGCGTATAAACATGAGCATGCATTCAATTCAAAAATACAAGACATAACACTTATCAGAAAACACCAGGTGTGACATGAATGCTGAGAGGGGTGCTCATTTCCACCCAACCGTAGGCTCAGTGACTCCAAACAGATTTACCACTAGCCACCCCCGAGCTAGACCATGAGGCTTGAGATTCAGTCTCCTACTCCCAGCTCAACGGAAGTCAAGGATGAAGGTTACTCTCCTTCTCCTATGTTCATAACTCTCTGTATTTCCAAATTTTTCTCCCGTTCTCTTCCGCGATCCCTGTCGCTCATGTTCTCCTCTCTTCTCCTCGCTTACCACACTTCCTCTCTTACCTTTTCTCTGCAAGATTACGTGTGGCATGAATTTCCCCATCCGCGGTCAGGTCTGGGAGATGTTATGGATGGGCGGTTCACCCCCATCCCCTCATTAACTCTTGAGGAGCCTCCCCACCTACCTATCTGACAGGAAATCCATTCCGGGGTCAAAGAGTTGCTTTGGTCTTTGAGCAAGTAAAACCAGTACGGTACTGGCTCTGTGGAAGTTAACGCAACCATTCCAGGTCCCTTCCACCACCTCTCATTAGCCATCATGGTCTCTTTTAGCACATCCCCCTCCCAACAACCATGCAACACATATTCATAACATAATTTACATTCATTGACATTTTATAAAAAAGTCTGTCAAATCAAACATTCACGTCTTTGAGTTTTCCATAGTTCTTGGCCAATATAGTTATTTTTATAGATTGGGGGAAACAGGGTGTTACATAAATCATCGAGATAAGCCTCGACTATGTGACTAAGTTCGTGGAAAGAAAAAGACATGGCCCGCTAAAAAGTGGCTCCAACATTCTTCAGGCTAAATGACATCTTCCGATAAGAAAATGTACCGCATGGACAAATAAAAGTTGTTTTATGATAGTATTCAGGCTTAATCTGAATCTGGTTATATCCCAAAAAACCATCCATGAATGAAAATACCTCACAGCTTGCGCATTCATCGACAATGTGGTCAATGATTGGGGTGGGGAAATTATCCTTTGGACAGGCCTTGTTCAAATAATGGAATTCCATAGACATGTGAATCGTACCTTTCCTTTTGTTAATTGGAATGGGATTTGACACCCATTGAGTCAACTGAACGGTGTAGATGAAACTGTCTTTGAGAATTTTCTCTACTTCAGCCGTAATAGCTGCTGCTTTCTGAGGATTCACCAGATGAAGATTCTCTCGATCATTTTGGCGTCAAGATAATTCTTTATTTCATGTTCGACGATTCTTGGATCAATGCCTGGCATTTCCTCGTAATAATAGGAAAAAATGTCATGGAATTCCTTAAATAAATCTGTGTAGATATGAATCTCCTCTAGGGATCAGTCCGGTCTGACGAAGACATTCTCCACGACGCCAGGGGTTCTAGAGATGTCAATAGGTATTGTTTTAGAGATATTTTCCATATTTCCCTTGGCGTAAACTACGCATGTAGTCAGAGGATTAATTGGACAAGACCTATCTCCAGTCATAGTCAACACGAATTTGCCTGCCTCTATTCTTCTTAAATCTAGGAGGAAATAAGATCTGTGATGGAGATCATCCGAGGGTCTATCCAGATTAGTCACTACCTCTAAAATCACCTCATCAGAGGGCAAGACCAAGTCTAAAGAATCGGTAGTGGCGAGGGAACCTTGAGCACAAACAGGCTTGAGAACTAGATCTAACTCCTGTGCGGGAGTCAGATCGGGGTCGACCAAAGCTTGCTGAAAAATATTGTATGCAACTTCTACCATGGACAAGGGCATGGCCATGCAAGGATTCCCTGTCCCTTCCATTAAGGCTGATGGGGAAGGAAGAGTCCATGGATTGTTAAATTAAGTCATACGGAATGATGACACTTGAAATATTTCAGCCCTAGTTTGGTCAGGGATAGCTGATACGAACTTGACATCGTCGGAGGGAGGAAAGTAATCAAAATTACCCATCAATGATGGAAACAAACCAACCCCCACATTGATGATGTTGGGCTGAGGGTTATCAATCATCGGGACCGTGGATGCCTCTGATGAAGGGTCAGGCTAGGAGAAGGACAATTGGTCAATGGTTACTATTTGGCCCTCGTGTGGAAACAAAAAGACCTAAAAAACTATGGCAACCACTACATGCATTGCATAGGTCTAACTCCTTCCTAACAAAAGGTTGTAGTTGAGAGGCACATCGACCACTTCAACTTTGATGCACACGGTCTTCCCTCCTAACTACATGGGGAAAGAAGGGATGATCCCATGTGGTTTGAAAGAATGACTATCGAAAGTAGTAAGAAGAGTAGGTAATGGAGACAAAATGGGTTGGCCAATGGCTTTCAAACATGCCAATGACATCACGCATGTCGAGGCACCCTTATCAACCACTGTGCGAAAAATATTTCGAGTAAAATATTCCATGGGTTGAGCCACTCCTATCTGAAATGCAACGTGGTATGGGGGACGAGGTTTCAAGTCGGATATATCAAGCATGATTGTTCCCATATTACATGTCTCACCGGATCCCAAAGCAGACAACATAGCCTTTCTCTGTGCAGGGAATCTCTGGAGGACCTCCAAAGCAAACATCGCACAAGGGGTTTGTGACAAATCATCCAGCACAATGTAATTTTGGGTGGCCCTCATGTTTGGATTATGCGAAGCTATCTTGAATGGACCTTTTAGGATGCGTGTCATTTCTTCTCCAATTATCTTCTCAATCTAGAGAGGAACAAATGGGTTTATCTCTTCCTTACGCTTTTCAGCAATCTCTGACATTCTGTAATCATGAGCCCTAGTTGCTATATAAGCGTCACCTTTAATCATATAAACATTTGTGGCCGTGGGATTACTAGAATATGGAGGGTGCCCTTGACTTCCCCCATCTGTGCGTGAAGAGGCTTGAGTCACATTTTTCCCATGTGGAAATGGGTTCGTTAACACATCAAGCTACTACTGCGCCAATAACCTATGGGCCTCTACAAGCCAAGGGCACAGGTGAGTCAAATGGTCTTTAGTGAAAAGGTTACACAGGTACTTCAACTTTCTCTTCTATGTGTTTTCCCCACCAACATTGTTGGTAGGTTTCTTTTACCCCTTACCCTTATTGTTTCATTGTTTTTTCTTTCTTTCAGGCTGCTGGTTGGCCTTCAGGTTCATCGACTGCACACTGTGTACGTCCAATGTTTGGGTAGGGGGAGCATCCAAACTGGAGGTCTGGTTGGCCGCTATCTCATGTATCGACAATTGTTGCAATTGATTTGACAGTTGATCAATGGGCTTTTCTTGTGTTGAACCAACTATACCATCGACATGTGGTCTAGACTTGTGTCTGGCCTTGTCAAAGATGTACCGTGGTGCATTTGGAAAATGTAACATCCCGCTCTGGCGCACTTACCTAGCTTATTCTTTGAGGACACTTGCTCGCAAGTGATCTGGATTATATGATAAAACTTTTCTTTCATTATGATGCATTGAGTTA
>JZKD02S0355000.1:20866-40477 GCA_000966675.3 Picea glauca | reverse complement strand
AAAAAAAAAAAAAAATTTTGCACCTGGCACTAGAGTAGTTGTCGTAACGAGGCAGTTCGTTACAGAAAAATCTCATAGAGTAAACTTGATTGAGAGTATATCAGTTCAAGTTGTTGTACTCTCATTATCGCCTCCTCCTCTGAAAACACTCTTGATGTTGTAATGTCCTTGGAGAACTGAGGTACCAAAGACTTCAGGAACCACTCCAGTAGGAAATCCGATGAGACTTGTACCTTTATCAAACTCTTCTAATGTTGCCATTCTCAGATTTGATCCGAGATATGATTGGCCTTTGTATACTCAAAGTTGGACAACAATTTGGTTTCGAAATCATATCTCACAGGTAGTTGGAAATGGTTCAGAAAAAAACATCGCCAAATCACTAAAGTAAGAGTATCTTGAGCGGTCGAGCTCGATGTACCATTTCACGACACCTCCAATGAGAGTCCATTGAAACTGATGCATGGAGTTGTCTCACAGGAAGTTCGACGAGCACCATAGGTGTAAGGTCGTCACATGATCACCCGGATCTTCGCCAGGCTTACCTTTGAACTTAGAATGTTTGAGGGAAACTTATTCGGCATGGGAGGCTAGCGTGGATCATGACAAATTGGGTCATTTAACAACCTTGATAAGTCTAGAAAATGTAACGTCTCCAAAAATGGTAGTTTAGGCTATTGACTATGTACAGGAGGAAAGGAGCCTGAAGTTTGACTGGCACTAGGTTTCTAGGAAAAGTTGGGCTGCTAACTAGGGTTCTGGTACATACCATGGCCTTGGCCAGCATATGGATACTGCATTTTTTGGGACATAATCGGTTGATTATCGTAATTGGATGTTGAGGGTTGGGCGAGGATTTATCCCTGTGTTGTGTTCCAAAGATTCTATAAAGGTTATCCCTTGTTGATCCGATGGGCATAGGTATTGAGCCTTGCCCAAGGTTCCATTAACCATGGAAGGGGTTTTCCCCATTCAACATCCATGACGAGGGAACTTCTCCCTGTCATGGATTCCAGAGTCCTTGTCAAGATAAGACTCTCGTGTTTTCCCCCTGTGTAGGAATATTACCTTTCACAAGATTTTGTTGTCCAAAACCAGGGTTTCCCCCATCCAAGATGACAGCTAACGAGAAAGTGTTATTACCAAACGCGCTGAAAAAAGAGAACGACATTGAACCCACCAGAGTTGTGTAGGAAGAAATTCTTAGACTACCTGCTCCAAACAAGCTGTAGTTCATGTTCGTCCCAACGGGTTGCTGGGGATCACTGCTGACTGAGGGGGACGAAGGAGGTATGTGAACCTCTTCGTAAGGGATAGCATTATAGGGGGCTGAAGTTCCCCCCATGGACCCTTTCAAATGAGCGTTTGAGCTCCCTAACCCCAGACCCATGGTTTGTAGGGTGGAGTAGGTGAGGACAGAGTTCGTATCAAAGATGGACATCCTGTATGAAAATGGAGTACCCGTCGTACTCTGTGTGAATGATGCAGTGATCACCACCATTGAAGAAATCAAACTGTTGCTCGAAGTAGAGGCAATCGATACCATTGTGGTATGGACCGATGAAGGTGGGTTAGGAGGCGGAATGCCCCCTGTGGTGGCAGTCGTTGAGGTAGTGTGAGGACTCCCTGACGAAGTAGCAACACTTTCTACCATAGCTGCTTGCAAAGCTATATGACGCTCGTTATGCATTAATTTTGGAGGGAAAAATTGTATCAATATTGGCGTCGACAAGTTAGTGATCATAGGGTTAAACGGCCCAAGAGCTTCCGCTCCAAGGTAAGAAATGGTGAGTTCCTATGGATTCGAGTGTTCTCCTCTTGGAGCTGGCTCAAGAACAATTTCCTGCAGCTCGATCACATCAAATTACCCTTGCTGGTCAAGTCTTCATCGTAACGGTGGCGGTGGTGACTCCAAAGTAGTTGGCAATAGGCCCTGAAGTCTTCACGACTGACGAAGCTCTTGATCTTCCACTTTGTTAGAATATCAACGACATAGTAAGGATTTTACTAACGTTTGAAAACAAGCACACACTAGAAAATTTCATACAAGATAAAGCAAGCAAAAGAGTATCTAGTTGGAAGAATAATTATGCCAGCCAACACTAAAGAAACTTACTAGTGCAAGTGAAACTTGAACACAAAAGCACCCTCTGGGTATAATCTGCAAAGCATGGCCCGATGTCTACCCTAGGTATTGTGGTATAACCCCACAGTCACCTGTGTAAGTCTCTATAATAAAGGCAACTAAGTTGCCAGCTCCCGAATAGTCACCAGGTGGGTACAGTCGAAAGTTGGGTGGACCGCAATGAGCAGGGTATCAAGCCCGAAACCTATCGAGGGTATCAAAATCAAGTGGTTCGGAAGACAAATGAGGACCTCAAACGGATTCGAGATCCACGAAGCTCCGTAGACAAATGCAACCGACAATATCCCATGACAATTCCTCTATACGTGTTCCCCACTACGCTTGGTCCAGCTTTGGAGGGGTTATCTCTGCACGCGACCTCATTTTTAGCCCCTCTATTAGAGGGGGGTCCTGGATAACTTTCACGTTTACTAGACTTTTTAAACTCCCTATCTCTGACTCCAATGTTTTTTCTTTATCCTTAAAGAGTTTCCTCTCCAACCTAATTCAAGGCTCTAGCCTAGACTATTTGATTGACCCTACAAACATAAAGTCTAGTTGAATTTAATTAGCATTTATTTTAAATGGCTTGTTTTAACTCAAGGAAACAACAATGAAACTAGTGGTGTGTTTGGGAGACGAAGAAGGAGAAGAAAATGAAAATGAAAGAAAAATTACTTCTAGTTGACAATAAAGATTTGCAACTAACTCTTTAACCAACTTTTTTCTAGGACATTTTAAAGGAAAACCTAAAACGAAATTTCGCTCGACTACGAGCTACTTAATGTTCTAAGAAATCACTAAAGAACTTAAGAAAATAACTCATTTTCCTAACAAGCAAAATAATCAACCGAACTACTTAACCAAACAAAGAAATGAAAACTTTTTCTATTCTATTTTTTTTTATGCTTCAAACAAGAAACTTTAAATAAATTATTTTTCTTTTTCTTTAAACCAAGCAAAAGGGGAAAAAGTGAAAAACAAGACAAGAATGAACATTGACCTCTGGCCCACTGCAGGGAGTCACTGAAGACACCAAAGAGGCTAATCAACAAAACTCAAAGACTTGCATAAAACCCTTTCGAGGTAAACATAATAAATATTTAAAAAGATAAGCAAACAGACATCCAACCCAGGCTTCGACTGTAAAAACAAAGACACTGTACTTAATCAAGAAACACTGAGAAGTAAAACCTCAATCAGGGAAGAGGTTGACTGCCTCTTCTTAAAGAACTAATTTTTTAACACATGCACACTACTGATGCTTAAGCATCCTACGTATGTACGTAGTTTATCTATAAAGCAGGGTGCATATGTACATGTGATGACCCATAGCAGGCCGCGTACACCTCTGTAACTTGTAAAAAAAATAAAACAAACAAGTAGACTAACAACGAAGGGAGAACTGGTATGGAACCAACAAGTGACCAGAATCCCTTAAAGACTCAATAGACTCTCAGAAACTTAAAAAAGTAATCAAACCAATCAAACACCCAAAAAATCCCCTTAAAACCTAGAGGCTTCAACAGTATGGTTGTCAGTTCTGCTAGAGTAGGAAAACCCCCTTAAGGACTACACTAGGGTTCATAATGTAGGCAGATCAAAATCGTCTAAAAGTATCCTACTTTTCTAACTACCCTGAACATATCCCAGACTCATACATGAAAGAAAAAGTGAGAAGGATTAGGTAATTGTACCTTTTAATCCACGTTCGATGTCGATCCTCTCGTGCCTGATAGCTCCGTTCACGGCAAGCCTCGTCCCAAGGCTAACATGCATTCACAAATAGATAAACATGAAACTACAAACATGAATTTCATATATAAATCATGGGTTAGATGTTAGAATAAAACATAAATAAAATACCAACATTTGACACATCATATTTCGGGACAAGAAAAGTATTTATTTTATTGATATCACAATGTTCACTTACAACAAGGTCAGAAACTACTCCACGAACCTGGTCTAGGATCCTCTTCACCAAACTCCAAGTGCACCTCCGTGTATCTTTCTCCTCTCAACCTTCTTCTTGGAAATGGAATGGGCTTATGAGGGAGGAAAAAGGTCAAAATGCGGAATTATGATGCAATTCTCACAACAAGGCTGTAAATGCTTGGGGTAAGGAGGGGATGTGAAACAGGCAGAGTTTCATTGTTCTTATGTTTATCTTGGGAATGAGATCCCAACACCTCATTTTATATGACAAAAGGATGGTTATTTGGTTGGGTGATGGGCTATAGGCGGTGGATCAATTGGGAAACTACCCAATAGCCTGTAATTTCAATGAATTCCTTGTAACTTTTTATTTTTTGCAACTTTTGTAAGTATACACGGGTTGTAATGGTGTAGCTAGAGTATGTATGCGGGATGTAGTGGTGAAAAAAGCTTATGTACGCAAACAGTAGTGGTTCATGACACGTACATCTTCAAAAATAGTGTTTTTAAGAAGAGAAACTTAGTGATGGCTTGGCAAAAATAGCAAGTAAGAGGGCCTAATGCCAAGTATGCATGTGTGGATCAATTTAGGGTTATAACAATAACCAATTTAGTTATGAGTTTGAAAATACCCTGGCAAGAAGGATTTCACTTTGTTGTATGCAAAAAAAAAAATGTCCATACTATGCCATTCTTGGACAAGAAGGCAAGGAATGCAATCGAAGAAAATTTAGAAACTTCTCCTTTTTTGATGTGGGATAGAGTATGTTCTCAAATAATCAAGTGCTCAAGTTCAAAATTAGGTTTTCATCATGATCTAAACATAAATAATCTTGAATGTACCATTTAAGACAACGATAAGCTTATATAGGGGTTCTATATATTTCAAACTAATTGATCAAAGCATTCAAAAGTTATATAGACACCAGTTTAGTAACCCTATGAAAATGAAAGGCTAAACTAAAAATTTGAGAAAACAAAAATTTTAAAAAAGTAAAAAATATAATTTTATTCAACAAAAATAAGCTTGAACACTTTTATATAAAAGCCCAACATAAAAGAAAATTAAAACTCACTAATGTGCAATGAACATACATTTATGAATCATCATGAATATACACATCCTTCTCAGGTATGGATTCTTCCTCCTCAATCCCAATCTCTCACAGTCTCTTCTCCACATTTTGTTCAAGCACACTCTCAGGTACTCTCTTCTCCACATTTTGTTCAAGCACACTCTCAGGTACTCTCTTCTCCACATTGCCCTATATAACACATTTCAAATTTGAAAATTTGAAAATTAAATTTAAATGATTTTAACACATTAAATTGTAGTTTTAAATTTTGAAACATGTAATGCGTATGATTTGCCAACCTATGATTCAATAAATTAAATATTGTTTAAGACATTCTTCTTTTAAATTAATAATTTAAATGAAAATTTGCAATTTTAATATATAACTATTTTTTTTTTCAACATGCAATGATACCTGTGAACTCTCATTCTCTTGAAACTCTCCCAATGAGAATTTCGACAAGCCTACCCAAGTAGTAGGAGATGGAATATGGATCTGTGAACAACACAACTAAGAAGTAAATCTAGGATTCAATGTGTTCACATTTACACAAAACTATAGATGTCATGTTCTTGATCTTATTCAAAAGATTGGAGATTGGACAACTAAAGTGCTCATCTGTGGACATTAGAAAATACATATCTGATTCAACCCATCCAAATTTAAACTTGTGGAATCAAGTCCCCTATTTATTGGAGATTCATTTAACATATCTCCAAACTGCAATTAATAACAATAACAATTCAATTCTTTCTATAGATACAATGATATGTATCTAGATCTAGAATTAGAAGTAAACTATCCTCAAATGCGTAAAAAAATTACTAACTAGAACACACCCAAACCGTTGTTCGGTTCATCATTCTGAATGACCTCCTTCCAACCATTATAGAAAAAATTTGCATACTCCTTAAGATCTTCTACTGACATGGTATCTAACTCCTCATCTGTTTTATAAACAAAAATGGCCTAAGAATTGGCTTCCACTCATTGACGATTCAAACCAACATCACCACCATAAAAAATCGATTCCAAATTTCCCTTGATTGTATTCCTAGCCTCTTTTTCAACCTATGATGAAGCTTACAACTCTGAATGTGAAGCAAATACCCCTATTGGGTGAGACAATAAAGGTCGTGGATGCCTCTGGAATGTCGCATTTCGATATGCCCATTTTGGATCATATGTACGTCCTTTACCAACCCCATAATAATTGGATGATAGACTAGTATAATCAGGGTGCATGTCCATGAAAAAATCTGTATAAAAGTGTTTATAAAAATAATGAGGAACCTCATCATTCCATGACAAATTCCCATATGCTACCAAAAATCTATTATACAGATGTCCTACTATGTTGGGGTGATTAAAATATTGCACCTTCAACATCTTTCACTTTGGCCTATCTTTGAAATTGAACATAGAAATTTTGTTTTCTTTTGAAACTTTATTTTTTACTACGTCCCATTTATCAGGGCCCATCACCTCTGACTTTTGCCTCCTCATCAAATTGATAAAACTGACAGTGGTTGGCCCCATCTTTTGATATACATCCATAAAGTTTTGGAATGAATGAAAAATAATATCCAAGCTTTGTTTACTCTTCGAGGGAGATCCAAGCTCCTCAAATTGTTTTCCAACCTTCTTTTAACACTTGAGCATCAGTCAAGGGTCATTTCTTCAGTAATCCCTTCCCAGGGAATCTCATCACCAACATCCGAAGGATAGGTGGACGTAGGCGTGTAATATTTTATTTCTTGATAACGCCTCCTAAATCCACCTTCACCCTCTGCACCAACAATAGAATCTTCGTGACACCCACTCTCTCTTTCATTGTCTTCCCTCACATTAAACTCATTGTCTACACACACATTTGAAAGTAATTACAACATTTAACTTGACATAATTTAACATAAGAAAATTAAAAAAAAAACATATCTATATATCTCTCTCTCTATATATTTATATATACACAGACACACAAAAATACAAAATCAAAGAAAATTACCAAAAGTATTTTATTGTCCTGATGTATTCCCTACATTCTCAGGTGTAGGAGTATCAATGCACAACCTATCTAAGAAATATGCATCCATAGCACTTGTTTGAGCAAATTATTGAGTTGATCTATTCATAGACTCGTTTGATAATTTCCTTTGATAATATTGTCGTTGGTCACTCAGAGTCTCAGTCAAAGAAGGGGTTCCTTGTCTTCCTTCTTGGGATAGCCTAGAGCATTTGTGAGGAATGTTTGGAGACTCTTATCTCGACATCTCACCTCAATATCTATCCTTTGAAAATTAATAAATATGGAATTTCACAAGTTATAGAAACATTAAATAGAAATACTAAATTTATAACACAAGCATTTAAGCATTTATAACAACTTCAAAGCATCGCAGACATATATTGAAAAAACTAGAACAACTATATTTTTTACAATCATTGACAAAAACAATTACTGACAAAACATTTACTTAAATCTAAAACAGGAAACAATATCACATGATATGTTGCTACTATCCTCTTAGAGATATGCTCAAAAAAATCTTCAAGGGATCATTAATCAAACCCTTGGGGAAAATCTCATCATGACACATGGAACAAATTTCCAAGAATCAATTTTAGGGTAAAATATCAATAGACTAACCAACTACATACACATGTGGCACCAGCAATAGAAGAGAATGAGAACATACTCAAGGTGCCATTAGCAAGGAGATAAAGAGGATGACACCAGCAAAAAAATGAGGAGGGCGACACCAGCATGTATAACCAGAATCCCCAAACAATAACCAAGAAGAGATCTCCAGCAAGATGGAAAAGACCAAGAAGAGGGGTCATAGCCACACAATTAAATAATTAAATAATTTAAATAAATAATAGTTTTTAACATAAAATATATATTGTTAAATCATAAAAATCAACAAGAAAAAAAACAAGCCAAGAGAAGGGATCCAAAGTCAAGGCAACTAACTTTCTTTAGGAAAAAGAAAAGAACAAAACAAAAAAACCACACAACAATTAAGAGGGGCATAACTCAAGCAAGGGTGGTTTCAACACAAAGTCAACAATTAAATTCTTCCAAAGTCAAGGAGGCTAACTTTCTTTACGTAAAGCACAAAACCAAAAACCCACACAACAATTAAAGGGGGTGTACACCAAGCAAGGGCGATTTCAAGACAATGTCAACAATTAAGTTCTTCTTGAATGGAAAAATGTCCACATGATTCTCATGATATTTACTTATAAGATTTTATCATCCCAACATAAAAGGAAGATCAATAACGTGATGATGCTTTTCTTAACTACTCCTAGGTCTCATGGACCATCCCGGGAGAGAAACAAATCACACATTATCTCAACTTTGTACTTAACCAAAAAAAAGAAAAAAGCAATGGAAGATCAATAATGTGATCATGCTCTTATATGGATGTTATTTAGTTTATACATCTATTGTTTTTTAATCCAAATGTTTAGTATGGTTATGCCTATCATTTAATGAGTGATATAAATGCCATTTAATTAGTAATACAATTGTCCTTATTGTTTTAAATTTTCTTTGTTTTTGTACTCATTCTTATGTGGTGCTATGACAACTATTCACTTCATAGAAAAAACACAATTTGGTAAACCATAATCCCTAAGTTAAATTAGTAGGCATTAATTGCATGCAACTATATTTATATAAAGGATCCATAAACTGGTGTTACAGGGGAGGGAGAGAAACTTCCTAAACACATACTAAGCTATAACTATTTTGTATATCCATATTTGGCCCTATCCATGTACAAGGACAGGCCAAAATTTAGGCTTGTTTTTGTACATGGACATGGACATATTCGGCCCTGTCCATGTACAGGAACATGCCCGAATTTAGGTCGGTCCTTGTACATGGACAAGGCCATATTTGGCCATGTCCATTTACAGGGACATGCTAGAATTTGAGCCTATCCCTATACATGGACAGGGCCAAATATGGCCCAATCCATGTATAGGGACAAGCTCAAATTCAACCTTGTCCCTATACATGGAGAAATCCAAATTCTGCCCTCTCATCCCATCCGATAAACATATTATACCTCTACTTGTCTGTGTCTGGTATGGTCTAGGTGTTGTTGTGTCTTTGTTTTTACTTTATTGTGTCTGCATCCTATTGTGTTCATATATTATTAATTTATAGGAGGTTCAATCCTGTCCCTGTACATGGACAGGGCCATATTCGGCCATATCCATGTACAGGGACAAGTCTGAATTCAATCCTATCCATGTACATGGATAGGGCCAAACATTTCCCGAGCATGTCCATGTACTATGCTTATGGTCCACAAGAGCCCCAATCCCAGTCTATATGACAAATATATTTAAATTTCCAGGAATATGTAACAAACAATATTATTTTTTTATATATTTCAAATTAAACTATTTTTTTATCTCCTTTTATATTATTGTCCTCATAAATTTTTATCTCCCACTATGCTGAATGTCAAGAAATTGTGTTTATTTAATTTGAATATAACTTTTTTTTGTCATGCCACATACAGAGACAAAATAAACAAAAATTTTCAACATAGCAAAATAGATTATATACTTTCAAAAAATAAATGGGACTCTAGAGGCCACGTGTCATTTACTACATGGATACCACCTGTGCTTCATGCTACTTGCCACATATCCGCTACAGTTTCCATCTGCCTACGCTACTTTTTCCCTTCCCTGTGCATTTATTCCTAATTCAACCCGACAGGGACTACGCTGCCACACAACACTTGTTAAAATACAATACTTATTAATTACTCAACACACTACATTTTTTTTCCATGTCAATTAAGTAGGAGGAGTTTCATTTACTCTAAATGAAACAATATATTTTTTCAATATCAATCCATTAATTAATTAATAATTTCATTATCAACTTCCTATGTCCATTCCATTATTAAAATACGATACTTATTAATTACTCAACACACTATATTTTTTTCAATGTCAATTATGTAGAAGTTGCATTATGAACATCTTACACCCATTCCATTATTAAAATACAATTCTAATTAATTAATCAAGACCACATGCATACTATGTGTCTCACTTCAATCATTTTCATAAGGAATCTTAAGAAAACATACATTTCTTATCAATAAAACATCTAGATAAATATTCAATATATCTCATTTCTCTTGTACTAATCCTCATATAAGTTTTATCTCTCAAAGACTTTCACTAGAACATTATACATAAGTATTTACAATGATCCTTGGTACTCAAGTATCAATTCTAAATGAAAGAATACCACATATAAATTTTCCCAATAGGGTGCAAGAATACATTTCATGAACAACGATTCCTCATGAATACATTCAATACATAAAAGGAATTTTTTTACAAGAATAGATCTTTCTTTTGAAATATCACTAACCACTTTAATGGGACAATATATATTTTTGCAAAATAATGAATAATTACTAAACTATACATTATTGGAATGAGCACTGCATTTATAGATAAGTTATCACAAAACTAGAAAGTCATTTCATTGTTTTATAAAATATGGTAGTTCCACATAGGATGAACACCTTAAGAAACCACTCACATAAACGAATAAAAAATCAGTACACCAGTGTTTTACATGTTAAAAACCCTCAAAGAGGGAAACAATTCATATCCCCAACCAACATGGCCACTTGAGGCAATATATTAAGGAAAACATAAAATAGTGTATATAAGAGTTTCTTAAATTGATCTTTAGAAAATGATCCTCCATTCTCTTTAAGTAAATATCATGGACCAATTGGGTGTTAAGCCATGAATCAATTTAGTCGTTGGTATCACGGAGAATATGAATCAGATTGTTCAGCGTACACAATATACAAGTATTTTGATAGGGAATCCACATTAGTTTTATGATACTTTTACGCAACGTTTCAATCCCAAAGAAGAGATCATCATTAATAATTTTTAGGATCAAATGAATGGTTTCTTTTCTATAATAGATTAATAGTGGGCATTCACACAAATTTGATGCACAAAAAAGTGGAAATGGGGTGTGAAGGAATGTGCACATGTAGGAACGTGTGCATGTTCCTAAAAACATGCATGTGTTCTTAAGTAAGTCAACTCTGGTAAGTCAACTTGTCTCTGTTAATATTACGATTGCAGAAGAATATAAGTGTATTACTTTGTTATGTTCTTTGCCAGACTCTTGGGATAATCTGGTTGTAGCAATAGGTAGTACCACTGAATCTACATTGAAGTATGAGAATGTAGTTGCATCCTTTTTATCTGAAGAGATGAGGCGAAAAAGCATGGATGGTCATAGCACAGATGTTTTATTTGTAAGAGGTCGTACCTAAGATAGGAATCCTGGTAAGTCTTCGAGGGGGGTGTTAGCGCTCTGTAAATTTCCTAGAGGTTGTTCGGAAGAAGAAATCTACGAGAGGTAACTTTATCCAACCACTTTTGAAGCTGCAATCTTGCCCTTCCAACTTTAGAGAGGTATCTCTCTATATGATTTAGATATGTTTCAAATTTTTAAATATTAGGCTAGATAAATAGATAAGTCGGTTTTGTGTCGTAGAGTTTGTTGAGTTGGTTGAGATAGTTTACACATCCATTGGGCTATGGGGTCTGTGTCTTAAAAATGAAATTCAAACCCGAAAAACAAAGGAAACCTTTCACAGGGCGAGATAATATAATCACTGGATTCTTTAGTAGCATAAATGAGGAATAGCAGAAAAGATGAGAAAGACAAATACAACAAAGAAGCAGTTAAGAATTTCTTTATTGTAAAATGAGAAGATAAACACTAAAATCTTTTAAGTTAGAAACAGGGTATACGAGATAAACCCTGCAACTTTCGTTACTTACAAAGATTAGATTTAGAAAAAAGTGTGATAACAAAGTGAGAATAACATTTAACTTAGAGAGAAAAACATCACCAGTGAATACACACAAGAATCCTGTAAAATGCCTCTTTGTATTAATGGGAGATTTCTTCAAAAATATTACAGTCTGATAGCTTCAGGGTGTGGAGATCAACAACCCTCAATACTTCGAAAGATAAAGTATTTATAACTCAAAATTACAAACAATCCTGTCCTCAAAGATCAGGACGTGGTAAATCTATTTTTAGCCTAACTAACTTAACAAATTTTAGAAATCTAGGAACTGCTTGATGATGTGTCACAACTGCATGTTGTTTTCTGGGTGGACCGTTGGTGAGGCCTCTGCACGACCTCATCTAACTGGACAAATGACTGGCTAGGACAACTCATCAGCTACTCGATCAGATCACAGAGTTATTCCCACCAAAGATGACTGGGCACGTTGACTTTGAGTAGCCTTCGATAAACTTCATCCATTTCTGTGTACTTGGCGAAGGTAGGTTTGGTGACGAAGATGTATCAAATTTCATGTTGAATATTGATGTCTCACTGAAGCACATCCAAAAATGCCTTGCCAGTGATGTTGCCTTGAATTCCTGAAAACTTTGAACTGTCCTTAGCCACATCGACCAGTCTCTTTTTGTAGTCTGGGAGTGTCATCAATTTGTCATTGATTACCTTCAGAATAGGAAGACCTTTCTTCTATAGAGCCTCAATATTACTAAAAAACCTTTGTACCCCTAGGTCCATGGCCTAAACCTTTTCTTCCAGTTGAAGCATTAACTCTCTCTTGTTCAAAACTCTTTTAACCTCAAGGATGGTCTCTGTTCTATCCTCAATTTTAAGCTCTTCCAGCTCCTCCCTGGTCTTAGAATTTAAGAACTTGATGATTTCATTAGCCTGTGAAGGCATCTCTCCCAATTCTAATCTGATCTTCTCAATGGCCTGTTTGCTTCTTTGCACCAATTCATTCTACTCAAACATGATCTGTATCATGGGCCATATCTCGTTCATATATTTGGTGATGTCTGTCCAGACACTTTCTTTAACCTCGGCCAAAGTTTTACCGACCACTATTTTCTTCCGGAGCTCTTGTAACTCTTTTTTGGGCTGGTCTGACACCTGCTTTTCTTTGGGGAGGCTGATATGAAGGGAATATTTGAGTTCCTAAAGGTTCTCACTCTCCTTTTTGAGCCTGCTGATCTCTGTTTCCTGCAGGTTCATCTTTTCCATAGACTTAGCCAATTCGACTGTCTTTTCCAGGGATGTCAGTGGAGTCGTGGATGGGACTTCTGTTACTAACACTGTTCTCACTCCCGATAGTGGAATGGCACTCAATGAAATGACTTCCATTGGCTTCAATTGTTCTTTCTCTTTTACTAGCTTCTCCATCTCAGCTTCCATTTCCTTTAGTTGTACATTCTACTCCATGAGTAGTTTGAGCATTTCATATTTTTCTCCTTCTGTCTCTGCTATCTCCTTTGCCTACGAATCCTCTGTTGGCGGCAGTTTCATTTTTTTACTTAACGAGGATATGTCATCATTTTTCTTCTTAATCATCTCCTCAGCTGCTTTCACGTTCGAAGGATCGTAACCGATCTTGAGGACCAGTTCCTTCAAAGTCTTGATCCTGTTGTCCTTGGTAAAAGATGATATATTTTCCAACTTCAACTGTGTTTGGACGTTGTTTAGGGACACTTGCAATTTGAACGCAGTCATGGAAGCATGCGCCAATGTATAGAAGACCATTTTCACTGTTTTCTTTTGTAAATCCATCTGATCGGCCGGATGCACATCCTTAGTTTGGAATTCAAAGGCGGCCCTTTTGTAATCAGTGATTACCTTTGGATCTAACACCTGTTCTTGGAGGAATTCCATATGCATTCTTCCCTTCCCAGTGTCAAATGTCGATAGCTGCCTATGTTGTGCGGTCGAAGTCTGCTTCCAGAACTGGGCGCAAGTGTTGCTGGTCAGGGTCTGGTTCCTTTTATTGATCAGATCATATTTTTCAAATATGCTCACCTTCTGTCCTACCTTGCCTGTCTGGGTGGTCGATGGAGTATCTTCAGAGATTGTTCGTGTAATTTTTCTTATTATTTGAACAGTTTATCAGCGATAAACTTTTTACCCCATTACCCAATGTAGGCACTGAGTCTACATGTTCTCCTCATCCCGCAGGGAAACGAGGTCCCCAATTGGAGCCTATGTTGAAACACACCTTGATTTTTGACCTTAAGGATTAAAATTTTTGGTATCTTTGAGTCTTTGCATTATATAAAAAATTTTAAAACAAAACATTTCATCTCCGATGAATTCGAAATGCCTTTGTGGTTCATTTTTGGAAAAAGAATGGTTAAAATTTAAACGAACATATGTTCCAAACACTTTTTCAAATAATATTTTAAATGAACAGTAATGATAAAACTTAAGAAATGTTAAATTCATATCGGGATATCGGGATTCGCTGTTTTGAAATAACAATTTTCAATACAAATAAAATAGTGAAACCCCGATCCCCGATTTCCCGATACATTAATCCTTGATTAATTCATCATTTACTTAAATCACATTTAAAAAGGGTTTTAAACTTTAAGTTAATTTTATCGGGAAATCGCGATTCACGAGTTTGTGAGAACAAATAAACTTATCATCGTATTCTCTGATTTCCCGATCCCCGATTTCAATTAATTCTTAAGTGAAGTTTGAAATTAATTTAATTACTGTTAAGCATGATTAAGAGTAACTAATCTCATCATGAAATCGCGATTCGCGATTTTGTGAGCAATAATCTTCATATCATCAAATTTCTCGATTCCCCGATCCCCGATTTCCCGATTTTCGATTTCTTGATTAATGAAATCCCGAAAAGCTAATCTGGATTAATTAAGATAATAATAGGGTTTTAACTAAATAATACATCGCGATTTCGGTGATCGGGGTTTTACGATGACTTATTTCCTTGACATCAAAAGTTCCGAAACCCCGATGAAAGTGTTTTCAATTCAAATCAAAATTAATGGTAATAAATCACTCTTTGAAACAAAGTTTAAGGTTGTAAACTTTTAATAAATGATCATTAATGCGATAATTATTTAATTTGGTAAGTTTCTATCATATTTGAAAATATCGGAAGAACTCAGGTACAAACATTAAATGCATATTATCATAATAACTTTTGCATTTATTTCATAACAGAGTACAAATCTCGAGGATTTTACGATATATTCGAAATAATTTTTGAAACGTTTATATTATTTCGAAGCTAAATTCTGTTCTGCTACAGGTATTCAAGTGATCACAGAGTTTTTCCTCTTCTTTTGGGCTGCTCCACCTTTGGCAGTTTTGTTTGCTTTGGAATCTTGCTGCTCAGGTACTGAACACAGAGCTGGTAAACATATAGTTATGGCGCCCAAAAAGGCTTCAAAGAAAACCAAAGAACAACCAGAAGGCGATATCATTTCAGATACTACCGCAGCTGGAGTAGTACACTCTGTTAAATCATGGGCTGCAATTGCAGAGAAAATGGAGGATAAGATTTCATATGAAGACAATGGTACAAACAATCATATACGAGATATCGCCGAGACTAGTCTTCATAAATTTGCAGCACGTCCGAGACTAGTTTCATATACAGATATGGTTGCTTGGGCACTGGATAAGGTGGATGTTATGACAAGAAGTATCTTGAACGATCAAGGAGCAGTTATCGGCTCATTCAGGCCTGAACATATCCAAGTAATGTATAAATTATTGGCCAATTATAGGCACACTTTTAATTTTGAATTTGTAGTTGCATTTCAATAAAAAGAGTGTGTTGAAGGTGGACAAACCTACCCTGACATAATAAGAGGATGGTCCATAGATGAAAAGAAATTTAGGGCTAATGTACTTGGAATTTATGCCTGAGCTTCTCTAAATGAATATATGGTGTATTTAGCAATGATGTTGTGTAGACTTTTTGGGAGAAAGGATCCTTTTCATTTTAATGCAGACTGGACACCTTTCTTAGAAGAATTTTCAGAGGGAAGAAGTTTCAATTGGCATAAAATTTTATCAGACAACATCACCTCAGAAGTCATGAATTACAGAACAGCTAGGTCAAAGGGACAAACAGTGGCCTTTATATGTCAGCCTATATAATGGATGTTATTTGCTTTAAAACTCCTTTCCCATTAATGAATTGGAGTTGGAATCCGTCTTGTACAGAACCTGTCCATAAGTACCATTCATCTATGTGGGAATAAAATGCCAAAAATAATTTTTATGAAGTATGTCATTATGTAATTATTCCTCTACATAGAATGTTCTTCGGATGCGAACCTCCTCGCATTTCCAATACCATAAAAGAAAACCTCAAAACAGTGGTTGATTGGTTCATTGAAGAAATTTTTTCTTATGTGAGAGTTTATGGTTGTTCTATTCCGCCTCATGCTCTGCCCAAATTTTTACCAGACAGGTTAATATGCAGAGAAGTGGCTCATCAATTGATAAATGGTGGTATTGGAAATGAATTGAAAGCTCAATAGAAGAAGGCATGGCCATCTTTTCCGATTTATCTGGGAATTTTTTATTTACTAAACATAGGTCATACTAATTCAGAAGCCGAATCATTAAGTGAAGTGAAATTAGTGGATATAGAACACAGGAAACATGACCCATATCAAATAATATATCGACATGTCACACAATGTGGATTGAAAGCATATGAACATGAAGTTTCATTTTATGATGATGTTTTTAAAAATTTTAAGTCTTATGAGGAAGTTCAGAGTAGAGTGCAAACCTTGTCACTTGATGCACAGGTGGGGTTTGCATCTTTCCAAATAAATAGAAGACAGTGTTTGCCAAAGATTTTGCAAGGCGAAATGCCAACATCAGAGAAAGAGAAAGAAATCATTCCTCCGGGTTTTGAAACCATTATTCAGTATGATACAAGTGATAAAGGTAAATTGAAAGATTCTGAGATTCCTCCTCAGAATACAGAAATTTTCCAGATCAAGGAAACACAAACAAAAAAAGGGAAAGGAGCAGAGACAAATCCAATAAACCTTGATGATATTCCAGAAACAGTTGGGGGAACAGCTTCACAGGAACTTGGGAGTCCCATTACATCATTAACCCCACTACAGGCTACTTTCGGGAATCCTCACGAAGGAGTTCTGTACGTGAGTGACTTAGAACCAATTAACAGAGATGAAATACCTTCATCGGATTATTTTTTCAGCAAAATACGGAGAGCTGTGTTGAAACAGGAATTACATCCTGTAAGAGAAAGAACAGTCAAAAAACATAAAATTATTATTGATGGAAAGAATCTAAAAGAAAGTGAATTTGCTATAGAGTTAGCAGGAACTATGGGGGCCATAGCATCATCCAATATGTACTCTGTAGGAAATTTAATCACTATGATAGAGTAGAAGGATCAGGAAATTACACAGCTACAGGACAGGTTAAAGGATAATGAAAAAATGATTGGATGGGGAATACAAAAAGACCTAGAACAGGCCAGACTTAAGGATATACAAGATATCCAAAAGTTAAATGAAAACTTGACTGAAGCAAAACAGATGATTCAAACTACCCAAGAACAAGTGTAGGAGCTGGGCAATGAAAATAAATCTCTGCAAGACAAAATCATTTCAATTACTAATCAAGTGATTGAAATAGATCAGTTCAAGAATAAAGCATTAGAGATATATGTAAATATTGAGGAAGAACATCAGAAGGTTTTCTGTAATCTAGAAATCATCTAGAGTTATTTTCAAGAATCTAAGAGATCTATGGACAAGGCAGTGCAAAAAGAAAGGGAAGCTAAAGCGGCAAGAAATTATTTCCAAAAGATAATAACTGCTTTACAGAATGAAGAAACTGGAAAATCACAGAAGTTATCCATTTCAGATCAGTTGAAAGGAGATGCAATGATAAAGGTTTGGGAAACAAACTTGGAAGGTTATAAAAGAATTACAAAAGGGGTCATTGAAGATTGCCAGAAGATTTTTGATTTCATTGAAAAAGAGTCAAAACATATCGGGATAGATGGATTTTCTTATTCATTAGGAGAAATCGACATTAACAGGTGTCAACTGAAGACAAAGGAGGAACTGGAAGAGAAGAAAGCTGAAATCTCAAATATCAAAATGGTCAATATGGCAGAAATCGAGAAGTTAATGATAGCTTCCAGTTCAAAATTGGAAAAAGTTAAGTCCACAGAGAAAACAATTGCAAACCAGTTGCCAGGACTACAAAGAAATTTCTTCTCATTTGAAGTGAACGAGATACTTGAGGCTCCTAAGGCCTTAGTGAACTTTTTAGAGAAACATGTTCAAGAAGTCGAAGCAGATAAAGAAATTTCTTCGACTCAAAGTTAAAACTTTGTAAATATCTCTATTTTTAGAATTTTGTAATAAATTGTAAATGGTGTACATTAGTTTATCCAACCGAAATATTAGGAAGTTAGTTAGTTAAAAACGGAAATTTTGGACAGAAATGTATAAATATAATTTCAAGAGGCTGAAACAGGGCTTCAGAAATTTTGGGAGAAGGCGGATTATTGTACTACCAGTTTTAAAGTTTATCAGATTTGAATTCGCAACAAGATTATGAATCCTGCAATTTGTGACTATGTTTCTTCCCTTGTCTAATTTCATCTGTTAAATATTTCTCCTAATGTATGTTTCTAGCAAATAAATTAATTTGAAATTATAGACAATTGTTGTTTATTGTATCAAATTGGTTTGGATGTTGAATGTGTTGCAATTTTTCCTCTGAGATTGCTTTAGTGATTTTAAGACCTGTAACCTTCTGTTCCTTAATATTTTCTTTTGTTAGAAATCCTGTGTCTTTTTCATTTTTGTTAATGGAAATATAAGATTTTTTCCAGATTAAAGCCTTATATTTCTTTCTGTTATGTTTCACTGTTTACAATTTCAAAACTGTCACAAACCAGGAAATGACCTTGATTGCGTATTTAGTTTTCTGTTCTAGGTTTTAAAGTTGTTTCATTAACATCTTCTCCGAAAGTCTGAAGTAATCAATCTATAAAAAACCCCATTAACAAACATATAAAACCCTATCACCCATGAAAGTTCCTAACGATAGACAACCCAACGTAGAACCTGGTCTATAAGATCAAACTAGCATTACATTGAACCTATTTAACACCATCTTACAAACTGCAACAAATAGGACTGAGTTAGAACGATCGTGGGCAGCGATTGAACGTGACATAACCATCCAGAAACAACGGGAAGCAAGACAAAGACAGTTGAGAAACTGAATCTGATCTAGTTTTTCTTTGTTTCTTTGTTTTAGAAGTATTATCATATTTGGATGCCTTGCCGGTGTGTTTTATAGCCTTAAAACACAAACTTTGGAACAACATCTTTTTGGCGCCGTTGCTGGGGAGCGAAGTAACGAATTGATTCCCTGGGTAGAACGACATTGACACTTTTTGTTGTTGATAGTGAACAATAACATAAGACTTTATAAGGCTAATCATCTTTCACTTGGCGACTCCACATTTAATAAACTGGCTAGTAGCCGAAAAAATACCAGAAAAAACCCGGATACCAAACAGACCTCGCCAGTCTCA
>JZKD02S0354999.1:1008791-1047562 GCA_000966675.3 Picea glauca | reverse complement strand
TTTTTTAATGTTTTTTTTGTTTTATTTTATATAATTTGGGTTTTGAATATAATTTTTTGAATGTGTTTTATGCTTCATTTAAAAAAAAAAAGTTGCGAAGATTTTGTCTTTTCTATTTATTTATTTTTCAATGTAAATTTAAGAAGAAAAAAAAATGTTTGTAAATAAATTTTTAAGTGACCATATTTTATCCAATTTTGGTTTTTTCTTTTTTGCATAGGGATTTATTGTCAAAACCACAGTTTCAATTAGGTTGAAATAAGCCATAATTTTAACGTTTAGAAAAAACTTTTTGCTTTAGTTATTGTCACTTTTTTATTTAGGTGTTAATTTTAAGGTTTTTCTAAGTTATTGTATGAGTTTTGAAGATCATGCTTGAAAAATGTTGTAATTTTGACCCTGTTTGAAAAAAATGGTGCTACCAGTAGCACCACTTTTTGATTTGGGGTTGATTTTCATGTCTTTTATGCAAAAATATGAGTTTTTTGGGCTAGAGTTCTCGTTTTGAGGTCACACTTATCATTAAGTTGGTAATATTGTTTATTTTGAAATAAAATGATATATGCTAGCTGAAGTCAAATGGGACTATGATATCAACCACACAAAATTCAAATTCAAATTCATCGTTGGTATACTTATGGTCAAGTTGACAGTACAATAATTTTACTTGGACAACCCTCCATTAATTTGTCTGTAACTTTTTGATGCTTATCTTATGCAAACACATCCTGGAAAGTATAACTATGACTCACTTTCTTTATTCCGTGATTGAAGAGCATGTACAGTTGTCTAATGCACTTCATAGTTACTGTTAAGACCATCAATGGGGCTTTGTTAAGACCAATTCTCGCTTCTGAAAATTGCCCTCTCCTTTATTTTTCCCCTCTACTTTCCCTTTCTGGTTAGTTAGTCGTTTTTCGGAAAATGTCTAAGTGTGTGGGTTGGAGGATTCACACATTCACATTTCCACTCATGCTTTTATATCACGAGTTCGGCCGACCGCTTCCCCATTCCATACTCAACCACTTTTTTCGATCGCGAGTTCTCGGTCAGGCGAGCTTAAGATTGTGCTTCCATTGTTTCACGCCCTACAAATAACACCCAGAGTTCCCTGATATACAAATTGACAACCAAATTCCCCTTTCTTTTTGCCCTCTACTTTTCCTTTCCAGTTACTTAGTCATTTTTCCAAAAATGTCTAATGCTTTTATATCACAAGTCCGATCGACCGCTTCCCCATTCCATACTTAGACACTTTTTCAATCACCAGTTCCCGGGTAGGCGCTCTCAACATTTCGCTTCCATTGTTCTGTGAACTACAAATAACACCCAAAGTTCCACGATATACAAATTGACCACCGAACTCTGCCATCATGCCTTGTTCCGTGTTACATATTTTGTAATCAAAAGTTCGGAGACATACAATTTGACCGGCAAGCCCTCATGTCTCCTAAGTATAACTTGTGACCCTATTTTGAACCCCAACCAACCGCTTTCCATACTTGGCCATTTCTTGGAATCTCTTTTGCGGGTTGGCGGGTTCACGAAATCTCCAATCCTTAATTGCTCTTCGTCGTCTCCGCCACCTTTGCACTTCTTTCTAATTATGCAATTATTAAGCTTTAATGCTAACAACTCATCATGTAGGGACCGTAAAGATTGTCATTAATGAGCGAAAGGCTCGAGGAGATATCCCATTAATACGCACTAAACCAAGATTTGTGGAGGGTTATATTATCCCTTCTGAGTGTTCATTTCAAACATCATGGAATCTCTTTCATGCGTCATCGGGTTGGCGGCTTCATGAAATCTCCAATCCTTAATTGCTCTTCGTCGTACCCTCCACCTTAGCACTTCTTTCTAAGTATGTAATTAGTAAACTTTAATGGTAACAACTCATTATGCAGGAACCGCATAGATTGTCATTAATCAACAAAAGGCTCGAGGAGATCTCCCATTGATATACATTAAACCAAGATTTGCGGAGGGTTATATTATCCCTTATGAGTGTTCATTTCAAACATCATATGGAGCAAACGAACGTTCTCATCAACTTATGGCAGCAACTCGACAACAATTCTGTGGAGATATAGTAAACACCTTCGAGCATGATGACCAAAACTTCCAGTGGTCCAGGGCATATTCTTACTACTCATCCCCTTCTGCCCAGAAGGAAGTAATTTGGACGTCTGGAATTGCTAGTGCAGGCTGTGTCCCTGAAGTTTTTGACTGTAAGGAGATGGTCTCTTGGTGCGCCAAGAGATATATTTCAAGCCAAAGAATTATTCAATTGCGGGACCAGTCTCATGTTCTGTGGAGATACAGTGAACATCCTCGGGTGTGAGAACCAGAACTTCCAATGGTCCAGGGCATATTCTTACTACTTATCCCCCTCTGCCTAGAACAAAGTAATTTGGACCTCTGGAATTGCTCGTGCAGGTTGTGTCCCTGAATTCTTTGACTATAAGGAGGTGGTCTCTTGGTGCGCCAAGAGATATATTTCAAGCCAAAGAATTATTCCACTGCAGGACAACTCTCTTGTTTCTTTGTCACCGTAGGTCTTCAACAAGATGTTGAGATCGCCGAAGCCAACATTGACCTTCAAAGGAGAAGACTGTAAGGAGTTCCTAAAAAGACATGATAATCAATTTTGTATCCATGTTCAAGAGCTTGTCGATGCCTTTTGCATGTTATTGCACTAGATGAACAACATATAATTGTATGCATGTTTTTTTTTTGTAACTCATCTACCTGTATTTATGACAAGTATGTTCATGCTCCGGTGCAAAGAACTCAATCCAATGTCTATGGATAAATGTATATTACCCACTATTTTTCTTATAGATTTACTATTAAAAAATTGCCTTGGAATCTTGGTTGGAGATTCTTTGTTGGATTTAACAGATCTTCTCGTTTGCATGGTTTGATAGTCTCGTAATTCTTAGATATCGTATTGACTCAAGTAATTTGATCAAATATTAAGCATGGAACAATTATGTCGCAATGCATTGTGTCGATCACATGAGGATTCTACAGAAACATAAATGAATTTCACACATAGTTTCAAACCAACATTCAATTCCATTTGTAATGTAGGTAGAACATAGCAATATTAATTCACGATGTGGGAGTTGGGGCCCTGCCCAAGAAGTTTTGTTCTCATCTCAACCTTACTGAGAAAATGATCTCTTATTTCCCTCTCGTTTCCTTGATTCCGTCACTTGAGAAGGAAGCATACTATTGGTTGTCCATCCCCTTACCTCTATTTGAGCACTTTTACTTTATTAATGAAATTACCAAAATTCTTCTTCGCAAATATTTTGAAAAAAAATGATATATGCTAGCTAAAGTCAAATGGGGCTATGATGTCAACCACAAAATTAAAATTCAAGTTCGTCGTTGTTATACTTACGGTCAAGTTGACAGTACAATAAGTTTATTTCAACAACCCTCCATTGATTTCTCTGTAGCTTTTCGATGCTTCTCTTATGCAAACACATCCTGGAAAGTATAACTATGACTCACTTTTTATTTTATTTGATTGAAGATCCTGTAGAGTTGTCTAATTGACTTCATAGTTATTGTTGCTCCTAAAGTCTACACCTAAGTGCTAAAGGGCAGAGCCAAGCCACCGGAAGTTTGGAATGGTCGTTCTTTTGAATTTGTTGGTGAGTTAGAGGGTTGATTCACCAAGACAAAAGCATGGTCAAATTGGCAAGATGATATGGATGAGGGTTCTCCTTGGCTGGTAGCAGAGTAATGACAGACAAGTGAAATAATAGAGGTAAAAACAGAGGGAAACAACAAACCATTGAATGAATAATCTGTTATAAGAAGTTTAATACTTAAAATAATATTTCAAGGCATTAAACAATGTATCAAAAACATAATTACTCCCATGGGTTGCAATAAAAACAAATCTTCATCAAAGCATTAGCTGACACACCCTAGTCGCCTGAAATGACCAATAGCCCAATCTACCAAATCAACCTCCCTATTATCGGATTGACAAAGATGAATGTTATGGGATCAGAGAATTTTTTTGTCTGGGAATTGAATTGGAAAAAAATGTTGCTTATTCTAGTTTTTTTAAGGCCTTATCACAATAAGAATGCAAAATTATGCTAACCCACTGTTATCTACAAAATCCAAACATCAATAGTACCTATAAATCAACTATACATAGTTATAGCCAAAATCAAGTTATAGTTTATATTTGCATTTGCTCACTCCCTTTTTAATGATACAAACACAATACAAAACAAGTATGTGGAAAAAATATTGGACTAGAAAATGATGATTTTGCAACAATGGGGCTTGTTTGAGACCAATTACCACTTCCGAAAATTGCCCTCCCCTTTTCTATTTTCCCACTCTCTTTTATCCCCTTCTTTTCCCTCTTCTATACTTAACTGAATTCCCTTTTCTTTTTCTCCTCTACTTTCTCTTTCTAGTTACTTAGTCGTTTTTTTCCGAAAATGTCTAAGTGTGCGAGTTGGCGGATTCACGGGTTCACATTTCCACTCATGCTTTTTTATCACGACTCTGATCGATCGCTTCCCTATTCCCCACTTTTTCGATCGCGTTTTCACGAGTAGGTGGGCTCTAGATCGCACTTCCATTGTTCCATGACCTACAAACAACACCTAGAGTTACGATATACCAATTGACCACCAGACTCCCCCATCATGGGCATTCCGTGTTACACATTTTGCACTCAAAAGTTATGAGACATACAATTTAAACGTCAGTCCCTCACGTCTCCTGAGGATCCCTTGTCACCCTATTTTGAATCCTGACCGACCACTTTCCATAATTGGCCATTTCCTAGAATCTCTTTCGCGGATCGTCGGGTTGGTGGGTTCACAAAATCTCCAATTCTTAATCGTTGTTCCCTGTGCCCGCCACCTTTGCACTTCTTCCCAAGTATGCAATTAATAAGCTTGAATGGTAACAATTCATCATGCAACAACTGTAAAGATTGTCATTAATGAGAAAAATATTCAAGGAGACAGTCACGCTAACTATCCCTACACAACTTGTCCAGAAACATGCAAAAAAGATCTTGTCAAATAATGGGATATCCATTACAAATTTCAATATATTATCGAAAACGAGTCTGATCAATAGCTTCCCCATTCCATGCTTAGCCACTTTTTCGATTGCAGGTTCTCGGACAGGTAGGCTCAAGATTGCGCTTCCATTGTTCCACAACCTACAAACAACACCCGGAGTTCCGCGATATACAAATTGGTCGTTGGATTGCCCCATCATGCTCTCTTTCGTGTTACACATTTTGAGCTCAAAATTTCCGAGACATACAATTTGACCGTCAAGCCCTCACCTCTCCTGAGTAATCCTTGTGACCCTATTTTCAAGCCCGATCGACTGCTTTCCATATTTAGCCATTCCTTAATCGATCTTCCCCTTCACCGCCACCTTCTCCCTTCTTTCTAAATATCCAATTAGTAATCTTTAATGCTAACAACTCATCATGAAAGAACCATAAAGATTGTCATTAATGAGCAAAAGGCTCGAGGATATCTTTGATTAATACACATTAAACCAAGATTTGTGGAGGGTTATATTATCCCTTCCGAGTTTTCATTTCAAACATCATGGAATGTCTTTCGTGGGTCGTCAAGTTGGTGGGTTCACGGAATCTCCAATCTTTAATCTCTCTTTATCGTCCCCGCCACCTTCACACTTATTTCCAAGTATGCAATTAGTAAGCTTTAATGCTAACAACTCATCATGCAAGAACCATAGAGATTGTCGTTAATGGGCGAAAGGCTCGAGAAGATATCCCATTCACACGCATTAAACCAAGATTTGTGGAGGGTTATATTATCCCTTCTGAGTGTTCATTTCAAACATCGTCTCGAGCAAACAGAGGTCCTCATCAACTTATGGCAACAACTCGAAAACAACTCTGTGGAGATACAGTGAACATCTTTGGGCATGAGGACCAGAACTTCCAATGGTCTAGGGCATATTCTTACTACTCATCCCCTTCCGCCCAGAACAAAGGAATTTGGACCTCTGGAATTGCTCGTGCAGGCTGTGTCCCTAAAGTCTTTGACTATAAGGAGGTGGTCTCTTGGTGCGTCGAGAGATATACTTCAAGCCAAAGAATTATTCCATTGTGGGACCACTCTTTTGTTTCTTTGTCACCTTAGGTCTTTCGCAAGATGTTGAGATTGTCGGAGCCAACATTGACCTTCAGAGGAGAATATTGCAAGGAGTTGCTAAAAAAGCATGATAACGGGTTGGACCTCTTACCCGAGTTCCTAGAAGCAGGACCACTCTCCTGTAACTTTGTCACCTCATGTCTTCTGCAAGATGTTGAGATTGTTGGAGCCAACATTGACCTTCAGAGGAGAAGACTACAAGGAGTTCCTAAAAAAGCATGATAATGGGTTGGACCTCTTACTCGAGTTACTCGAAAACCCGATGGCAGTTCCTGAAGACATCACAAGGTTGCAATTTAGTTGGTTTAGAAATCCATTCTGGGAAATTGCCTGACTATTTACAAGGATAACGGGATAGGAATCCACATCAAGCATTTCTCACATGATTATTTATACTTTGTATTTCACGGTCAAGAAACAAACCATTTTTTATTGGGGGACGTTGATTTCCTTTGAATTTTGTTCATAATTGTCATGATTCAAATAGGAGAAGAAATTTTATATGTCATCCTACTTGGTTTCGCGATAACACATTGTTGTCCATTTCCAAAATTTTGTGTCCAAGAAGGTAAACTATGAATTTGACCCAGTAACCTTTTGGTACCAGGCCTTATGGAGGCACAAGGCCTCCCATTGTTTTTATGAGGTTTTTCATGACTTTGTCTCAGTTTTCAAAGATTTATTGTTAGGAAAGGATGCTCTCCAGATGTCTGACTAAGAAACCAAGTTTTTGGACAGGAAGGGGACACTTGAAAAAATGAAGAATTACAGTGTAATAATGATTTTTGGCTCCAAGGAAAATCCTACTTTCCTTCCATGTCACATCACAGACATAATGTTTGTTACAAAAATAACAAGGCAATACAACTAGTGGTTGCATTTTTTCCATGAGAAGAGAAAAAATCAATTCATTCCTCTACCTTGAAAAGTCGGGGACTTCGTGTTCAGGAACGTCAATAAGATTGACGAATTCGCTGGCCATTTCAACAAATTGAACCTAAGATATGCTGAAAGACTGAGAGGGTTCGACCCTAATGGGATTTTTGTAGAACATTTACAGCAGTTGGCTTCAACAATTCTTTTATCCATACACTCTTGAACGAAGACGAAGACAATGACGAGAAAACTCATGCTCCTAACGCTGGCAACCTAGAGACATTTCAAAGCACCAATGAATTGTACAAACAATAGGGAAAAGGCCCCAGTGAGAAGAGTGTCTAATCCCAAATTGCCACTCCCAAGAGTACGACATCCCGGAGCATCGCTCCAATGACCCACCCTAGTAAGAAAGAAACCTGCAATTCTTCAAACAGAGGAGGAGATAAGAACCTTCCTCCAGGTAAAATTGATAGTTCTCGCAAGATTTTCGTGAGGAAGAAGAGAAAAAATGTTGTGCAAGAAGCGGAAGAGCCCGAAATTGAAAGTGATATACATGTCTTCTCCCTTGAAGACATGGAACTTGAGACTGATCTCGAAAACATATTCCCCAACGGTGATCATCCCGAGGACGCGATCCACCATAATCCCCTAATGGAAATAGCTGCGACCGAGATTTTTGACGAAGATGAATCCTTTGTATTCCAGAGCAGTGTTTTTTACAATGAATCTAAAAATTTAATTATTGAAAAGAGAGATGTAAGAAATAAGAAAGGGAAATCTCGTTCAGAAATTAACGTTAGGAACATGTAGCCGTCCCAAATCTCTTGAATTCACCGAGCAACCGGAGATTCTCTTGATTATTCCATTGGAGGCCTTGAGGCGAAGAATGTCAAACTGAAGGACCGAATCAAGGAATTGGAGGAAGCATTGATTCCTATCCCATTGTTTGCCAGTCCTTTAGCAATAACCATGCATGCCACCCCTACAACCAAGTTAAAAGAATCCTCTATCCTCCTCACGTCATGTAGAGGCTATGTAGAGAAGAATATCAAGAAAGAATGGAGCTAATTATTGAAGCCTAGGAAACATAAAAACTATAACTTCCTTTGGAACGAGGGCACATGCCCTCCAGGAATATTTGCAAGCAGATTTAAAAAATGAAGAAGGTTTCTATCTAGACGCGGTCGTCACTTTTGGCATCAAAGTCACCAACATGACAGAAATTAGAAGGAGAGAAGAAGATCTCCCCTCCCCAAACCGGATCAAATATTTAAATGCATGCCGAAAAGAGAAAGCTAAGAACCTACATCTCATTGTCCTATCATGTGAACAAGTCGTATCAAAGAAAGTAGAATTATTCATAAAGTTGACCAAAATAGACTTAGCCGGAAGTACCAGCAAGGACCAAGACCCCAAATTAATACTCAACTCCTTGTTCTTAACCAAGCAAGCCTTCGATGAACAAGTTGATATTTTTAAGGGGTTGTCTTTAGAAAAATTTTACGGCATCCTTGAATATGATGAGGATGACATGGACAACTGGCCAGTGGACTATTCGATAACAAATTAAGAAATTGAACAGGCTCTGCGTAATCTTTTTATCGATCTAAGCGAATTAGAAAGCGATATTTTCAACATAAAAATCCTGCATGAGATCAACGTAGCCCCCATGAGAAGCTACATTGAATAATGGCTCCAAAGGGCAATCGACAAGCTCACCAACGAAGGGCAACAAGTGGTTGGCACAATTCTAGTAACCGTCGACGAGAGTAATAAAAAGGCATCAACAAGCAAATAAAAACGGGGGAGAGAGATACCATCACAATAAGTCTATACTGATCACATAATGCTTTCCTTGTCAATCCAGTTATTCCACCTCTTTAAATAGAAATGTCTAACCAAAGACTAGTAACTTCAAATTTCTTCTTTACAGGGCTTGTGGTCTACCGTCCCCCACTTCTTCTTTATACAGTCYTATTTCTTCTACTTATTTCTTTTATGGTCCACGAGAGCCCCACTCCCAGTCTATATGACAAACGCATTTAAATTTCGAGGAATATGTAACAGACATTATTATTTTTTGAGAAATTTCAAAGAAAACTATTTTGGGAACAATCTTGACGGTGCCTTGTAACCCTGTTTTCGGAATAAAAAGTTAGTTCTCTTTATGCATGTCGGTCATCGTCTTTTATTTTAATGTGCTCAGAAATATTTATCTTAAACTATGTTGGATGCCAGGAAATTGTGTTTATTTAATTTGAATGTTTAATGTGTGTGATTCCTGGTCCTATTTTCCATGAACCTTTACTTCAGGAAAAAAAAAACAAAACATTTTCTATCGTTTTGTATTACTTTAAGTCATTATGACGAACTTTCTCTAAGTCTCACATTTGAACTATACACGGCCCAAGAAAAACTTAAAGAGGAGTGCCACATATATAAAAATGCAATAGGATTGACATCCTCGTTAGGTTGTTGTTTCGGTCCTGACAGATTCAAGGGTAAACAGACTTGTAAATACATCTACAAGAATATCCGCACAAATAAAAACCTTCAAAATTTTTTATCATTGCCAAAAAACAATCAACTGGATAGGCATGTTACAAATATGCCCTCTTCCTGGAGAGAAATTGCAGATCAACCTCTGCAAAGTGGGCTTGTTGCTCACAGATAAAAGTTTTAGGAAAAGGGCATCTTCCTCTGTCTCGACACCTTCTTTTCACACAGTTTAAATTAACTTCAATGAGTTGAAAAAATGTGAAAATAAACAATCATGTTAGGTGTGTGTTAATATATAGAAAAAACTAGCAAACACGAAGGTCACACGAGAAGATCAAAGAATCTTCGACACTGAACACATTTTCAAAAAAAATTATATGGGTTTTTTTGCCACCACATATAACTTTATTTATTCTAACACATATAGAGACAGACAAGCTAGATGATCTATTTAATCGAATGAAATGGATGTTGCTTACTTTGTCCATGAGAAAAAATAAAGAATTGACTATGGAAATTGAAGTTAACTCTAAATATTGGGATGAAAGTCAATTGGAAGTATACAAAGATCATTATAAATGAATTTCATAAATGCATTAAAGAGATAAAACCTACAACGTAGGAACGAAAATTTCCAAGATGGCAAGTCAGATTCCAATAATATATCAAGTTACAAGTGATGGGATATCTGTGCTTTTTAGTAGCTATCTGTTGCACCACTGGTAATAGGAAAAATTATGGAATCTTATTAATAAAATAAAAGCAAGATGGATTATGCAAACACAGTATAATTATAATGAGAATACTTTCAAAAACTTAATGGTTTCAATGTCAGATTTGCTCTAGAAGATTAATGCTCGGGTGCCTTCTTTTTTCGAGATGAGTGTGAGTCGTCAATCTGTTTCCAATGTGCGATATGGGCGACCCTGACACTTTAGTGTCCCTGCTAAAGTTTTACCAACCTGCCAATTTTAGAACTCCCCTAGCCATATTTAGCGATAGAACAAATTTCTCACAAAGTGATTTTCTTGCTAATTACTTGTTGACCTGATATTAATATAATATTATCATTAATTAATTCGGGAATTCGAGACTCCGGCTCTTCGGGGCTACGGGCTTCGGGGGAATTGTGTTTGTTCTGGAAGGAAAACTCCTGGAGTGACATTCTCCCAGAGTCATGTAGCAGTCTGATGTCTTATGGCTGACGTGACGCAGAGTGCCATTTGTCATTTTCTACGTGGATACCACTTGTCCTGCATGTTGCTTGCCACGTCTCCACGACAGTTTCCATGTGTCTCTGGTACTTTGGGCTTCTCATTCTCCCACGGTCCTTCTATACTTGTGCATTTATTCCCATTCCGACCCGGCAGGGACTACATTGCCATGCAACACTTGTTCATAATATAAACACATTTAATATATTTAAACACAGATATCCAACCTAGGATTTGACCCAAGACCTCTTACATATTATTCATAATATAAACACATTTAATATATTACAATATAAATCTAACTTTTTATGGTTTATTAACAATTTTTTTATCAAATACATAATAGTAATCTTTAACTATGTATATTTTCACAGTGATGTTTTTAATGTGATAAATCTTATTATAATTTAGTTGTTCGAGAACGAATATGATAGTCATTATGGTTTGCAAGGGGTATACTTTCATCCGTGTCCGATGTTTTTGGGTTTTGGGTTATTATAATATTTCCTCGAAATCAAGGTAGACCGGCTCTTAACCCATTAAAAACAATTTTAATAAAATAATATAATTTTTCATAGTATTTAACTTTAATCTTATACACAAAGCAAATATTAGTTTTAATCACAATTTAACCTTTTCACAATAATTTAAAAAAACTTTATTACCTTTTCGCAATGATTTAAAAACTTTATGATAATATTTAATTTTAATATTATCATAAGCCAAAAAAAAATTGGTAAGCTCACAGTAGTACTGAAATTCCTTTAATCTATTAAAATATCATACATGCCTTCCTCCTTTGCTAGTGGTTTGTGTTACAACAAATTTTGCCTCACTCCATGCAACTTGCTTGGATGGCCTTTCCATTTCCCAATGCAGACTTGAAGTTCCCTTTTTGTGCCTTCCAAAGCAAAAAAAACATATTTTTCCACAAATACGCGCTCTACCAGTTATACAAGAAGCGTATATGCAGGTTGCTCCACTATAGCTCACGTACATCGAGTTTGGTGCTCAAAATTAAAAATTATGACGGGTTTCCATGCCATGTCACGAGATCCATGATCCTTGATCTTCCATATACTGGAAATGCTTTGACTCGGCCCTTCAGTTCCATTTGAAGACTATAAATTAAGCCACAATCCTGAGGGGATTCAACAATTCAACTTTGAGATCAAAGACACTCTGGAGAAATTTCACTTCATATTGAGTCTGCATCCATTTGTCCTCGAAAGTATGAACTCTTTGTTCAGCCCCCAAGCTCTTCCTTCTTTGTGACGAAGAACTTCATTGACTCATTTATATGAGCTTGCCTTTGGTGGAGGATTGAAGTGGTGGAGGGGCTTAGTTTCCCGACTCTGATATGTGTCATTATCGAGGTTTGTCACACATGTACTTATGTTGATTATTTTAATAGAAATATTATTTTCTCGTCTAATTGATATATTGCAAATATTTGAATTATTATTCCATGGGCGTATTTGTCATGTATGTTAATGGATTATGTTAATCTATAGTCTAACATTATACATTATCACCATATGCTTGTGTATCTTGGTTATTGAGGACAAGTTGCAGTATAAAGCTTTAGGTTGCGTACTCAATGATGGTCATCATCGAACGTTCAAACGAGGTAGGTTTTTAGCCTTGTCTTGTTAATATTTAATTTATATAGCATACTTGGGATTATAGTTGATTTATGCGTGTCATTCCATCTGTTGTGGTTTACCCCTTGCCATAGAGAGATTTTCCTCGTAACATAATTGGCGACCATACTGGGGAATGATCTCCTTTTTGGGGTTTGGAGTGTTTTTCTCCTTGATTTGCTCTTTTTAAGCCCAAGTTTCCTTGACGCTTGTTGCTCGACAGCCTGATTTTTACCTTGCATATGAGTTTCTTGGCTTAACCCTTGCCCTGACAGTGTTTTACTAGGTATACGCATTTTTTCCCTTGACATACGTGTATATACATGAGTTGTCTTCCTTTAGGGTGCGTATATACGTGACTTGTGCTCAAACAGTGACGTACATCATCTATTTAGTCTTGTTGGGTGAGTTTGGTTGGTTGTTGAGTCTTCTTGGGTCCCTGTCCTGACTATTAAGTGCTTAGAGAGTGATAGGAAGCCTTTTTATTGTTGAATTTTCGAGCGGTTTTCTTTCTTATCATCTTTTTCATTGGTTGTCCTTGCACATTGGTATGAGTGTTTGCTTCTTGGTGTCTTTCTTGGCTTGTCTCTTTTTGCTTGCAGTAGGTTTTGCTAGTGAAGTTGCTTTTCAATCCTTGCATTTTTTGTTCTTTATATTGAAAATACAAAATATTTTCTTATTTGCATTATGGCATTTGCATTTTTGGTTATTTTGCATTGATTTTGACATAGTGGGAGAGATTGCATTTCATTGAAATTGTAGAGATTGCATTTGAAAAAATTGCAGTTAGAACCATACCATCTCTTTAAAATTCAAGACTAGTACTTAGCAGTGTTTTTGTATGTGCTTCTTTTATATGCTGAGTAGTAACACCATCAGTTTCATGACCACACCTCTTGAATGAGCAGAAGCCATTAAAATTAACGTTGATTAATTAAAATTGATTAGAAACTATTTTATTTTTCAAGGTACACAAACAAATATAAGACATCGGACCTTGGAATAGGATTTTGTGAGTAAACTTCTCCAAGGCTATTAAACTAAACATATGTGTCTGACCAGGGAGTGGTGAAACCCATTGTGTAATTAGTGACGTCATGAGGCTCTGCTCACACTGGAGTTAAGCATGAGGTTGTGCGAAGTTGGTTGTAGAGATAGCCCTCTAATACCTTCTTAGTGTTAGAGATATTTATGGGGTTCTATTCATATTTGGGGGCCTTGTTAGTACCTTTACCTCCCTGAGAGGATGTGCTTTCAAGATTTCGGGCTTTGTTACCCTTCCCATACGGTGGACCAAACTTATGATTGTTTGCCTGCGCATTGGTTATATTGTGATGACTCTAGTTGCTTGACATATGTAACCATATATGTTACCTACAGGGGTTATTCTATAAGTACCCTGAGTCAGATAAGGGTTGAACAACACACAACCTTTATGGAGGATTACCTCTCCAGAGGGGTTTGGCCGAATGCGTTTTTAAGCCCACAAGGGCCCTTATAACTGATTCTGATACCTCCAATCTCCTGAAGGGAGTCTCAGACCGCTCTTGGGCGAGACATACCTACTCTAGTGAGGGAGACCCCTTTTTTCAGCCATTATATCTTGTTTGTGTGCATTGGTCTTTTTGCTTTATTTTGGTGTGCTCTCTGATTATTAGTCGGCCCGAGGATTTGGTTTTATATCTCAAGTCTTGAGTCATCGTGGAGCAAGACCAATCTCCTCGGAGATCTCACTGTTTGTTGAAGTTACCACCGCATCTTGATCCTTTACTGAAGATGCCTTCTAAAAGGCATAAAGTTAATAAACATGGTACATATATCTCCACCTTCCAGACTCGTGATCATCCAGTTATGAGTACCGAGTAATACCCGAACATCTCGGGGAGTCCTTTGACTCCTATATCTTATGTGATTAGTGGGATCCCTTCGACTCGTTCACCCTCTATGGTGGGGGTGTCAGAGGTGCCACCCTCTAGTGCTACCCAACATGTGATTTCTACTCGACCCATAGGAATGAACCCTTTCAAATCTATTTTTGGTATGTCAAGTCATAATTCTCAGTCAATACCTTCAGCCTCCAATCCCTTTACTTTTGGTATACCCAACATGACGTTGCAATTCTCATCCTTCGTTCAAACGGCTAATGTGAATCCTAGTTTTAGACCTGGGAGCACAACTTTTCCTTATTCTCCTTTCTCATTTGGTGGAGGTCATATTTGTAACGTTCCCAACCACCAACAGGTCAGCCAACATCACTTCCTGGATGTCTCTCTTAGCTCTAATACCAATTCGTGACATCCTCGGCCCTAAACCAATAGGGTAGGCCATGCCACCGAATAACCTTTATGCTCTGATATAATTTATATTTAAATACATAAATATCTAAGCACACATTAAAAAGCTAGAGCACTTTGTTCATATCATTATTCATGCGAAAATAACATTAAAACATACATACAACATATTCTAACCATACACAGATTAATGCGGAAATAACAATAAGCCTACACATACAACATATATGATATATCTAGGCATTACTCATCAAGTTATGAAACATGTGCAACTACACAACATACAATCAACAGAGATTTGGTGCTTATCTTTCAAGAGATGACCACCAACTGCGTGCAAACCTTCCATGAACCTCCTAGCCTTAGACCACGCTACTCATCACGCTCAGCAGTGGGTCACCCCTGAGCTGGGACTAAACTCCACTAGGCAAGGGATTCCTAGGCTTGGCAAGGGCAACAGGGAAGTTACACAGGTCAACATGAAGGATTATCTCCTAAGAGCCAGCTCACACTAATAGCCTACAACCTTCCATTCCCCACATGTCTGTCCCACCCCAAGAAGTGTGCCCCTTCTCTCCTCAACAGTTCTTCGGCTGCCCCACTTCCCTTCCAAAGCTTTAACAACAGACCAAACATGAATTATTTGAGCATTGTAGCTGTAGTTGGGCTCCCTCTGGGAAATCACTTCCCCAACAACCTCTCTCACCTGGAGAGAATTGCTTCCAGGCCTGACAACCCTCCTCTTGAAACCACAGGCCCGACAAACTGCTTCTTCAATCTAGCTCCTAAGACAATTCCAGAAAAGGTGATGGAAATAACAAAGCTCAATATACAACAGATAATGGCAGCAAGCCACGCTCAGTCAAGGAACTGCATGGGTTGTAACAACAATCGTTAAGGCACGGTATGGCTCAGGCAAGGTACAAGTGTGTTTTTCTTCATAGGAAAGGAACTAGATAGTTCATAGCACCCGCAGGATCCAGGGGTGCATGATGGATGTAGATGGGGCAATGGAGGCAATGGCTCAATCCCTGAATTCGTGGGTGAATCATGGATGATGGCAGACTTCCAGAGAGTTGTGAAGGTCGCAAGGATGGCAAGGGAACCCGAGAACGGTTAGGGAACATGAGACTTGCTAAAACCATGCCATAATGGGAAACAAACTCCCAGGGAGTTGGCTTTCCCAGCTATAACTGCATGCGCCCAGGTCGACACATGTCTTCCTGCAACTGCATGAGTTCTACTTAGCACTCGTTCCCTTTCCCAAGAACTTAGGACAACATCGATCATGTCCACCTTATCCTTTAGGAAATAATAATAAAATATTATTCCCTTAGAGGTAATCCCTCTAGCTTAGCCCCTAAGCCTAGACACTTAGCCCCCTCCCTTACCCTGCCTAGTGGAACTTAGTCCCCCATAACTCTTTCTTCGTGGTCAGTTTACACGCAACAATGTAATTTTATTAATCATATGTGCATTTACATATACAAAAATCAGGCTCGTGGCCTTAAGAATCTAGGCTCTCCGACCTAATAAACATATAAGTCTTCTGCTTATAAACACTTGGCTCACCAACCTATAAACATATTTACAATTTAGGAGGGGCTCGGCTTTGAGGTGTAACAATCCCATCCCCTTATTTTTGCACTGTCCTCAATGCAACTTACTTACACAACAACAACAAGATTTCCAAAATCTTCAAAAAGATGTGGGTATTCTACCAGCATAGCATCTTCATGATCCCATGTTGCGTCCTCAAGACTGTACTAGGTCCTCTGGACTTTTACAAGCCCTATGGCTCGATTCCGGAGCTGCTTGCTTTTCCGGTCTAGTATACACACCGGATGCACCTGAAAAGTGCTTTCCTGCTCCACCCGAACCACATTCTAATCAATATCATGATTAACATCGTGTACATATTTCTTAAGCAATGACAAATGAAATACATTATGTATAGACATGCATGCAACAAATGCAAGCATATATGCTACTGGACCAATCCTTTCTAGGATTTCAAATGACCCACAATATTGAGCTGCCAAATTTGAACAATTTCCCAGCTTTAGGGAGCTTCTGTTGGCCTTCACTCTTAGGAATACATGATCCCCTACTTTAAATTCCTTGTGATTTTTGTTCTTATCAACGTAACTTTTCTTCCTGTGTTGGGAAGCCTTCAAATTCTGCTTAATCTTCAACATTTGTTCTTCCATTTCCTTGAGCAACTTTGGCCATCCCACCTTACTGGGGTGTTGCACTTTCTGGCATAAAGTGCTTCAAACGGGATCATCTTCAGTGATGCTTGATACCCATTATTGTAGGCAAATTCTACCAAGTGTAGATAATATTCCCATTTAGATGGTTTGTCCATCACATACATCCTTAGCATGTCCTCTATCACTTGGTTCACCCTTTTTGTTTGCCCATTCGACTCAAGGTGATAAGCAGTAATGAAGTTTAGATTTGTTCTGAACCCTTTGAATAACCCCTTCCAGAACTTTGATGTAAACTTTGGATCTCTGTCAGAAACAATTGTCTTGGGTACACCATGCAAGCGTGCTACTTCCCTCGTATAAATATCAGCAACATTAGTTGCCTTGTGAGTAGTCTTCATAGGAATGAAATGGGCAGCTTTAGTAAGCTTGTCCACCACTACCATGATTGCATCATGTTGCTTGCTTGTTTTGGGCAATCCCGTGATGAAATCCATTGTTACAACTTCCCATTTCCACTGAGGAATGGGTAATGGCTGCAGTAAACCAGCTGGGTGTCTATGCTTAGCCCTTACCCTTTGACATTGTTTTTTGATATCCTGGGTGTCCTACATAAGGCAAATTATGCATTTATTTTATAACCGCACTCCTCAATTTAGAAGAGTTGGGTACATAAACTATGTTTCTGTACAGGAGGATTCCATCAATTCCCAATTCATAATCCTCAACCTTTTGTTGCATTTTACCTTGCTGCAATTTTGTTACCAATTCCATATTGCAAATCTGATTTTGCAGCCTCCACAATTTTGCCTTTAAAATCCAATAGGTACAAGCTAATGGTTATAGCATGTAACTCATGCACTCTTATGTTGAGTGCATTAGCCACTTTGTTCTCTTTCCCCTTGATATGCTTTATATCAAAGTCATATTCACAGAGGAATTCTAACCATCTACTTTGCATTGCATTTAGAGTTGGTTGATTAAACAAATACTTCAGGCCATTATGGTATGTCCTCAACTCAAACCTCTTTCCCATGAGGTAGTGCCTCCAATTCTTCAAAGCGTGCACTATGGCTGCCAACTCCAAATCATGAGTGGCATAGAGCATTTCATGTTCTTTCAATTTTATGGACTCGGAACATATTACAAATTCGTTCTGACTAGGAACTCCTCCAAGTCCTTCTTTGCACGCATCTGTGCAAACCACGAAATCTTCATTCGGATCAACAATTCGTAGAATTGGAGCATTGGTTAATAGTTGCTTAAATTGCTGGAAGCTTCTTTCACATTTTGTTGTCCATTGAAACTTCTTCCCCTTCCTTTGCAAGGAAGTGATGGGGTGAGATATTCTCGAAAACCCTGCAATGAACCTTCTGTAGTAACTAGTTAGACCCATGAAGGATCTTACTTCTGTCACATTCTTAGGTGTTTTCCACCCTTTAATGGCCTCAATATTTCTAGGGTCCACTGTTATCCCCTCTTCAAATATGATATGTCCCAACTAGTGAATTTTGTTTTGATAAAATGAGCACTTGCTCAAATTGGCATACAACTAATGCTCTCTTGGAACTTGCAACACCATCCTCAAATGATGCTCATGCTCTTCCTCTAACTTGGAATATACGAGGATGTCATCCAAAAAGACAATGACAAACTCTTATAAATACTCTCGAAAAACACCATTCATTAAGCACATGAAAACAGTTGGTGCATTTGACAACTCAAATGGCACCACTATGAACTCATAATGACCATACCTTGTCTTGAATGTGGTCTTGCTGATATCTTCCTCTTTAATCCTCACCTAATGGTATCCTGACCTGAGATCTATCTTGGAAAATATCTTTGCATCCTTCAATTGATCGAAGAGATCATCAATCCTTGGTAGAGGATACTTGTTCGTTATAGTCACTTTATTCAATTGTTTGAAGTCAATGCACAATCTCAATGTCTAATATTTCTTTTTCACGAACAAGACTAGGACACCCCATGGTGACACACTTGGGATTATATACCCCTTCTTCATAAGTTCTTCAAGTTGCATTTGCAACTCCTTCAGCTCTGGTGTACTCATTCGGTAAGGAGTCTTTGACACTCGAGCTGCTCTAGGCATTAAATTTATAGAGAAATCAATATCTCTCATTGGGGGTAGTCCTGGTACCTCCTTGAACAACTTCAAAATCTTCCAAGACTACATGATCCTCCAAATTTGGCACCTTTTCCTTAGGTGCTTCTTCCATATGAGCTGCAAATATTTGACAACCTTTCCTGTAGCATTTCTTCAGTTGCATTGTTGAAAATTCTCTGATAGTCACTGCTCTAGGAATTCCTTGGATTGTTCTCTGATTCCCTTCCTCATCTAGGCAAGTGAATGCCTTGCTACGACAGTCTAAGATGGCATGGTGTTGGTCTAACCAATCCATACCAATTAGGCAGTCATAAGAACCTAAAGGCAAGATGTTCAAATCTACCGGTGTGCTCTCTCCATTCATGTACATAAGACATTACTTAACCATCTCATTGACTTTTCTTTTGGCTCTAGTAGCCAGCCGCACCAACCAAGATTTTTCATGCTTGCTTCTTGGCAAATGCAAACTTTCCACCATCTTAGGATCTATATAACTATGACTAGCTCTTGAATCAATTAAAATAGTAATGGTTTGGTTGTTGATCATACCTTCCACTTCAATCATATGTGATTGATACTCTGCTTGCTTGTTGTCCAGGGATGCATAGATCCTTGGTACATTTCTACCCATGTCCCCCATTGTTTCATCTTGCTAAACATTTTGAATAGTTCTCACTTTGTCACTTATGTGAGGACAATCTCTAAACATATGGTCTCCTTTACAACCCCAACATTGAATAGGTGGTTGTCTTGGCCTTTGACCACCTGTCTTAATCATTTTGGGTTCTCTAGAAGTTGTTTGTCCCTGAGGATTATTTATGAAGAATGGTGGCTTAAGTCCCTTCTTCCTCTGATCCATGTTGAATTTCTTCTTGTCTTCCCAAGATTTTTGGAAAGTTGGCCTTGTTTTTTGCTGATCATATAGGCACTAGCTCGCCTTATGATCTCCCCCAATGTTTTGGGATCATCATGTTGTGTTTTTTCACTGATGGATGATGGCAAACCACTCAAGTACCTCTGACTATTTACTGTCTCATCCTTGATGAAAGAAATGTATTTCAACAATTCTAAAAACCTTCTTTCATATTCATCAATGGACATACTTCCCAACTTGAGTTCAAATAACTTTTTCATTTTCTTGTCATAGTACCTCTTAGTCAAGTATTTCTTTTCGAAATACTTCTTGAATTCCCTCCAAGTAACTTTTTTCTCTATAATGTGATGCACCTGCACAAGTTGATCCCACCACATGGATGCCTTACCTTTGAGTTGATAGATGGAAATTCTTCCTTCTGCATGAGAAGAATAATTATGCAATTGAAAATACTTTATCATGCCCTACAACCATGTCTTTGCATCTTCATCCTTCTTGTGTTGTCCATCAAACATAGGAGGTTTGATTTTGTTCATTTTCCCTCGTATCTCATCCTCCATAGACCTCTTATGCTTCCCAACATGGGATAGACTTGAGTTGTTGTGTGCTCTCTTATTGGAATGCATCGGGAAGTGTTGGTGATGTTTGCTATCACTTTTTGTTCTTCTATGACTTCCTGATTTGCTTGAGCCACTCTCCTTATCCAATTTATTTTCTATTCTTTCTAGGCTCTGCATCAACTTTATGTTGAATTCTCCCTGTCGCTCCCTGGCTTTCATGATCTTTTTGTTATCTGCCCGGTGAATTCAGACATCTTTCAACAACTTCTTAATGATTTTCATCATGTTCTCTTCTCCATGCCCATTAGAGTTTGATCCTTCAACTCCCAAATGGACATCCATTCCTCTAGCTTCATTCCTTGAACTGAAAGCATCATGTGCCTCCTCCATTTCTCTGCACTATGCGACAATTCGATTTGGTTCTGACAATTGTTAATTCTACAAAATATGCAGTCAACCAAAATTTTTGTCAGTTACTAGACTTAAATTTTTTTCCATAATAAACCAATATGATTCAATAAAAGCAATATCACATTCCATTTTCAACGGGTCTTGGTCGGTCAAGAACCCCTTGGGCTTCTATCTCTAAGCCCAAATCTGTTCTGCAACAAATTTTCTTCAGCCCTTGGTTCACATGTGACCGCGGCTGTGATCCAGTGCTAATGATTTGGGTGCTTATCCGGAGCCTTGAACTTTGGGCTCCAGGGTTTCAGAGATTTCCCTTTTTTGCACGTCCCAAACATCACATAACAACGAACTAAAAAACATGCGAATAACAGTGGATTGAAGCCTCGGGGACTCCGACTTCAGCGGTTTCCAAAGCACTTTCCAACAAATCTCTCGGAGTGACGAATTAGTGAATTTGCGAAGTAGGGTGGATCAACGATCCACGACTTCCCAACATCCAATGGTTGATACACACTATAGAACTCCCGGCTTCGAAGCTCTGGGACTTCGGGCTTTGAAGATTCAGGACTTCGGAGGATTTCACATCTACCCATCGCAAAATTCCCAAATCGCTAATCTCTGAACACTTCCACGTCACCCTCGGTGACGTCATTATGTCGTGTCACCTCAACGCTATGAAAATTTGGAAACTTCTTCCTTCCATTCCCTTATGAACCATTTCTTCCAGAGTGTCAAATCTCCAAACTTCACAATCTAGCACCACGCGTCTATGATGACCATCAAGGCCCCACCATCCATGCTCGAGAGGAGGCCCACATAGTGAAATATTAGAAGCGGACACATGGCCCACTCAGACAGGTGACACATGTCACGTTCTATCAGGCATTTTAATCATCCAAAGGTTCTTAACTCACTGACATGTGGCACACATCACATGTGTCTGCATCATTTCGAGTGACGTCAGCAAGCCATGTCACTTTGGAACTTCGGGCCTCGATAGTTTTTTTACAGAGATTTCCCTTTTTTGCACGTCCCAAACATCACATAACAACGAACTGAAAAACATGCGAATAACAGTGGATCGAAGCCTCGGGGACTCCGACTTCAGCGGTTTCCAAAGCACTTTCCAACAAATCTCTCGGAGTGACGAATTAGTGAATTTGCGAAGTAGGGTGGATCAACGATCCATGACTTCCCAACATCCAATGGTTGATACACACTATAGAACTCTCGGCTTCGAAGCTCTGGGACTTCGGGCTTCGAAGATTCAGGACTTCAGAGGATTTCACATCTACCCATCGCAAAATTCCCAAATCGCTAATCTCTGAACACTTCCACGTCACCCTCGGTGACGTCATTATGTCGTGTCACCTCAACGCTACGAAAATTTGGAAACTTCTTCCTTCCATTCCCTTACGAACCATTTCTTCCAGAGTGTCGAATCTCCAAACTTCACAATCTAGCGCCACGCGTCCATGATGACCATCAAGGCCCCACCATCCATGCTCGAGAGGAGACCCACATAGTGAAATATTAGAAGCGGACACATGGCCCACTCAGACAGGTGACACATGTCATGTTCTATCAGGCATTTTAATCATCCAAAGGTTCTTAACTCACTGACATGTGGCACACATCACATGTGTCTGCATCATTTCGAGTGACGTCAGCAAGCCATGTCACTTTGGAACTTCGGGCCTCGATAGTTTTTTACACTTGCACACTCCAATTCTTTCGAATGCTGAACTTCGAAGTTACGAACTGTCGTGAGATCTACGGCTCACAACCACTTGTGCGTAGATCCGACGGCTCTGATTTGTCTTCGGTCGATCCAACGGTCAATACTTTTCCCCTCGAATCTATGGTGTAGATCTTTTTTGGGACTTTGGAACTTTGGGCTTCAACCCTTTTTGCTCTTATAACCCATAAACCTTGCCGAAGTCATGAATTTCAAAGGACTTGTAGTTTAACCCTCCTGGACCTTTCTCCAAATCTGATGGTTGTGAAGGATCCTCCTTCTCCCGAACAAATCCTACGTCTCAACACCACGAATGTTGTGATTTCTTTCTCCGTGGCCATTTCTTAAACTTGTTACACCTCCTGTGTTTCTGAACATAGTCCAAGTGTTCTTTGAATGCCCTTCTGACACTCTGTACATCAAATTTCTCTGGACTTTCTACTCTGAATTTCTCGTTCGTGGCCCATACAGGTTCAACGTCAAAACCATGGGCTCTGAACTTGAATTTGTCCATTCTGACAACAATTCATTTCTTGAATTTTTGCTTCAACTTCCACTAACATGGCCCATCCAAGCTCAGTGTTGAAACAATGGATTTGATACCATTTTGTAGCGTCCCCAGCCACCAATAGTCCAGGCAACGTCTCTCTTAGCTATGATACCAATTCATGACATCCCCGACCCTAAACCAACAAGGCAGGCCATGCCACCAAATAACCTTTATGATCTGATACCATTTATATTTAGATACATAACTATCTAAGTACACATTAAACAACTATAACATTCTGTTCATATCATCATTCATGCTAAAATAACATTAAAACATATAGACAACATATTCTAACCATACACAAAGTAATGCAGAAATAACAGTAAGCCTACACATATATCATATATGATATATCTAGTCATTACTCATTAAGTTATGAAACATGTACAATTACACAACATACAATCAACAAAGATTTGGTACCTATCTTTCAAGAGATGACCACCAACTATGTGCAGACCTTCCACGAACCTCCTAGCCTTAGACCACACTACTCATCACGCTCAACAGTGGGTGACCCCTGAGTTGGGACTAAACTCCATCGGGCAAGGGATTCCTAGGCTTGGCAAGGGCAACAGGAAAGTTGCACGGGTCAACAGGAAGGATTATCTCCCAAGAGCCAACTCACACTAACAACCTACAACCTCTTATTCCCCACATGTTTGTCCCACCCTAAAAAGTGTGCCCCTTCTCTATTCAATAATCCTTTGGCTGCCCCGCTTCCCTTCCAGGGCTTCAGCAACAGAGCGGATAGGAATTCTCTGAGCACTGCAGTTGCAGTTGGGCTCCCTCTAGGAAATCACTTCCCCAACAACCTCTCTCACCTGGAGAGAGTTGTTTGCAGGCCTGACAACCTACTTCTTCAGTCCACGGGCTTGATAACCCCCCTCTTCAAACCATAGGCCTGACAACCTGCTTCTTCAATCCAACTCCTAAGCCAATTCCAAAAAAGGTGATGGCAACAACAAAGCTCAATATAGAACAGATAATGGCAGCAAGCCACGCTCCGTCGAGGAACTGCATGGGATGTAATAGCAACCATTAAGGCACGATACAACTCAGGCAATGTATAGGTGTGTTGTGCTTCACAAGAAAGGCACGAGATAGTTCATAGCGCCTGCAGGGTCCAGGGGTGTGTGATGGATGCAGAGGGGGCAATGGAGGCAATGGCTCAATCCCTGAATCCATGGGTGAATCGAGGATTATGGTAGACTTCTAGAGAGTCGTGAAGGTCGCGAGGATGGCGAGGGAACCCAAGAACGGTGAGGGAATGTGAGACTTGCGAAAACCACACCAGAATGGGAAATGAACCCCCAACGAGCTAGTTTTCCCAGCTATAACTACATGCGCCCAGGTCGACACCTATCTTCCTGCAGCTGCATGAGTTCCACTTAGAACTCGTTCCCTTTCCTAGGAACTCAGGACAACACTGATCATGTCCACCTTAGCCTTTAAGAAATAATAATAAAATATTATTCCCTTAGAGGTAAGCCCTCTAGCTTAGCCCCTAGGCCTAGACACTTAGCCCCCTCCCTTACCCTACCTAATGGAGCTTAGTCCCCCATAAGTCTTTCTTCGTGGTCGGTCTACACACAACAGTGTAATTTTATTAATGATATGTGCATTTACATATACAAAAATCAGGCTCATGGTCTTAAGCATCTAGGCTCTCCGGCCTAATAAACATATAAGTCTTCAGCTTATAAACACTTGGCTCACCAGCCTATAAATATATCTACAATCCAACAGAGGCTCGGCCCTGGGGTGTTACAATATTCCCCAAACAAATCCTACAGTTGGAGGTTGGACTCCTCTTCCATCCTAGTCTCAATGCTCTAGGATGGAGTGCTCAACCGGGCGAACAGTTCACTTCCTATATTTTGTCCTTCATCCCCTCTTCCTCCATGTCAATTCCGACGAATGCATTTATTATGGAAAATCCCCCTCTATCCTTTTGAGTTCCATCCAGAGGGAGGCAATTTCAAACTATGGGAAACCCCCAGCCCGGAATCCCTTTGATTGGGGGCAACGTATATAACCCTCATCATGTCGCTTCTGCAGGTATGGTGTCCATACAACCTTTTATGAATCAGTTTGGATGAGGATATTATCCTACCGGACAGAGCCATGGCATATACCAAAACCCTGGATGGCCTGCAATTCGTCAACCCCAATCTTTCCCGGGAGCATGGGCTTAGACGACAACCCCGGCTCCCTTTTCTGGCCATGCTTAATGTGCCAGATTTGTCAAAATTGATGATTGACCCTAAGCGTCACAATCCGTTATGGCCCCCCATCCCCACCAAGCTTCCTTCATACATTCCAAAATTGAAAGGAAGTATTGGTGAGGATCCAGGTGATAACATTACTACTTTTCATCTATGGTGCTCATCCATTTCCTTGAATGACAATTCCATTCGTTTGAGGCTATTTCAACGCACCCTCACGGAGGTCGTCGTGAAATGGCACATTGAGCTACTAGGGGGAACATATTGAACCTTTCGTCAAATGGTACTAGTCTTTCTCAACCACTTCCAGTTGTCGGTTCGTTACAATGCCAGCATAGAGCTTTTGTCAGCCTTTCGCCGAGATAAAGCCATGCATATCTCGAACCACTTCCAGTTGTCGGTTCGTTACAATGCCAGCATAGAACTTTTGTCAGCCTTTCGCCGAGATAAAGCCATGCATATCTCGAACCACTTCCAAGAGTGGCGCAGATAGAAGAGGTTGATTAAAGCCTACATTCCTCCAGATTTTCTGTTGGAATGGTTCCTTGAGTCATTATTGCCTTATATTTCGAAGGATGTCTCTACATCTGGAGTAACATCTGAGGAAGAAGCTATTTTCAAAGCCCAACAATTGGACCTCATATATGCTCAATCTGGGATGTTGTATGAAATTCTTCCTGATGCACCCCGGTCAAACTATGATCCCAGACAAAAGCCCAGGCCTCATGCTAATGGCATCATAGGACATGCAAATGCTAAGCCTACAGACTTGGTGAGGAACCAATTGAAATATTTGTCTCTAAGCCAGCCTGTAGCAGGACAAGCTTCAGTTTCGTCCTCCACCGCCACCTAGTTGACGAATGTGCATTATGTACAATCCTCATCTAACCCAAATGGTAACCAGCAACCAGGAGGGAATAAAAATAAAGGACGACGTAATAATCGTAAGGGTGGGAAAAATAACCATAATGCCAAGGATGACACTAACACTGATAGATCGAATAATAATGTTGGCGAGGGCAAGAAAGAAAAATGAAAGGTGAAGTTTCCTTGTAAAATTTGTAAAGATGATCACCTTACCCACCTATGCCCCAAAATCGAGGAAGCCTCGAGGATCTTATCGCAGCCGCCAACTGTGATGACAAATGCGTTTCCACATAATCAACACATGGCCTTGGGGACCTCCAACACCTGAAATGCATCGAGCGGGAGTCAAATCCCATCGGCACATGAAGGTGGCCATCTATGTGTCAGTATGGTCAAGTCTCAGATTGATGTAGCCGCACGATCTCGTGATTAAGGTTCTTCACAGGCTATCATAGGTCCATAGTCTCCTCCACCTCCGAAAACACCCTTGCAGATAGAAAAGTCGGAACCTCTGCCTCGTATTCCGAAAGGAGTACTAAAGCGCTCTGCCCATAATCCTAATGCCAGAGCCACCCAGAACTATTCAATTGTTGAATATCTGGGCCAAACCCCTTGTGCGATGTCAGCTTTGGAGGTGCTCCAGACGTGTCCTTCACAGAGGAACACTTTGTTATCTGCGTTAGGAGCTCTAGACCTGTGTAGCTCGAAAGTTATCAAGTTTGACGTCACGGATGTTAAGCGTCACTCATCTTACCACGTGGCCTTCAAATCCCTGTGGAGTATTGTTGACACTTGAATCTGTTAGGACCAAAACAACAAGCTCACGAGGCTACAAATCCCCCTGCATTTTTATAGAGGTGGTACTCCTCTTTACCTTAAAGAAGAGTACCAACATCTTCAACATCTTATGAAAAACTTGCAGTGACAGGGAAATGGGGGAATGATCTTGGAGTTGTATAATTCGTTGGCTCAACGTGTACTTCTCAATGCACCATGCAAGGATTTATTTACAGTCGAATACCTCGGGAAAACATCATGCACAAACAATTTCGGATGTCCAGATTACGTCTTTTTGCACAGGAGGGGAAGAGTAATATGAATATGCTATGGACCACTTAAAGTTCTGGTCTTCATGACCAAAAATATTCAAAGTATCACGACAAAATTGTTTTCTAGCTACTACTGCCATAGGTTGATGAGAGTATTCTTTCAACTGGATAATAACTTGAAATGAATCATTTCGGCGAGATAACAATAACATAACCTTTAGCAAATCATGCTTTAATGCAATTTAATGAAAAATATGCTCGAGCCCTTCACTATTAATAACAATCTTTACGGAGCATGCATGATCATTTATTATCATTAAACCACACGAAATGCATATTGGGAAAAGCACACAGATGGTGGGGACATACAAGAGCAATTTGAAAATGGAGCCTTTTGTGAACCTGCCAACCTGGGAACCCACAAACCCGTGGTTGTGAACAATAAAAGATAAGCTAAGTGTTGCAAAGCGGTCGATCGGACTTGGATACACGAGAAATGAAATACTTAGGGGCTCGGCACCTGCGACAAGTCTGACGGTTATGATGTAGATCATAGGCCTTTGGGTGCAAAGTGGATATCGCGGAACTTGGAAGATAAAGGCTTAAACTCATGAACCCGCGAAGTTGCAAAAATGGTTGAGTATATTATAACAAGGCGATCGGTCAGACTCATGACATAGGAACATGGATGGAGATGAAGACCCGTGAACCCGCCTAATTTTGAAATGCGACTAAGTATGGTAACTAGAAAGGGAAAAGAGAAGGGAAAAAATGAAAGGGGAATGAGGGTAGGTATAGAAGAGGGAAAATAAATGGAAAAGGGAAGTTGGGAAAATAGAAAAGGAAGGGAGATTTCAGAAGCAGGAATTGATCTCAACAACTGGCTCCAACTGCGGGATGATAACCCCCTGTGGGTTGTCAAGAATCCAAAATATTTATGACCAGGCGCTTCCATCCACTGAGATATGGCATGAAAGGTAAGAATATATAAACTGAATAAATGAAAAATAAAATTTATGTACAAGGAAATGAGAAAGTTTTAGGTGAAGCAACCTTTCAAATGTTGCCCATTGATAGGCATCATCAATCTTTTACCCTTCATGTCTTTGAGTATATAGGAATTAAAACCCATGATCTTTTCGATGATGTATGGTCCAATCCATAGTGATTCGAACTTTGTGTGCATCGATGGTTTCTCCTTGGCTTTGTTCCAGAGTAATACCAATTCTCCCTTCTAAAAATTCTTTACAGTTGCATTCTCGTCAAAATATCTTTTGATACTTTGTTGTCTCTGAGAAGTTCTATTTAGGGCTTTACTTCGTTCTTCCTCCAATTTCAACAACTAGTTGATTCTCCTTTCTATAGGTGAACTGTCTTCTACATCTTCTATATCAACCACAAAATTCAAAGCAATGAGTTCAAGGCTAATTGACATTTTTGCTTCTTTCCCGTAAACCAATGTATACAGAGACATCCCAGTGTTGTCTTTCAGAGTCGTTCTACTTGCCCACAATGCATCAGTCAACTTTAAATGCCAATTCCTTTCGTTCTTGTCAGTAGTTTTCTTCAATATCTGAATGAGTGTCTTATTTGTGGATTCTGCAAGACCATTCCCTTGTGGATAATAGTTTGATGACTGCCCCATAATTATTCCATATTCTCCTCAAAATTTTGTAAATTTTGAACCAATGAAAATCGAACCATTATCAATGATAAATTTGTCTGGGACACCGAATCTTGACAAAATATTATCTTTGAGAAACTTAATTAACTCTTAAGAATCAACCCTTTTTAATGCCATTGTTTATGGCCACTTCGTAAAATAATATGTAGCGGTGAGAATATACATATCTCCCTTGCTTAATTTTGGATTCACTGGCCCGTCGACATCAAGTCCCCATTGGGATAATGGTTGTTCTACAGTTATAGGTTGTAACGACATCGCAGATCTCTTCATTTTCCCTAAAAATTGCTGGCAAGATACACACTTCCTTATTGTGGCATATGAGTCTCTAAAAATTGATGGCCAATAAAACCCAACTCTTATTATCTTATGGGCGGTAGTCGTAGGTGCAAAATGTCCACCACATATTCCTTCATGGAATTCCCTCGTTAATTATTGAGCTTTGTTTTCATCAACACATCTCAGTAATATACCATCATAGTTCCTTCTAAACAGTATATCAGCGATCAACACATATTGATTTGACTTCATCTTCAATGTTCTTCGCTCTTTAGGGTTCATGGTGACTGGAAATTGCCCGAACCTCAAGTAGAATACTATCTCTATACCATTCTGAATCAACCAATGGTTCTCCTACTAAAATTGAAATCATTCCATCCAAAGAATCATTATTTGCAATGAGTTTACATAAACCTTGTCCTTTGATAACTTTTAAAGGTTTAATTTCAATATCATATTCTTGAATCTTCCCCAGCTAGTTAGCTCATTTTCCTTCTCTCAATTGTTGATTAAAAAGCATCTTCACTGGCGAGGATGGAACATAAGAAATGACATGAGAATTTAGTATGTAAGTCTGAAAGTGCGCCACCGCTTTCACAAGAGACAGGGCTTTCTTTTCCACTTATGAATACCTCAATTCATAATCATGAAGGGTTTTTCTCATGAACCTGATTGGGAGTTCTTCACCCTTGGTATTCCTTTAAGTAAGAAGATATGCAAAAAAAAAAATTCTAGAAAACGAATAGATGATGAAGTCCCTTTGAAAGTTCAGGCTAATGAGGACTGGAGTTGTAGTGATTGCCCTTTTAATATTATTGAAAGCTTCTTGTGAATTTGTTGTCCATTCAAACCTTTGGTCCTTTTTCAACAATAAATTGATCGACTTCACAATACTTGCATAGTCAGGAACAAATCTTCGCACAAAGTTGATCTTACCAAAAAACTATTGAAATCATTTCTTAGATGATGGGGGGTTGAGCTCATTTATAGCTTTAACTCTTTCTGGATCTATATAAATCCCTTCCTTACACACAATATGACCCAATAGTTTGCCTTGAGTTACAACAAATAAACATTTCTTTGGATTTAGGGAAACACCATATAATTTGCATCTGTCAAAACTTTCATCAAGTGATGAATGTGATCACCCCTTGTTTTTGAATGTATTGTTAAGTCATCTTGATAGTCCACCATGAATTCTCCTATCAACGCCTTAAAAGCATGATCCATGGCCCTCTGAAATGTGGCTGTTGCATTCTTCAAACCAAAGGGCATCCTAGCATATGCATATGTCTCCCAAGGTGTTATGAATGTTATCTTTGTTCTGTCTTCCTCAGCAACCAAGACTTGATTATACCCAAAAAAAACATCTAACATTGACATGCAAGTTGATCATGTGACTTGCTAGAGAAGAAACTCCATGTTAGGTAAAGGATATCCTTTATACTTGCTTTGTTAAGATCTCTGAAATCTACACACATCTGAATCTCCCCGACATTCTTTCTTACTATCACAGGGTTTGAAAGCTAATGATAATGCCTAATGGGATATATTATTCCAACCTTCTTTAATTTCTCCAATTCAACCTTTACCATAGGTTTTAATTCGGGGTTCATCATCCTTATTTTTTGCTTGATCGACTTTTCTTCTTCTCTCAAAGGAATAATATGTTGAAATATTGTTTTATCATAAGCTTTCAAAACATCATAAGTCCATGCGAACACATCAATATATTCTTTAAATAATGCAACGTATTGATCAACTTCCTCAATGGTGCAATCGACTCCCAAGTTGACATATTTTGGGGAACTGTCGGTTCCAATATTGATCTTTCTTGTTTCTTGAACCCTTTGAAGTAAAAATTCTTCCAAGAGATTCTTAGCATGATCGTCTTTCGTAAAAAGAGACTCAAATTGAATACAATTCTTAGGGACAACAGATATGTGATTGTCTTCATCATCACTATCATTCAACGAAATTTTTTCCAATTGTTCATCATTCTCAAATACTTGTAAATATTCCAGGTTATCATGTACATAAGGTCGTAATACTCTTTATACTTGAAAAGATGTTTTGCTTTGAATATCATTTGGGTTTGACAATGAGGTCACCGAAGCCAATGAACCTGCCTTCTTATTCTTGTCCCTTGGAATGAAAGAAATGTTGAAAGAGCTGAAAGATTCCATCAATTCGTTAACTCTTTTGAAATATAATTCGAGTCTTTCCTTTTTTATTTTATACTTATGGGTGACTTGATTAATTACCAACTCGAAGTCGCCAGTCACAATTAGATGTTCTATCTTCATTTCTTGTTCAAGAATTATTCCTTGAATCAAAGCTTCATATTTTGCCTCATCATTAATACATGCAAATTCAAGTCTGATAGCATGTGGATGCATAATCTTCCCTGAATTTACAAGGACAATTCCAACTCCACTCTTGGAGCTTGAACAAGCTCCATCAAATGGCATCCTCCAATAACCTTCAAACAAATGCTCCTTATTCTTCGTGTATTGAATTTTCTCCATGCTTTGAATGTGTTCCATGTCCAGGATAACATAATTTCCAATCCTAACATCTATATAATCTTCCATTAGTTCATTATCCTTCTTTTTTAAAGAGAAGGGTTTTCTGGGTTCACAGGGAACCTTAATCATTACTCCTTCTTTGCATGGAAACATCATGGAACTTCCATCATTCATTATGTATCCCCTGATCATGGATGACCAATCTCTTCCCAAAACAACTCCATATGTAGGAGGAAGGTATACCACAATAATATTGAAAACTGTAATAATATGGGGAGTTGTCGTGATCCAAGCATACAAGTCATTGATTTCTCCATAAGATGGCACTTGTCTGGAATCAATTGCATATATACTTTCACCAGTCTCGTAATATTTGGTATAGTTCATGCCCAATGCCTCCATGACCACTAGTGGCATAATATTATTGGTCGCACCAGTATCAACTAAACAATTATGAAGTGCAACATCATCATTTTCATTTGAAATATAAAAGGGAGGGATTTTACCTCTCAACTTGATGGTTCATTTGTTCTAGCTTTGTTTTGGACTTGTAACAACAACTTCTGCTTTTTTAGACGGATCATCCAATAATCTCAAAATATTTTCTCTTTGTTGGGGAATTTTCACCACTTCTGTAAAAGGAAGAGTTATGCTTGGTTTACTTAAGTCCTCTACAACATTGTATGTCATCTGAGTGGACTTTGACATCAGGTGTTGCTTATTACTTCTAATGTTATCCTTCATTTTCTCATTTTCCCTTTTCTCATTCGTTTTTTCTTTATCTTTTTCCTTTTCCTTTTCCTTTTCAGAATCATTTTTATTCTTGGATCTATTTACAAATCCTCTTGTCTGGGCAATGTTTTCTTGCGAGTTGGAGTCATTGTCACCTTCTTCAAATATATACATGGATGTCTCACATTCGTCCATCTATACAATTCTAGAACTTTCATAAGGTGAATAATAGTTCTCTTGCTTAACCATTTGCTCAACATATACATCATCCAGAACAACTGCATTGGGGGTTGGTTGCCTAGGGACTCTTGGTCTTTGCGGATTATCCATGTTTTCAAACCTCACTCTGTTTTCTCGGGGAGGGTTCCTTCTTTGCTCTTGGACGAACATTCTCAAATTTGCTACATAATTATCCCCCCTTCTTAATCCGGTTATCTCGTTCTGCATTTGTCTGATAGTTCTATTCATTTGTGCAAATTCAATTCTTTGTTTGGTTTCTTGTGCCAGAACAGGGTATACCTTCACATCTAGTATGGTTCCCTTGAAAAATCCTCCTTCAATTGTTTGATTTTGGGTCAGTCGTGGCACGAATTCTTCATTCTTTCTTGAACTAGAGTCTCCTTGATTATCAATACTTAAGCCTCCCATCTACCTTTGTACTTTTCCCAGGATAATGTCGGGGTCGACACTCGTCTCGATCATAATTTATTCCATCTCAATGGCTTTAATCATTGCTTCCTCCAAGGTATCCATCTGAGATGTTCTGATAACATATTTCACCTTTGGGGGCATCCCATTCTTATAGCAACAGAGTATGACTGGGTCATTATGTCTTTTATCATCTGGAATCTTATTCAAAGTTTTATTGAACCTGAGATTAAAATCTCGTATTCTCTCATTCTTCCTCAAACCAATTTGGGTGAAATCAGTGAGAAGGGTATGATATGCAACTGGAGGGCCAAACATAGTTAGGAACATGGCTTCTAGGTCATTAAACGATCCAATTGAATTACTGGGTAATGTCGTATACCATTCACAAGCTCTTCCAGATAAGATTTGAAGAAATAACCTTACCATCACACCATCATACTCAACACGATGAAAATCACAAACATCAAGAAATAAGTTAAGGTGTCTTTTGGCATCGATTGTTCCATCTCTAGAAAAATCCTTCAAGGTACCCTTAGGAAGAACATGGAGGTCATGTTGCTCACCTAGAAGATTTAAAGGGGAATCTCTTATTCTTCTTTTGTTTTCTTGATTTCTTGCAGCGCCTCTTCCACCTTCTTGTCTTTCTTCATGTGGTTCTTCTTGTGGTTGTTCATTTCTTTCCGCCATATCTGGAGATGTTCCGGGAATATTATTTCCACTTCTCATAATACATAGTTGCTTGATTTTACTTCGAGTAATGGGTCCCTTGTATTCATCCAACTTTAATCCTGACCTTGTCCTTGTGTTGCTCTAGCTAGCCTTTGGTTTCCTCGGTCTTGTCGCTCGTCTCTCCTCTGTATCCTGAGGATTTCTCTTTCTTCTTCTCGGACTAAGATCTTCCAGGACCTTTCTAATTCTTCTCGGGTCTCGACTGTCGTTATTACTAGGTTATATATCTAATGTAAGATGCTTCGTTGATTATTCAATCCAATTTCCAGGTGGGGCTCATTAGCCTAGGGCAAAGTCATGTATTTAAAAAAAATACTAAACCAGATTTCAAATTTCAGTCATTCCCTAGTATGGTCGCCATAAATGTTGACGCTTGAATCCATTAGGACCGAAACGAAAACCTCACAAGGATACAAATCCCCTTGCATTTTTATAGAGGTGGTACTCCTCTTTACTTTAAGATTTTCTTGGGACTCTAGATTTTCAGAATATGGGACTTTGCAGAAGTTTGTCGTGGTAATCAAATAAATATAAAGATTGCAAGAAAAAATAACAAGAAATAAAATGTTTTTTTTTATAAATAAAGTTCTCGAGAAATTACCAGGAACCGCACACTTCATACATTTGAAAAAGATAGACAAAATTTCTTCACATCCATCATAGTTAAACTAAATATTTATGATCACGTAAAACAAAAAGAAGATGGTTTGCATGCATAAGATAACTTAACAGAGTGAACACATGGGAAGCTCAAATAAAGATAATGATAGATCAATCTCAAATAATTTATACTCAAAACTCAGAGTTACAAAGAACAGTCAAAACTGATCCCGAAATAGCTGTCTTGAAATTTATGAAAAAATATATAGTCTGTTACAAAGCCTTGAAATTTAAATGTGTTTGTCCTTAAGACTGGTATTGGGGCTCCTGCAGACCATAAAGCAAATATAAACAAGTAGTAAGCTTGTAGAAGGAGGATGGTGGGAAATAATAGAACAACAAGACCTGGAAATAAGATAAGGAGAAATTATCAGACTTCGGTTAAACCTTTCTAGTCAAAGAAGCGGAGCAACTAGATGAAAGAACTGATAAAGAAAGAAATACATGATCAACATAAACTTACTATGATGGTCTCTCATGTCTTCACTTGCTAGTTGTTGTCCTTTGATTGTCTTCATTGACGGTTACAGGAACCGTCTCAACTATTTCTTGCCCTTCGTTGGTTAATTTGTCAATTGCTTTTTTGAACCATTCTTCAATATAGTTTTTCATTGGTGTGACATTTATCTCATGCCATATTTTAATGTTGAATAACTCACCTTCCAAGTCTCTTAAATCAAGAGAATTACCATGTACTACTTCCTCGATATCTTAATTTTTCACGGTATAATCCACTAGCCAATTGTTTATGTCATCTTTATTATATTCGAGTATGCCATAAAAAAATTCAACCGATAGCCCTTTAAGTATCTCAACTTGTTCGTCAAACTGTTGATTTGTTAGGAACATTGAGTTGAGAATTAATTTAGGGTCTTGTACTTCATTATTACCTCCTGCTAGGTCTATCTCCATGAGTCTCCTAAACAATTCTTCCCTTTTCAGTATGGCTTCATTGCATGCTTGAACAATTTTATTCAAATTTTTAATCTTTTCCTTCCAACAAGCATTTAGTTGTTTTATTCGACTTGGGGAAGGAAGATCCTCCTCTCTTCTTCTCAGTTCCGTCATTTTAGAGACTTTGATTCCAAAGGGTAATACAACATCAATGTAGAAACCTTCTTCATTATTCAAATCACCTTGTAGATATTCATGGAAGGCATGTGCCCTCGAGCCAAAAGAAACAATGTTTTTCGAAACCTCCCATGCCTCTGTTATTAATGACATTCTCTTCTTAATATTTTTTTCTACATAAATCCTGACTGATGTGAGTAGGCTTGAAGATCCTTTCAACTTAACAGTCGGTGTGGTAGGTTTGACTATTGACAAAGGACCGACAAGAAGTGGAAGAGACATTAAGGCATCTTCCAACTCTCGGATCCTTTCTTTTAACTTAGTGTTTTCTGCTTCCAGACCACCAATAGAATCATTAAGAGCATCTTTGGTTGCTCTGTGAATTTTAGAGATTTGGGACGGCCGCATATCTTTTAGGTCAACCTTTGAACAAGATTTTCCCTTCTTATTTTTCTGATCACCTTTTTCTATAATCAATTTTTTAGATCCCTTGTCAAAAACAATGCTTTGGAAAGCAAATGACTCTTCTTCACTGAAGGTCTCATTCTCAACGATCTCTAATGATGGATTTTGTTTGGATATATTTCTCAGCTAATCAATTGTGGGAAACATTTTCTCAATATCCCCCTCGAGCTCCATTTCTTCAAGAGAGAAGCTATTGATGTCATTTTCTATGAGAATGTCTTCTTCCTCTTACACAACATTCTTCCTCTTTTTTCTCAAAGGGAGCTTGTGTGAGCTCTTGATTTTTCCAGGGGGGGGGGGTTTCTTCTATCCTCCACTGCTTGAACTACTATTGGTAATTTCCTAGTTGGGTGAGTCATTGGAGCATTGCTCTGGGATGTGGTAGTTTTAGGAGTAACAACTGGAGACTGGATGCTCTTTTCATTGGGACCCTTTCCTTTTTTCTTGTAAAACTCGTTAGTACTAAGTATTGTTTCCAAGTCACCAACATTGTGTACAGGTGCACCTTGGTTGTTATCTTCTTCTTCATTCAAAATAGTATGAATCAATGAGTTGTTGAATCCTACTGACAACATATATTCCACAAAGAGTTTGTTAGGGTCAAACCCCTTTATATTTTCAGCATACTTCAGATTTACATTGTTAAAGTGATTCACAAACTCATCAATTTTATTTATGATCCTAAATATGAAGTCTCCAATTTTCCACGACAATGGGGATGAATTACTATTTCCGTTTTTCGTGGAAAAAGTGTAGGCAGAAATTGTGTTGCCTTGCCACTTCCATAATAAACAATTTGTTAGATACATGGTATGGAAGAAAAGAGAGATTTTCTTTGGAACAAAAGATCCCAATGACACTGTGATTTTCCATATGTTCTATTGTTCCTTTTTTTCTCCAAGAATTTATTAGCGTGGTCAGATATCCTGGGGGTATTTTTACCCAACAACAGTTCTTTGAAGACTAAAACAAAATCATTGTAAACGTCGTAAAAATACAGAGAATTCTTGTGTCTCCACAATGCTTGATACCAGAAGGTACTTGGATCTATTTTACAGTTCACCCTCTTACATATAGTCAATTTTGGAAATTGACAGCAATACACTATCACAGATACCAAATAGGAAGCCATAAAGAATTTCTTGTCCCTTTTATAATGTGATAATTGGGATGAGATTTCGATAGAAACCAATTTTCCCCAATCAAAGATAGTATGTTCTTTAACTATAAAATATAAAATATAAAGAATCATGCAAGAAATGGTAGCAACGATTTCTTGACCTGTCAAGTTGGTAAACAACCAAGCGATTTCCTGAAAGGGGTTTTTTAAAGAGTCGACCTGAATCTTTGTTATGTCTTTTGGAACAGACGCGGGATTCTCCAAATACTCAGGCAAGAGATCCAGGCCATTGTCATGTTTCTGCAGAAAATCTCTGTAGTCTTCTCCTTTGAAGGTAAGTGTTGGCTTAGGGAGCTTCAACTTATTACAAAAAAATTGCAGTGAAAGGGAAATGGGGGAATGATCTTGGAGTTGTATAATTCGTTGGCTTGACACGTACTTCTAAACACACCATGCAACAATTTCTTTGCAGTCGAATACCTCATGAACACATCCTGCATGAGCAATTCCAGATGTCCAGATTACATCTTTTTGCGCAGGAGGGGATGAGTAATATGAATATGCTTTGGACCACTGAAAGTTTTGGTATACACGACAAAAAATATTCAAAGTATCACCACACAACTATTGTCTAGCTACTGCTACCATAGGTTGACGAGAGTATTCTTTTAACTGGATAATAAATTGAAATGAATCCTTTCGGCGAGATAACAATAATATAACCTTTGACAAATCGTGTTTTAATGCAATTTATTGAAAAATCTTCTCGAGCCCTTCGCTATTAATGAAAATCTTTACGGAGCTTGCATGATCAGATATTATCATTAAACCACACTAAATGCATATTGGGAAAAGCATGAAGATGGCGGGGATGAACATGGGCAATTTTAATATGGTGTCTTTTGTGAACCCGCCAGCCCAAGAACCCATGCACCCATGGTTGTGAATGATAAAAAATAAGCTAAGTGTTGCAAAGCAGCTGGTCGGACTTGGATACAAGAGAAATGAAATACTTAGGGGCTCGACACCCGCGACAAGTCTGACGGTCATGATGTAGATCATGAGCCTTTGGGTGCAAAGTGGAGATCGCGGAACTTGGAAGATAAAGGCTTGAACCCATGAACCCACAAAGTTGCAAAAATGGTTAAGTATATTATAACAAGGTGGTTAGTCGAACTCATGACATAGGAACATCGATGAAGATGAAGACCTGCGAGTTCGCCTACCAGCGAAACGGTCGATTTTTTAAAGTGACTAAGTATGGTAACTAGAAAGGGAAAAGAGAAGAAAAAAAAAGGGGGAATGAGGGTAGGTATAGAAGAGGGAAAATAAATGGAAAAAATAAGTTGGGAAAACAGAAAAGGAAGGTAGACTTCAAAAGCAAGAATTGATCTCAACAAGTACATGAAAATTACCATCAAACGTATTGCAACTGATGAAGGTGTTGCGATGTGCGTGATGTCCCTGATATGTTGGAAATCCATTGGCTCTCCAACCCTATCCCAATCTATGACTAT